>JBCNJP010000017.1:58309795-58438370 GCA_039602395.1 Deinandra increscens subsp. villosa
TATATATATATATATATATATATATATATATATATATATATATATATATATTGGGGAAGGATCCTGCGAAAACACTTTTTTTTGTGAGAACTGCGTAAAGAAATCTTAAAACCTACATAACTTTTTCATACGTTAATATTTTTCAAAAAAATTTGCACCGAAAGTCTTAAAATTATGTTACCTTTAATCCTATAAAAGTTTAAAAAAAACTTAACGTTTTTTTTGTTTTTTTTTTTGAGTGGTGCACATGTGCATCACAAAAAAAACTCATACTTTTAGTACGAGTTGATATATTGTTTTTCTTAGTCGCACCATATGTTATATATTTTCATAATTTTTTTGCGTTTTTATTGAATGATGCACATGTGCATCATACAAAAAAAAAAACCCTCATACATTTGATATACATTAATAGGTTTAAAAACAAATTGCATCCTAAATCTTATAGTTATGTTATCTTTAGATTTAAAGAAAAAAAAATAACATTTTATAACTATTTTTAATTATATGATGCACATGTGCATCACACGAAAAAAAACACTAAATTTTTTTAAATATTTTACTCCAGAATTAAATATAACGTAATTTTAAGATTTTGGGCGCACATTTTATGAAAAATCGTTAACGTATGAAAAAAGTTACGTGAGTTTTAATATGTGTTTTCGCAGTTTTTACAAAAGGATGTGTATTTTTGCAGATATACCTATATATATATATATATATATATATATATATATAGTATATAGGTATCATATATGAGAACTTTTTGTTTTGAGAGCTTTTAAGAACTAAATCTCAACCACAAATTTCAGGGGTGGACCACTACAATTCATGGGAGGGGGGATACATGTAAATAAACTTGTGGCTCAAATTAGTTCTTTTTAGTTCTCAAACTCAATTGGTTCTCAAATGATCCTCTCCCTATATATATATATATATATATATACATATAGGGGAAGGATCCTGCGAAAACACCCTTTTTTTGTGAGAATAGCGTAAACAAATATTAAAACATACATAACTTTTTCATAAGTTAATATTTTTTTAAAAAATTTGCACCAAAAGTCTTAAAATTATATTATCTTTAATCCTATTAAAGTTTTAAAAAAACTTAACGCTTTTTTTATTTTTAAATTTTTTTTTTGTGTGGTGCACATGTGCATCACAAAAAAAACTCATACTTTTAGTATGAGTTAATATTTTTTTTTCTTAGTCGCACCATGTCACACCCCGGTCAACGGTATCGGGTGTGAGCCAGAATGGAATCATAGTCGAGGATACATAGAACAACTTCTAATAATTTAAAAACTTCATAAAACATTAATTCATTTCATTGCAGCGGAAAAGATAGTGGAAACGATAATGTCTTACAATTTAAAAACATAAGTCTTAAACAATTATTAAAAGCCTGAAACGGTTAAATTGGATAGTTGGGACTATGACTCCAAGGACAGGTCCGATAGCATTTGTAAGCCCCATTTGCATGTCTTCAGAGAGTTTCGTCAATTACCTAAGAAATCATGAATATAAAACGGGTCAACATAAAGTTGGTGAGGTTCACAGGTTTAGGACTCATCAGTTAAACAGTTGTAAAACAGTTTTCAGTATACTTAAATATTATCAGGGTTTATTGTTGTGGATGTATGATCTCACCTGAACCTTGATTTCAAATACTAACGGTTTACCCACCCAGCATCTCTTGCCCAGAGATGTTAAACAGAGCAGAATAACTGACGTGTACCCCCAGACAATCCGGAGTCAGAACTGGAGCTACCAGTTAGGGTAGGGTTGTCAACCCAAATAGATCTATTCACTAGCTATCGTTTCGTACAGAACTAATTGAAATCAATTAATGATGGGATTTCGGTTGTACAAACGTTTATAACGATAATGTACCAAGTTGGGCAATCAGTAAGAGAACAAGTAGTCATACGGCTAACAAATAAACCATAATATTAAGTAAAAAGCATTTAATCAGTTTTTCATGATTTCTCCCCCAAGTATAAAACAGTTAAAAGGAAAAAGGGGCCGTGAAACTCACAGATTCAGCAGATAAGCGGTAAATAAGCAGTGAAGGACGATAGCACGTAACGTCCTAAATCATTTAATAAACATATGCATAAGGTCTATGATCATTTGAGTAACATAAGTCACCCAAGTGATACCGGTCAAGTCTTGACGTTTTAAGTTCGTTTGTATTATTGAAAACTCGTTAACTTGTATTTATTAAATAAATACGTTCATGGTTATTCATATTTATGTTCAATAAATAGAAACAAATAATCATTTTCAATAATTCAATCAAGTCTTGAACATTGAGTTAAAAAGAAATAATAATGTTTATTATTATTTTCACAAGTTCGAGTAATTATTTTTAATTAAATAATTACTTGTTTGATTCGTTAATCTTGCAAGTTATAATTATTTTAAATAATTATAATTAACAATCCCTTGGTAAATAAAACATGGTTTATATAATTATTTTGTCAAGAATAATTATTAACGTTTGTCTTATTTTTAAAACATGAATCTTTAGAGAAAACATTTGAGTTCCTAGTATTTAATCATTTATTTTTCGAAAGTGTTTAACATTTCACTTACATGAAATATATGTTTCTCATGATATCTTAGCGACGCTTGGATTTATATAACGTTGTCTTTATAAAACTTGACTTTTATTTTAAAATCTCCAACGAACGTTAGTTCATTTTTGGATACTTTGTTTTCATCAAAGTAATATTAAAAGTCCATATAAACATTTAAAGCCAATGATTTGTCTTTGATTTATTTTTATAAAATCTTTCATAAAAATATTTATTTCCAAATGTGACTTTTTATAGAAAAATGTCCTTTTCTAGCAAGTTTTAAGAAAGGTTAAAACTTGTAATAAATCCAAGTATTTATGTCAAATTAATCATTTGACATAAATATTATTCTTATTAAATCAAGTAATAAATTTTATTCTTTTTGTCCAATCATTTGTAACACATTAAATATGTTACATGACCATTTTAAGAAATATATTCTTTGGTCCATTTTTATAAATCACTAGTTACCTTAGTGATTAAAGTTTATTTCTAATGTCCATGATTTAGTTCATTTCTTTTGTGTAATGTAGCTAGTTAACTAAATATAACATGGTTTATATTTTTATTAACTAATACATTAATAAGTCACATGAAAAAATAAACATATCTACTAACATAATCATGTTAGGACCAAAAATAATTAATCATCTACTAACACTAATACATGTGTTAGGACCAAAAATAAATAATAAATCTACTAACACTAATACATGTGTTAGGACCAAAATAAATAAATCATCTACTAACACTAATACATGTGTTAGGACCAAAATAAATAATAAATCTACTAACACTAATACATGTGTTAGGACCAAAAACAAATAATAACAAGTAATATTATTTAGTCTTTGATTTCCATATTTATATTTATGAAGAGGCTTGGGTTTGCAAGCAACTAACTATGAAATCCTTGGATTTCATAAGCTTGATCAAGGTGCACATATGCTACTATCCAAAAGGGTTCACAATGTGTTTCACCAATGATCTTGAAAGAATGGAGATTAAGAAGAGAGTTTAGTTAGTTGTTTCTTGCAAACCAAGCATTCAAACATAAAAGATTTTAGATTTAGATCATGATGGTTAGTTGTCAAGACTTGGGGTTTTCATTTGGGTGGTGAAATATGATAGAAAACATAGAAGAGATGGGTTTTAGAACACTCACAATGGGTTGTGAGAGTAAACCGAGAGAATGGAGGGTGGTGGCGGTTTCCGGCGGGGCTGGGGCGGCGTGCGACGGGGCTGGGGTGGCGGAGCAGTGGGGTCCGGCGGCGGCAGGTGGCTCGGTGGCGGCAGCAGCCGGCGGTGGTGGTGGTGGCCGGTTCTTAGGGAGGGGACAAGAGGGAGAGATGGTTGTGTTGGTGCAAAGGGGACAAGGGGCTTAGCCTCCTTTTTATAGGCTTGATTAAGGTTAATGACCATTGTGTTTTAGTGTGTTGTCAAGCTTACAAGCTCTCTAGCTTAATCCAAGAGTAGGTTGCTAATTTTATAAGTTTTATAAAAGTTTAGAAGCTTTTTATAAAATAAAAGGTGGTTAGGAGTTTATAAAAATCACAACTTTTTAAAATGTACTCCTAAGTATATTTTATCCAATTGAATGATGATTTTTATTTTTGTAAATGTTGTTAACCCAAGTTTTATAAAAATATTAGTGGGTAAAGAATTGTGTTAGTTTTATAAAATTTATAAAACATGGTGGGTTTAAAACAAATTATTAAATTTGTTTTTAATTGGGCCGGAGCCCAATCGGGTTAAGAAAGGAGAATGGGCCGAAGCCCATTTGTTTCGGAAAAGGGGCTGGGCCGAAGCCCAGTCGAGTTGGGCTGCAACCCGGGTCGGGCCGGGTTCTCGGTCGGGCCGGGTTCTCGGCTTGGGTCGGGTTTGTGGATGCGGGCCGCGAAGGAGAAAAGAAAGGACTTGGGCCGGTTTGGCCCAATGCGTATCGGGCCGCGGGTCGGGTTTCCGGGTTGGGGGTTTTACTCGGTTAGTCGAGATGAACCTTCGGTTAAGTTTTCGAGTCAATCCGGACGTTTTTGGGGTTATTGGGCTTACCGGGCCCAATAGGCTAAACGTTTGGCAATGTGGTTAAGTCTTGACAACGTAACGTTTTGTACTTGTCTTAAGTTCATGAAATGTCTTAATAGTTTGAATCGGTTTGATAAAATATAAAATGTCAAAATTTTATATTTAATTTCTTACCATTAAAATTCCATTAATTATAATATGAAACATTCATATTTCACAGTTGTTTAACGCGAATGTCGTTTCGGTTGATCGTTAAATTAATCACAGTTAATCATGCAAATTTAAAGCAGTAAATCACGTAATTATAACGAAATTAAAAGTCAACGGAGAGAGGTTTGACCTGATTTTTGGTCCGGTTGTCACACACCATATGTCATATATTTTCATCATTTTTTTTTGCGTTTTTATTGAATGATGCACATTTGCATCATACAAAAAAAAAACGCTCATACATGTGATATACATTAATAGTTAAAAAAGAAATTGCACCCTAAATCTTATAGTTGTGTTATCTTTAGATTTAAAGAAAAAAATAGCAATTTATAACTTTTTTTAATTATATGATGCACATGTGCATCACACGGGAAAAAAAGGGTTCAGTTTTTATTTAATATTTTTCTCCAGATTTAAAGATAACGTAATTCTAAGACTTTTGGCGCAAATTTTATGAAAAATCCTTAACGTATGAAAAAGTTACGTGAGATTTAATATTTGTTTTCGCAGTTTTCACAAAAAGATATGTTTTCGCAGGATCCTAACCCTATACATATATATATATATATATATATATATATATATATATATATATATATATATAGGGTAAGGATCAAATAAAAACAAGATGTTATTGCGAAAACACGAAAACAAATATTAAAACCTCTATAACTTCCTCATACGTTAATATTTTTCTAAAAAATTTGCACGAAAAGTCTTAAAATTATGTCACCTTTAATTATGGGAAAAAAAAATTAAACATAAAAAATTTCATGATTTTTTTTATTATTGCAATGTGCAATAATACGTATTAATTATATTACACATGTGCAATATTAACAAAAAAACATTATTTTATTTTTTATTTTTTCAAGAATTAAAGATTACAGAATTATAAGATCTATGATACAATTTTCTATCAAAAATATTATTGTATGAAAAAGTTATAGAGGTTTTAATATTATTGCACATGTGCAATAATAATTTTTTATTGCACATGTGCAATAATAAAAAAATTTAAAAAACGTTGAATTTTTTTTAATTTTCTCCAGAATTAAAGATAACAGAATTATAAGATTTATAGTGCAATTTTTTTATAGAAAATTTTAACATATGAAAAAGTTATAAAGGTTTTAATATTATTGCATATGTGCAATAATAAATAAAAAAATTATTGCACCTGTGCAATAATAATTTTTAAAAAAAAATTTGATTTTTTTTTCAATTTTTTCCAGAACTAAATATAACATAATTTTAAGGATTTTGGTGCAAATTTTTTTATAAAATATTAACGTATAAAAAAGTTATAGAGGTTTTAATATTTGTTTTCGTGTTTTCGCAATAAAAGTTGTTTTCACATGATCCTTATATATATATATATATATATATATATATATATATATATATATATATGGTTAGGTTCAAATGAGAACTTTTTGTTTTGAGAACTTTTGAGAACTAAAGCTCAACCACAAATTTCAGAGGGGACCACTACAATTAATGGGAGGGGGGATACATGTAAATAACTTGTGGCTCAAATTAGTTCTTTTTAGTTCTCAAATCAAATTGGTTCTCAAATGATCCTCTCCATATATATATATATAGAGTCGAGTTATCCTACATCCAGCAAAAACGCTACATCCATTGGGGATTGATCTGGGGCGTCCATCATGATCATCCAACAGACAGGATCTATGGTGTTTTCCGCCTATGGCGTTTTCGGGGGAAAAAAAACACCATAGGCGGAAAACACCATAGATCCTGGCTGTTGGATGATCTTGATGGACGCCCCAGATCAATCCGCAATGGATGTAGCGTTTTTGCTGGATGTATTTTACCCTAAACCTATATATATATATATATATATATATATATATATATATATATATATATATATAGGGGAAGGATCATGCGTAAACACATTTATATTGCGAAAACGCGTAAACACATATTAAAACCTCTGTAACTTCTTAATAGGTTAACATTTTTTTTAAAAAATTTGCACCAAAAGTTTTAGAATTATGTTATCTTTAATTCTGGAAAACTTTTTTAAAAAAAATTAATGTTTCGGTTTTTTTCGTGTGATGCACATGTGTAGCAAAAAAAAACTCATACTTTTAGCATAAGTTTATATATATTTTTTTCTTAGTCGCACCATATATCTTATATTTCTGTTATTTTTTCGTATTTTTGTATTTTTTTAATGATGCACATGTGCATCATACCAAAATAATTACTTGTTTGATTCGTTAATCTTGCAAGTTATAATTATTTTAAATAATTATAATTAACAATCCCTTGGTAAATAAAACATGGTTTATATAATTATTTTGTCAAGAATAATTATTAACGTTTGTCTTATTTTTAAAACATGAATCTTTAGAGAAAACATTTGAGTTCCTAGTATTTAATCATTTATTTTTCGAAAGTGTTTAACATTTCACTTACATGAAATATATGTTTCTCATGATATCTTAGCGACGCTTGGATTTATATAACGTTGTCTTTATAAAACTTGACTTTTATTTTAAAATCTCCAACGAACGTTAGTTCATTTTTGGATACTTTGTTTTCATCAAAGTAATATTAAAAGTCCATATAAACATTTAAAGCCAATGATTTGTCTTTGATTTATTTTTATAAAATCTTTCATAAAAATATTTATTTCCAAATGTGACTTTTTATAGAAAAATGTCCTTTTCTAGCAAGTTTTAAGAAAGGTTAAAACTTGTAATAAATCCAAGTATTTATGTCAAATTAATCATTTGACATAAATATTATTCTTATTAAATCAAGTAATAAATTTTATTCTTTTTGTCCAATCATTTGTAACACATTAAATATGTTACATGACCATTTTAAGAAATATATTCTTTGGTCCATTTTTATAAATCACTAGTTACCTTAGTGATTAAAGTTTATTTCTAATGTCCATGATTTAGTTCATTTCTTTTGTGTAATGTAGCTAGTTAACTAAATATAACATGGTTTATATTTTTATTAACTAATACATTAATAAGTCACATGAAAAAATAAACATATCTACTAACATAATCATGTTAGGACCAAAAATAATTAATCATCTACTAACACTAATACATGTGTTAGGACCAAAAATAAATAATAAATCTACTAACACTAATACATGTGTTAGGACCAAAATAAATAAATCATCTACTAACACTAATACATGTGTTAGGACCAAAATAAATAATAAATCTACTAACACTAATACATGTGTTAGGACCAAAAACAAATAATAACAAGTAATATTATTTAGTCTTTGATTTCCATATTTATATTTATGAAGAGGCTTGGGTTTGCAAGCAACTAACTATGAAATCCTTGGATTTCATAAGCTTGATCAAGGTGCACATATGCTACTATCCAAAAGGGTTCACAATGTGTTTCACCAATGATCTTGAAAGAATGGAGATTAAGAAGAGAGTTTAGTTAGTTGTTTCTTGCAAACCAAGCATTCAAACATAAAAGATTTTAGATTTAGATCATGATGGTTAGTTGTCAAGACTTGGGGTTTTCATTTGGGTGGTGAAATATGATAGAAAACATAGAAGAGATGGGTTTTAGAACACTCACAATGGGTTGTGAGAGTAAACCGAGAGAATGGAGGGTGGTGGCGGTTTCCGGCGGGGCTGGGGCGGCGTGCGACGGGGCTGGGGTGGCGGAGCAGTGGGGTCCGGCGGCGGCAGGTGGCTCGGTGGCGGCAGCAGCCGGCGGTGGTGGTGGTGGCCGGTTCTTAGGGAGGGGACAAGAGGGAGAGATGGTTGTGTTGGTGCAAAGGGGACAAGGGGCTTAGCCTCCTTTTTATAGGCTTGATTAAGGTTAATGACCATTGTGTTTTAGTGTGTTGTCAAGCTTACAAGCTCTCTAGCTTAATCCAAGAGTAGGTTGCTAATTTTATAAGTTTTATAAAAGTTTAGAAGCTTTTTATAAAATAAAAGGTGGTTAGGAGTTTATAAAAATCACAACTTTTTAAAATGTACTCCTAAGTATATTTTATCCAATTGAATGATGATTTTTATTTTTGTAAATGTTGTTAACCCAAGTTTTATAAAAATATTAGTGGGTAAAGAATTGTGTTAGTTTTATAAAATTTATAAAACATGGTGGGTTTAAAACAAATTATTAAATTTGTTTTTAATTGGGCCGGAGCCCAATCGGGTTAAGAAAGGAGAATGGGCCGAAGCCCATTTGTTTCGGAAAGGGGGCTGGGCCGAAGCCCAGTCGAGTTGGGCTGCAACCCGGGTCGGGCCGGGTTCTCGGTCGGGCCGGGTTCTCGGCTTGGGTCGGGTTTGTGGATGCGGGCCGCGAAGGAGAAAAGAAAGGACTTGGGCCGGTTTGGCCCAATGCGTATCGGGCCACGGGTCGGGTTTCCGGGTTGGGGGTTTTACTCGGTTAGTCGAGATGAACCTTCGGTTAAGTTTTCGAGTCAATCCGGACGTTTTTGGGGTTATTGGGCTTACCGGGCCCAATAGGCTAAACGTTTGGCAATGTGGTTAAGTCTTGACAACGTAACGTTTTGTACTTGTCTTAAGTTCATGAAATGTCTTAATAGTTTGAATCGGTTTGATAAAATATAAAATGTCAAAATTTTATATTTAATTTCTTACCATTAAAATTCCATTAATTATAATATGAAACATTCATATTTCACAGTTGTTTAACGCGAATGTCGTTTCGGTTGATCGTTAAATTAATCACAGTTAATCATGCAAATTTAAAGCAGTAAATCACGTAATTATAACGAAATTAAAAGTCAACGGAGAGAGGTTTGACCTGATTTTTGGTCCGGTTGTCACACACCATATGTCATATATTTTCATCATTTTTTTTGCGTTTTTATTGAATGATGCACATTTGCATCATACAAAAAAAAAACGCTCATACATGTGATATACATTAATAGTTTAAAAAGAAATTGCACCCTAAATCTTATAGTTGTGTTATCTTTAGATTTAAAAAAAAAATAGCAATTTATAACTTTTTTTAATTATATGATGCACATGTGCATCACACGGGAAAAAAAGGGTTCAGTTTTTTTTTAATATTTTTCTCCAGATTTAAAGATAACGTAATTCTAAGACTTTTGGCGCAAATTTTATGAAAAATCCTTAACGTATGAAAAAGTTACGTGAGATTTAATATTTGTTTTCGCAGTTTTCACAAAAAGATATGTTTTCGCAGGATCCTAACCCTATACATATATATATATATATATATATATATATATATATATATATATATATATATATATATAGGGTAAGGATCAAATAAAAACAAGATGTTATTGCGAAAACACGAAAACAAATATTAAAACCTCTATAACTTCCTCATACGTTAATATTTTTCTAAAAAATTTGCACGAAAAGTCTTAAAATTATGTCACCTTTAATTATGGGAAAAAAAAATTAAACATAAAAAATTTCATGATTTTTTTTATTATTGCACATGTGCAATAATACGTATTAATTATATTACACATGTGCAATATTAACAAAAAAACATTATTTTATTTTTTATTTTTTCAAGAATTAAAGATTACAGAATTATAAGATCTATGATACAATTTTCTATCAAAAATATTATTGTATGAAAAAGTTATAGAGGTTTTAATATTATTGCACATGTGCAATAATAATTTTTTATTGCACATGTGCAATAATAAAAAAATTTAAAAAACGTTGAATTTTTTTTAATTTTCTCCAGAATTAAAGATAACAGAATTATAAGATTTATAGTGCAATTTTTTTATAGAAAATTTTAACATATGAAAAAGTTATAAAGGTTTTAATATTATTGCATATGTGCAATAATAAATAAAAAAATTATTGCACCTGTGCAATAATAATTTTTAAAAAAAAATTTGATTTTTTTTTCAATTTTTTCCAGAACTAAATATAACATAATTTTAAGGATTTTGGTGCAAATTTTTTTATAAAATATTAACGTATAAAAAAGTTATAGAGGTTTTAATATTTGTTTTCGTGTTTTCGCAATAAAAGTTGTTTTCACATGATCCTTATATATATATATATATATATATATATATATATATATATATGGTTAGGTTCAAATGAGAACTTTTTGTTTTGAGAACTTTTGAGAACTAAAGCTCAACCACAAATTTCAGAGGGACCACTACAATTAATGGGAGGGGGGATACATGTAAATAACTTGTGGCTCAAATTAGTTCTTTTTAGTTCTCAAATCAAATTGGTTCTCAAATGATCCTCTCCATATATATATATATAGAGTCGAGTTATCCTACATCCAGCAAAAACGCTACATCCATTGCGGATTGATCTGGGGCGTCCATCATGATCATCCAACAGACAGGATCTATGGTGTTTTCCGCCTATGGCGTTTTCGGGGGAAAAAAAACACCATAGGCGGAAAACACCATAGATCCTGGCTGTTGGATGATCTTGATGGACGCCCCAGATCAATCCGCAATGGATGTAGCGTTTTTGCTGGATGTATTTTACCCTAAACCTATATATATTTATATATATATATATATATATATATATATATATATATATAGGGGAAGGATCATGCGTAAACACATTTATATTGCGAAAACGCGTAAACACATATTAAAACCTCTGTAACTTCTTAATAGGTTAACATTTTTTTTAAAAAATTTGCACCAAAAGTTTTAGAATTATGTTATCTTTAATTCTGGAAAACGTTTTAAAAAACTTAACGTTTTATTATGTTTCTAGGTATTTTTTTCGTGTGATGCACATGTGTATCACAAAAAAAACTCATACTTTTAGCATAAGTTAATATATTTTTTTTCTTAGTCGCACCATATATCTTATATTTCTGTTATTTTTTCGTATTTTTGTATTTTTTTAATGATGCACATGTGCATCATACCAAAAAAAACGCCTCATACGTGTGATATACATTAATATGTTTAAAAAGAAATTGCACCCTAAATCTTATAGTTGTGTTATTTTTAGATCTAAAGAAAAAAAATTAACATTTTATAATTTTTTTATTCTATGTTGCACATGTGCACTATGTACCACTATCATTAGTACAATAAATATTTTATTGTTTTTTATAAAATTTTAACATAAGGAGATTTTTTTCGCATGATAAGTCGTCTTTGTGCAGTACTAATGATAATGATGCACATGTGCAGCACACGGAAAAAACAGGAAACGTTCAATTCTTTTTTACAATATTTTGCTCCAGAATTAAAGATAACGTAACTTTCTAAGACTTTTGGTGCAAATTTTATGAAAAATAGTTAACGTATGAAAAAGTTACGTGAGTTTTAATATGTGTTTTCGCAGTTTTCACAAAAAGATGTGTTTTCGCAGGATCCTAACCCTATATATATATATATATATATATATATATATATATATATATATATACTACTATATAATACATATTGGTTCATGGGGGCATTTTTGTCATTAAATTCCTTAATTTTAAGACGCGTACAAGGGTTAATGCAGTTTGTACAAGTGTTTCAAGCACAATCTTAAACCTTTAAAAGCTGAAAAACAATCTGACCATTTACTTTAAGGGTATTTCAGTCATTACCCAATATTCAACCCCCAACAACCCTTATGCCGTCCCTTTTCACCAATTGTTGCTCATTACACCTCCACCATTATGACTATCTGTCTTGAAAACACACGAGATATTCAAATTTGCCTTTCACAATAAGAAACGCAATAAGTATGGCCTCGATTCTTAAGCCATCTAGATCTGTAAGTTCGGTTCATCGCATTCAATTTCAGATCAGATCAGCGCTTTATTTCTTCGTCTTCCTCCTCAGATCTACACTCTCCATCTTTCTTCTATGAGCGCATTCAATTTCAGATCAGCGCTTTCTTTCTTCGTCACGGTTCTTTCTTCATCAGCAGATTGTAATCGATCTTCTTACAGTCTGGAATCGGTTTCTTTCCATCTCCGATCTTTCTTCTTCAGCAGGTACATATTATAATCAATTTTATTACTACTTCAGCATCTACGGTTTATTTCGATGGCAAACCTAATTTGTTACCGTTGGTTTTTTATTTCTATTTTCGCAGTTCGTAAATTAGGGTTTCGAAAAGAGTGTTTTGTGTTCTTTTAGTTGCAGGTTGGTAGCATTCACTTATTCAGTGATTCACGGCAATTCGTGTTAGTTCGGTGAATGTCAAACCGTCGATGGGTTCTTGAAGATGGGAACGGTATATTTTCCCCCAATTTGGTCACCATTTTCATTCTCAATATGTCTTAATACTTCCATTTTTCCAGTTTCCCTGTTAGGATTGCATGCATACTAATCTGATTTTGAAATTTAAACAAATGAGCTATGACAAAAAAAACATTATTCGTACTCTGTGGGCATAGTAATCTGATTTTCTGTATTTTATTTGTCATTTCCAGGAACATTGCTTACAAAAGGTGCAATTATATTTATCTAACACCCATGTTATTGTTCAGGTGCACTCGCTGAGATTGATGGCCATGCTAAAGTCATGTACAACACCTTGAGGCTCAAGGGTTTCTGCTGTTTCTTGCTCTTGCATTTACAGAATTGGTAAAAGCTCATGTTTTGCACTCAACTGTTGTTGAAAATTCCTACTTCGTTTTTTTATATCCGAATGTTTGAATAAGTTGTAAGCATGTGTTTTGCCTTCTGAATGGTTTTCTTTACTAGCTCTTAAATGTTGTTCTACATTTTGAGGTCTGTTGAGTATTTACTATGAGCCTGTTTAGATAGAAATACAAAATAGAACTTTTGCATTCAAATTGTACGTTTTTTTATACATGATAATAAGTTCTATTCAGCAATGAGGATATTCATACAGAAGTACTTCTAATTCTTTTTATGTTCAATTTCATATTTTGAACTGCTTCTATATTTTTTACTATTCTGTGCTTTGACAATCATATATGTATAACTAAAGAAGAAAAAAATTACATTTAGTTTTAAGTGTTTTATACTATAGATGTTGCAGGTTATCGATGTCCTTGACACCCAAGGTAACAACAACCTAAGTTTCTATTAAAGTTCACTTTAGTGTTAGCACTGTAACTTCATTTTACTTTCTTTTTTTGTTTCATTTCAATTGTTAATTATGTTTTCTTTGTATTATTGTTTAACGCCTATGACTTCTAACAATGAGTGGTGCCGTGTTGCCTAACAAGTGATCCCTATTTGTGGGACATAAATGAATTCCATCAAAGATTTTTTAAGTTAAAACAGTCTCGAACTATTGCCTTTGGTTGATCTAATGGTATATATATGTATGTATACACCATATTTGAAGTTTTAAACATTATACCTCTCTTATATGTCAAGTTTTTAACTTGGAGGTGGATTTCCAATAGAATGTGAATTTGTAGACTTTTGGCAGCATCAGATGATTTGAATGCTAGAAACTTATTTGCATCAAACTTGACGATCTCTCTTCTAAACATGTTTAACTCTCATTTCCAGATTGGTGAGCGTTCTGACCCAGGCTTAATATTTCACTCTGCGCACCGGTATATAGTTTATTTATTTTTCATAATATCAAATGAGTAGTCCAGGTAACAAGCCAAATTAGATTCATGCTAAAAAAACATGCTAACTAGATGTTCAGGTCAAAGGGCTGACACATCCAATTGCATGTCAAATTGATACTCTTAGTTTTAATGTTACATAGAAGATTCATAAGTGATTATGAATTATTAGTATGTTCACTCCATTGTATGTCTGATCTTGTTTGCAGGTTATGTGGTTTACTTTTTTTATCTTTTATGGGTTGAAGGCATGACTTTTTACTTATTCACACTTTATGCAGCCAGTTCACTTTCTTCCTATTTATGGAGCCTCTATAACTGTTTAATCTAAATAATTATATTTCTGGAGCCTTATTTTTCTACAGTCAGTTCATTTTTTTAGGGGTTCAATCCATCAACAGGGACTCAGGTTAGTATATATCTGGCAACATGAAGACATACAAGCATGGACAACTTCATTTGCACACAAATTCCTGGATTTTGTTTTAGCTTAAGTCCATTCGGTCTTTTGGATGCTATTTATTGCAAATGGCTTTATGAGTAGATTATATTTATCTAAATTGTAGTTGGTGTTAAAAGAAGAAGCTGATCTTGCAGATGCACCTTCGTGCGTCCGGCATTTGCTATTTCCAAATTTGAAACCTAATCTCTCTCAAATTTCGATTTTTTTTTCATTCTCTCTCAGATTCAAACAACTTCAGCTTCGGTCCGGTGACACTCCATCGCCATTCTAGAGATTTGTTTGTGAAATCACCTAGGATATGAAGGTGATTATATGATTTTTCTATATCCTAAGTTACTTTAAGAAGCGATGTTCAGCAACTGATGTGAACTTGTTTTGTTATAGGCTAATCTGAAGTAACAGAGCCACACTGTGATTAAACCCAGGATTTCAAGGTAATTGAACCTGTTTTTCAACCTGTCTGATCTTGGTCGGAGCCCCATGGCAGCCTGTAGATAAACTCTTTGGACAATGTTCTTTGAAACATTTTTACAATAACATTAATTTATATTTACATGTTTTTGAAGACTGATGAAACTTTGTTAAGAGGTTTTATTGCATCTTGCTTGTCTCTTACTCGCGGACACGTCTTTGTTTTGTCAACGGTTTCAATATCTTGGTGAAACTTATCGAATCTGATGGTTTGATTAAGATTTTTGTTTTTGTTTTTACAAGAGGTTTCTCCACATGTAAAATAGTGTTTTTCAAGTTGCAGACAACAGAACTCAAGGTATGTAAAAAAGCTCTTAATCTTCTTATTTTATGTATGTAATTGTTGATTAACTTTGGAAGTTTTAATTTCCTTTGGATGATCACCAGTCATCAAGTAAATATATGATGTTTACATGACATTTAATTCTACGATCATTAGATTTCAAGATGATAAAGTTTCCATTCTAAGGATTTGATGAATATTTAAAGTTTTGTGTGATGTATTGATAGTTAACTACAGTTCTTAATTTTATGAATCAGGGAACTGATTAATGCTCGAGCCTCGAGGTGCCAACCATCTTCAAGTGATCAACTTTGATAATATATTTGCGTATGTTTGTATTTTTATCTTTTTCTTTAAACCACTCTATCTTAAACATTCATAAGTTTATCATAGTACAAAGTAGTTTACACTTTTTACTTGTATAATGAACGTTTTGTGTTTGCCCAAGTCCCACCGCCAGTTTGGGATTGTACCTTTGGCTTTAGCAGGTGTACATGGCTATGGTCAAGCTCTCAGCAAAAGCATTCTATTCTTTGAAGCTAAAAGATCTGGTTACCTCACTTGTAATAAAAAGAATCATGGATGGCAAAGTCAATGGGGGTAACTTTTACTTTTGTTTTACACATGAATTTTTTTATGTTCAAATGAAACTCAATTTGGTATTTATCTAAACTGAAATTTAGATCAACCCTTGAAACACTTTTGATAAATATGGTCTTAACAGCTATAGTTATTAAGATTGTACAAAACCTCTAGAAAGGTTTGACACTAGCTTTTAAATTGGTGTTCATTCTGCAAAAAAAAAAACAGAATGGTCATATAACTTCCACCGTGTTTGCAGGCTAAACCTCCATGCTCCTTTTCACTAAAGAAGAAACTGAATACCGTTCAAGATGGTGGAACAGAAGTTGTTCAGGTATGACTTATCACTTTTCTTTATTGAGGCTAAATAGGTATATTGTGTGGGTTTGATTGATAATGGGTCAAAACATGTATGTTTTTGTACGAAGAAGATCGAGTTGACCCAAAACACGTTTGTTACAGATATACCTTTTTATAATTTTTGCAATAACTAACTAATTTTTTGTCATTACTGTATAATTCTCTTTTGGGAAATCTTCTTTCATATTAGCCGGTATGCCCCTTAATCAAATTTTATTTTTTGGTAAATATATTATGCCTGATGATAATTTAGAGGCTGATTATAGTTTTGATATAACAATCAATGCGGAGGGTATATTATATGGTTAATTTCAAGTCTTTAGGAGATAAATATGAGATCAATGTGGATAGTTAATTTAGACCCGGATTATGATGGCAGTGAATCATTTCCACGAAGAGAGGATTTTTCGGTTTCAAGGCCTAGCCCGTTTTAATAGCTGAACCTTTTCAAAATGAGACCTGTTTTAATAGCTGAACCTTTTTAAAACCATATCCGTTTTAAAATCTGACCTGTTTTAAGGCCTAGCCCATTTAATAGCTGAACCATTGTTATTATTATTAAATACTATTAAATCTGATGAAAATTTTGGGTTATAACTGCATATTTAAAAAAATGTTTACTAAATCAAGCTTTCTGAATTGGTTGGTTATGACTTCATTCAGTTGATATGTCAAACTAATCATTGATATGTCAATCTAATCATTGCTAGAGTTATAATCAAAAGAGAAATTTGATAAAATTATAATATGAAATGCTTAAAATTTAATTCTTCCCTGTATGTAGTTAAGTAGAGCTTGATTTTGTGTTCTGGGTTTCACTTTTGCAGCTTGCAGAGCTTAATCAAGAGGTTTGCACTATGAAAGAAGCCTTTATGTACAATTGGAATCTATTAGCCAAAGGTAATTTTTTGTCAAGGTGACTTACAAGCAAATACAATTTTTGAATGTATTTTCTTCTTTGTTTATTAATTTACGGGTGTTTAATCCTCTAAAGGTGGTTATGATCGGTTGGGGTGAGAAAAAGATCAAATAACAACAGAAGAACATGGATGTAGCCAGTCCTATAAATGACCGTCTATCCTTAGTAAATGATTTATTGCTGCCTGTTATAATGAAGGAGCATACTAAGAGCAACATGAGTCCTCAAGAGGTAAATGTCACA
Source organism: Deinandra increscens subsp. villosa (assembly GCA_039602395.1). Lineage (NCBI taxonomy): Eukaryota > Viridiplantae > Streptophyta > Magnoliopsida > Asterales > Asteraceae > Deinandra > Deinandra increscens. The sequence continues at coordinate 58,327,480 of JBCNJP010000017.1, forward strand.
TGTGCCTTTTAAATTATGGTTTTTAATATTTGCCCTATACTAATACACCATGTTGGTTTTGGCAGGATAGGAATTTGGGTGGGATCGAAGTGCATATTTATGCTAATGTCTTTGAGAACTGCACGTCCTTGGATGAACTACCTCCATCAGGTAAACCGTGAATCTTTAATTTTAGTTTCCACATGTAAAAGGCCCTAAGTTGATTTTGGATTTGGATTTTATGGTCTGAAACCACTTCATTTTCGTTTTTACTGCTCGATTTTGCAGGTTTGGAATCGAACTCTCCATCATTTTCTACACATCCCTTATGTCATCCCTCCTTTATAATTGTGACTTGGTCTTTTATCTTCTATATTTCTGGTTGTCTAAATGCCTCCATGGTATCTTTAGTGCTCATGAAATGAAAGGGCTTAAACATCTGCTAATGATTTGCATAATCTTGATTACCGAGTAGGAAAGTATGTTGTGAAGAAATATTTCTATTTAACAAATATATATATATATATTTTTTTCTGCAGGTTGAAGAATAGCTTTTAAGGACCCAAGTTTAGAATTTGGTTATAATCTTAGATAGAATTCAAGTTTAAGATTTTGGTTACAATCTCAGATACAATTTTCTTCTCAAAATTCGTAAAATTTGTATAGTTATATTGTTATAAATTTACTATGTATATTACTATGAAAGTAATAAAAGTTCATGTTATTTCTTTTTACCTCTTTTTTTTATTATCTTTTTTGTATTTAACTTATTTATTTACTTTTGAAATTTTTATTCTGTATTGTTGGCTTTACCATAAACGTGTTTGGGTAACCATCTATGTATACTAATCAAGAAAAAAATGCAACTTGGTAGACAAATATAACAAAAACATCGAATCTTACTAAACGAATGACACCAAACACAATCAAATATTTAATTATAAGGGGAGTTATTAGACAAAACAGACTATGAGTAATTAGACAAAACAAACACCAAACATATTCGATTATAAAGGGATTTATTTGACAAAACATTTAATCCTTTTACGCTTAGTTTTTTTATAGTTGAGTATACAATTCAATTATTAGATCGTCATATTTCAGTCTCAATTAATGCAACCGCTTTAGCAAATTTCATGTAAAACGGGCGGCCCGTCGCAATGCGGGGGCGCGTCACCAACTTATGATAGCAAATTGTCATTTTTATTTAATGTTAGAAAGTATACCATTTGACCTTCAAAAGTCAAAACTTTGTGACTAGAAAAATAATGATACTTCATGTGGTGATTAATGCTAATAAATTGCATTCATGTCGCCTTTTCAACTCATATCATTATTGAAAGTGTATAATGATTGTTGAACTTTAGGTTGTGAACTTTAGGTTGTGATATGTAGGGTGGGGTTGTTAAAAATAAGTTTTTTATTTTTTATTTTTTTTATTTTGGGAATGACTTGTATTTTGTTATCAATGGGGGTTGAACGCTCACCAAATAGAAATGCTATACCTTATTCACTACCAAGATACTATTCGGCCAGATCCCTTTTAGTCATGTTGCATAAATGATCTTCAAAAGTAGAAGTATGGTTAAAGTTGGAACAAACTCGGAGGGTTAAAATTTGTTGTGGAGACTACCTCAAGAACTATATCAATGTTAATAAACTAATAGAAAACAAGTACCACATGCGTTAATTATCGTCGCCACCGCTGCATTGCGCAGAGAGCAATACGAGCACCGCGTTGTAAATTGTCGCCGCATCTCATCGCACTAACAGAAACGAATACCACGCTTTAAATTTTCGTGCCGTTGCAACGTGCGGAGAAAAAACGCATAACACGCTATACACTGTCGCCGCCGCAACGCGCGGGCACACGGCTAGTATATATATATATATATATATATATATATATATATATATATAGGGGAGGGATATAATGAAAACCTCTCCGAGTTTGGAAAACCGTGAAAACCAAGCTAAAAAATTCGATTTTTTTCTGATTTTTTTATGGTGATTCTCTAAGTTAAAAAGACCCCCTTTATGCAAAAAAATAAAAAAAAACGCCTAGTAAAAATTTTTTTAAAAAAAATTTTATAACCGAGGTTACATATGTAACAGGGTACTGTTATATATGTAACCTCGGTTATAAAATATTATTTAAAAAAAATTTTACTAAGCGTTTTTATTTTTATTTTTTTGCATAAAGGGGGTCTTTTTAACTTAGAGAATCACCATAAAAAAAATCGGAACAAAAATCGAATTTTTTAGCTTGGTTTTCACGGTTTTCCAAACTCGGAGAGGTTTTCATTTTATCCTTCCTCTATATATATATATATATATATATATATATATATATATATATATATAGGGTTAGGATCATGCGTAAAACACATATTAAAACATCTATAACTTCTTCATACGTTAACATTTTTTTAAAAAATTACACCAAAAGTCTTAGAATTATGATATCTTTAATTCTGGAATTTTTTTTTAAAATTTAATGTTTCGGTTTTTTTAGTGTGATGCACATGTTCAGCAAAAAAAAAAAACTCATACTTTTTAGCATAAGTTAATATCTTTTTTTCTAAGTCGCACCATATATCTTATATTTCTGTTATTTTTTCGTATTTTTTTTAATGATGCACATGTGCATCACACCAAACAAACCCTCATACGTGTGGTATACATTAATATTTTTAATAAGAAATTGCACCCTAAATCTTATAGTTGTGTTATTTTTAGATCTAAAGAAAAAAAACAACATTTTATAATTTTTTTATTCTATGTTGCACATGTGCACTATGTACCATTATCATTAGTACAATAAATATTTTATTGTTTTTTATAAGTTTTTAACATAAGGAGTGTTTTTTGGCATGATAATTCGTCTTTGTACAGTACTAATGATAATGATGCACATGTGCAGTACACGAAAAAAACACGAAACGTTAATTCTTATCTACTTTTTCCGGAATTAAATATAACAACTTCCTAAGACTTTTGGTACAAATTTTATGAAAAAACATTAACGTATGAAAAAGTTATGTAGGTTTTAATATGTGTTTACGCGTTTTCGCAATAAAAAGTGTTTTCGCATTATCCTTATCCTATATATATATATATATATATATATATATATTTATATTTCTCTTTTTATGTAAACCCAAAGTTTTATATCAATATATATATATAGATGTTAAAACTATATATTTAATTTAAAATGACAAGTTAAACATGTTTGCAATTCAAAATATGATTTACGAGGTTTTAATGGTTCCAAATATGTTTTACGGGTTTAAGGTATGAGAAGGAATGATTCTGGTACAAGATCTAGGGCTCAATGCTCAAAAATACAAAATATATAAAGAGAAAAAAAACAGCAACATGGAGGTCACTGGGTTCAAACCCGTGACCTTTGTGTTATAGCACAACCAGCGTACCACTCGGCCAGCGGCCTGATTGTGTTATGGTCCAGATCGAATTCCTTTTATCTCTACACATCGACCAGAAAACAGTTAAAGGAAAAATAAGGAATTAAAATGGTGAGGCCGGGACTCGAACCCGCGTCCCACGCGTACCAGACCAGCGCCCAAACCATCCGTGCCAGATTGGTGTCTGGTAACCATTCGACTTTTATTTAACTTAACATGTAACAGTCGCGAGTCATCTTCTTCCTCTAGAACTCCGGTGGCCGGAGTTTTATTCCGGTAACCGGAAAATCACGAACTTGGATTAAACTCAACAAACAAGGTGAAAATCATGGTTTATGTATTGCCTTAAGTCGGAGATGAAGGATTGCCGAGTTTTAGACACCGAAACGAATCTGAAGTTCGAACGCGAACACTGAGCACCGTCATAAAATCCAAATATGATCACCCCTGGTTACTCATCGGAAACTCGCGATCACCAATACGTATCAAATAATGGTAGATAGTGGCAAACTGATGCGAATTTTGCCGGAATTATGACTTTGATGGGTTTCTTTGTCGCCGAGAAAAACAGAGAGAACGAGAGAAAGGATTGCGAGAGAGGGAGTGGGGCTGGAAATGTGAATGATTCTGATGATATAACTCTATCATTGAATCAGGATTTATGGTGGGTTGAAACGGTCGAGCGGTGATTTTGATCGGTCGAAACTGATCATCGGGTTCTTTTTCTTTTAATTCTCATAACCGAACAGCAATTCCACAATGGGATTTTGACAACATTAGTCCCTCCCCATACATATTACATGTAGAGAATCAGGTTTGGTTAAATACACGAATAGTCACCCCAGGTTTGTATAACTAAAAAGAAAGTTTGTTAGGTGACCAAACTGGTCCCTCAAGGTTTATAACCACTAACGACCTCTAACGGAGGTTAACAGAGGAACAACTAAACGATGAATATGCGAGGAACGTCAACATATATAATTCGTGTAGCATTTATAAGGATTATAAATCTCGTTTGTTAAAATAAATCATGAAATATATCTCCACAATTCTAGATTCAAAATCACATTAAATCATAACTTACCTATTTAAATCACATAAATTTATGAATTTATGAATAATAACTCATTTTAAATACACATGAAATCATAATTTATATATTTATATATATATTCAACTGATTAATAACTTATAATTAAAATCCTTTAATTACACAACATCATAAATATCATTAAATCATATATATATATATATATATATATATGTGTGTGTGTGTGTGTGTGTGTGTGTGTATTTATATATTTTATACCAACATAAAATCACAGAACTTCAATCGTTTAAACTTTGGTGCATGCTCGTAGTGATTGGTCACACAAAACCCTAATTTGCTAAAGTCAACAGTCAATCACATAAATGTTCACACAACATTTAATACGGTTTACGTTTAGTTAATGCCAGAAAATGACCTGAAAAATCGGATAGTCACAATGTTCACTTGGTACCTCAACCAGTGGATTTGATTGAAGTTATTTCTGCTCCAATTGATCCACAAGCTGAATTGAATGATTATTCAAAGTTTGCTACTCCACCCAAGAAGAACAAGTCTAAGTCCAAAAAGAAGGAAAGGCCTTTGGGTGAAGCTCCAAAATTTGTGTCAAAGTCTGTTTTGTTGGAAAATGAAAATGTGCTTGATAAGGTTGCTTCGAGTTCTTAATCTGCAGCCGAAGAAGAAAAAGTTTTGATTGAAAAGAACAAGCTGAAGGATATCAAAGCCAAATTCACTAGCGAAGCTAAGGCAAGAAAAACTTCGGGTTCTTCTTCAACTTCTTCAAAGAATCAAGGACTCAAACACAAAGGTTTGGGTTATGAAATAAAGGAAGAATCAGTTTAAACAAAGAAACCAGTGAAAGCTGCAAAGGTTTCTAAAGCAAAGGTTGCGAATCATCATCTCAGAAGGAATCTTCTTATTATTCTGAAAGATCGTCATCTTCAAGGAGTCCATCTCCTAAGTATGATTCTTCTGATGGTTTCTTTGATAACTTGAATTCTGAACATTCATCTGGTTGTCAAAATTCAAAACCATTTTCAAATGTTTTTAGAGAACGACTTTGTTATGTATGTCGTCAACCAGGACATCTAGCTGCTAATTTTCCGACGACTGCATATATCCACAAAAATGAAAAATATGTGGATAACAAAGGTCAAATTTTTTATGAACCCTGGTCTCCAAAGATTAACTCAACCCATAAATCATCTTGGTCTAAATCAAGTACGTCGGTTGAATCTGATTCAGGTTCTGATCAAAAATTGAAAATTTTACAAATTTGGAAATCGAAAGTTGTTTCCACGGCCAACAAAGACTATGTGGAAGACACCGTGCGACCCGACGCTGTTGATTCGGGTCAATCCCAGAGCGACTAATGATTTATTTGGTGTCAAGCAAGTGTTTCAGGAAGACCTATCGATGATTGAAACATTACTGATTGTGAAATATTTGTTCTAATTAAATTGAATTTCAAAATCATTTGGTTTTCAAAAGGCTACAACTGCAAGTATTCGTGTTGGTTGATCAATTTCTTGTTTTTGTTTTACCTCCATCTCATTCTGAGGGGGAGTTTGTTTTTGCAAAAACCCAAAAATAGTGTTTTGTTTTTCAAATCGTAAAAATGAAAATGCATGAACATCGGATCGTCTACTCGATCTAGCTATTCGGACATCGAAACGTAATTAACCGATTGATTTATTGATCAAAACGAATAATTACAATCAGTGAAACACTTAGAAATGACACAGAGAAAACACTCTCAGAAACACACACTTAGTAGAATCTCACACCCTTAAAACTCTACAATTACAAAGACCAAACACATATTTATACCCAGCTGGTCCGAGCTTCGGCCGAACCTCAGGTTCGGCCAGTCTGAACTTCAGGTTCGGACCAAGTTCGGCCATACCTAAATTGACTTGATCTTGTATATTACTTGATACTTCACACGACGCACATATCAGGTATCAACAAAAAAAATGAAAATCTATAAATAGAGTTGTCATTTTTAGAGGGAGAAATTTAGAAAAGACAAAAACATTAAAAAATGAGAAATTGTATCCGACATGATTGGGAAATGATGGTACATTGGCTGACATCGTCTGGCTCATGGATAAAGTAGATGAAAAAGCCATAAGACCATTTGATCGATGTGTAAGATAGGTTGCGCAAATCAGAAAGTATTCGAATGTGATATACACTAAAAATCTGATGCTTGACCTAGTGGACAACATCTTGATGCATATCTCATGATATATCAAGGAAAAGATATGTGAATAATAAAATGAGAAGTCACTGTGTATACATGTGTTCATTTTGCAAATATTTAAACTTGTTTGATTTTCTTTATTTTGTCAAACGATCGGATTTTCTCTGCGTGTCCACAAGACCGACCTGATCGTTGTTCATTTGACGTTCTGCTTTATTTTCTTTGGTGTTTCGTATAACTCATCAGACTTTCTCTGCGTGTACGGGACTAACGACCTGATTGTTGTTGGGTTATACAACTTCAACTTGTTCTATTTTCTTATTTTGTTAAATCTGAGGCCTTGTCTGCGTATCAAAAGATCGATCTTCAGGTAGACGATTAAACATTATTATTTCTTTTTGCATGAAACACAGTTGATTATATCATGGTTACAATAATTATGTGATTAAAATCACAATAGAAATCACAAAATGTGATAAGCAAAAGCATATATGAGTATGTCTCATAGTGTGGGGTACACTGGTCAACGCAAAACTATTCAATACTTTAACATATCCAGATGTTATGAGTATGATTGTGTCAGAGTTTAAAGTTGGACAAATTATATCTACAATTGGCATGGCTTATGTGCTTCAATAATTGAAATTGAAGTGTAGTTCAGCATCTTATAACCAATATGATTCCAAGTTGTGATCTTTCTCGCAAAAGACAAAAAATAGCGCCTGATTCTGTAATGCATTTATTTTTCTTATCAGAAAATTCCAAAAGAAGATTTTTGGTGTGTTTTGATATAAAGTTTCTAAAAGCCAAAAAGATTTTGTTTCTGATTTCTTTTCGATTGATCAACACGACATACAGAATCAATTTTCACAATCAAAATATCTTGGAGTCTCGAAGAAACGTTTTGCACCAAGATTATTTATGTTGGCCGGTTTCTAAGTGGAAAGAGAACATTACATACAACTTCAAGTCTTCTGAAGATTGTTGATAAAGAGATTACACACGATGCAATATCAAGTATTCAAGATTGAACTCATCGTCAAGATCGAGGAAGAGTTTGATTGAAGATACAAGATACAAGTTTTAATAGAGGAGATGATACTGCAAATGCCGAGGGGGAGTTTGTTGATACATGGTCCTGATCATCATGTGAAGTATCAAATACAAGACGAAGTCATGCAAGATTAGGTTTGGCCGAACTTTGGCCGAACCTGGAGTTCGGACAGAGCCGAACAGGTCGAACCTGAGGTTCGGACCAGCGGGTTTCATTGTGTATAAATAGTAGTCTTGTAATAGAATTAAGCAGCTTCTTAGTCATATCTTCTCTGTGTACTTTGTGGTTATCTCGGTGGTTATTACAAGTCATATGTATTTACTCTTTGTGTTCCATCTCGTATTAAATTGATTTCATAACGATTAAGTAGACGATCCACACGTTCAAGAAGCTTCAGTTTTTCAGTGTGATCTATGTGAAATCACAAAAGAAGTCATTTATGCTGAAAAATGAAGATAAACCGAAGACTTCGTGATTTTGAGCCAAGACTCGGGCTTCGCCTCTACAAAATGGACCAAATTCCCTCATGCGTTTCTCTCTCAAGTCAAGACAAGGTTGTAACTCTTATACATAGCCACAGCTCGGAGCACAACTGCTGGAAGACAAATGTGTGCTCAGAGACCGCATACAAACTTCACGGAAGCATATCTCGGGCTAGAAAATGAGTTACCAGAGCCATTAATAGTGAATTATGAGTATCTCAACGAGAGGAAGAAGATTATGAGGTCAAAATAGGCATGTTTATAACGAGACACGGCCCGTGCCTACCTAGACATGGACCGTGCCCAGCCCAATATTCTAGAAAGTTGACTTTTTACGCACCAGACGCTCCCCTGACAGACACAGCCCGTGCCACTGACCCGACACGGCCCGTGCCCACAGAGGCACCACCTGTGCCCCCTGAAAACAAAGATTTTAGAAGATTTCCTGACCTGATACGGCTCGTGCCCCTGCCAGGCACGGCCCGTGCGCAGTCAGGATTTTGCCTATAAAAGCTGCCCAAAACCTCCATTTTTACTTGCTCATTCTTTAGTGTAGTTTTGTTTTTTCTCTTTGAGCCACTTGGCGTTTTAAGTCATTTTTAACCAAGTGTATAATAATATTAACTTAATTAGATCTTGTTCAAAGTTTGTCTATGAGCTACTCACTTTCTGTTAAGCAAATGTTTATGGCCATTCTTGGCTAAACTCTTACAGTCACTTGGGAATAAACGAGTCTTTGGTTGGTAAGTAAAATGAGTTTATATGCTCACCTTAAGGTGAGTACGAATGACTTTCTGAAATCTCTTTTAAATTGAAAGTTTATTATTAACCTTTTTGAACAAACGTGCCGTGCATATTGTAGACCATTTGAGGAGTCAAAAGCTCATCAGTCGGACCTGTGACACTCGACTAGGGGACGATGCATGATCCTATATGGTGACTCGTACCCCATGCAAAGCAATATGTACGTGAGTTTTATGTCTATGTATACAAACACGGCTTTCACGCTAATTACGGCTTGAAGGTATTGGTTGGGATTGGGGTTAGTAATATTTTGTCACTTCATGGAAGTCGGTGAAATACATGTTAGTGAACTTGGCTCTTGTTACGACCGTCATATTTGCGCGAAAGTGGTGTATGGAGGAGACGGACCTTAGTTCCTTTTAACGTTGTTTTTTCATAATAAATTAATCTGGTGCGTCGGTTGTTCCCCTGCTGGTTCATGACAACGTATTCGAGTGTAACGGCATCGCCGACCCATCGGGCCCTACAACTATACGACATTCCTGCTCACTTTGTTTGTTACTTCAAGAGCGGTCCTCTCGAGTTCCTTACTGGGAGACGATAGGAACATGAGATAGGGTTCCAGACTGAAAAGCGGCCCTCCTCGCCTGACAAGTAACAATCTTAAGGCAAGAACCTAAATCCATTTTACTAAACCAACCACTGTTAAGTCCTCCCAAGTGATATTAACCTTTGATTAATTAAAACTTAAAGCCCATTTTATTTATCTTATTTTCGTCTTTTATGCTCTTAGTTTAATCAACCCTTCACTTATATATTTAAAAACCGGTTAAGTTGTTAACAAAAGATTATATATCAAAGCCTCATTTCCCCCATGTCCTTAGACGACCTCGGAATCTTACTCATACTATACTGCTCCACTATGGGTGCACTTGCCCGTGAATGTAGTGAAATAGTATTGTTTTAAGATTATTGAATTTCATAAATTTAAAAGCTTATGCATCAAAGGTGTCATTAATATTGCTATATTTTTATATACACCACATCCACACTAGTGTTATAGCCTCACAATGTTTAGAGAGTTTCGTCCCAAAACTAAAGTTGTTGTTATGTGCACGAAGTGTCATGTCTTGGACATGGAAGTCCAATTACAAGGGATGCAAATAAGTAGGATACACAAGTTGGAGATGTAGATTTGTAGAATCGTTTGCGGATATGGTCGTTTTGTAGAAGTTGAGGAAGATTCTGTATCAAGAGCCCACATGTGTCCATGGACGACCTCAGTATCTTACCATCACTATACTATGCCAACGATGGGTGCACCTTCCCTAATGTGAGGTGTATGGTGATTTTTTATTATCGTGTTCTACAAATTTAAAATTTGCACAAAAGTGGTGTTTTCCGGCACCTTATTATTATATTTTTACACACACCGTACACACTCACATCCGTAAACTGCTCGATGGAAGCAATGATAGAAAGAAACTTTCACGGAGCCGACCCTAGAACTTTTTGGAACAGTTTCTTGTCCTTAAAAGTCGATCTAAGGGCTGCCGCCTTAAAGACTACCCGAGAACCATAGCTACAAAGTCGTCAATGGTTTCGGCTTCGTTCATCTTTAACGTCTTGAACTCACTTCAAGTGTATCTAGTGTTGTTTTCCTAACTCGGTCTAGCCTATATACCTGGTCTTTATCATCCCACATTTTCTTGGATGTATCAATGTGGTTGAACTGCATAATAAGTTCCTATGGAATATATTGTAACAATAAAGTAACTACCATATCATCTTTGGATCGATCTGCACCCGCCGGTTCTTTTTCGAGTACTTCAAGAATCTTATGTACCTAAAACACCGCTTTGATGAGAACCATCCATATATTTTAATTCGTCGGTCCTAACATGGGGCTGCGCAACGTAGTTTTTTTTTCCTTCGGGGCCATCGGGGTTCCTCCGGCATTGACATCTTTGTCACCGACCATTATTAACCTTTTTGGATGTGACAATAGTGGAGTCCAGGCCTTTGATCTTGTGTGGATTATTCGATGGAAGGAGTACACTAAGACGCTTTGGATGGAAGTAACAACCCACGATCAAGTTTTTCTTGATTATAATCTTGATGTGTGATCCGCAAGGCACTCCGCTTGGCCCTTATGGTTCCGTTTCTTTAGTCTTGATCTTCGAATCTTCCTGTTCAAAGTAGCCAAATGATCACTCAGAATCTCGGCTCTAATACAAATTCAAATTCTAATTGGTATCAAAGATTAAACGAGAACACACAAACGTGAAAAGGAAAGTCACTTGAAATATTTTATTAGAAATTTATGATACAAGAAATAACCCTAACTTGACATCTCTATTATAGGTGAACCTTGACTTGGGGACCAAGTCTTCTTATTAAACTAAATCACAAAACCCTAAACATTTAAAAACCAACTTGCCTATCAAGTTATCATCCATTCCAGCTGACTTGCATATAATGCGTGAACCTTTACCAACTTGTGAATGGGTCGCCCAACCCAAAGAAAATTGGGTGTGTGAATTAAATTGGGTCCAATAATAATAACTTACATATTAAGATGCAAACCGTCAAAATCCATTATCCATATCACGTTACAATCAATATCTGATGCTAAAGGTTGACATGATTAAAAGGATTAATAAGAATATTCATATATATATATATATATATATATATATATATGTTTTACAATACACTATGCGTGTAATCAGAGCCACTCCACTTGTGTAGTATGTTGCCAAATATATCATAAAAGAACACATCAACTTCATCCTCAGTTATTTCTACACCCATGAAACCCTGGCCATCGTAAAAGAACTTCATTTCATCAAGGTTCCATTGATTAATATCGCCACGCCATGCCTTTGAGCCGCCTCCGCTTGTTAGAAATTGAAGTTGACTGCATGCAGACACCATTTTTGGCCGATTATTATAAGTCGAATTATTAATTTTATCATCCAAAGAATGTATGTCGTTAAATGGATATAAATATGTATACGCTTACCTGTTTGAAGAACCAATATGTTGCAAGCAATGATCATGCCCATTTATGTATAGATTCACCTTATTGTCCTGAAATAATTTCAATGTTCAATTTTTGAAGGACAACGTCAAGCAAACAAAAGAGGCCTATGTTTACTGCCAAAATTGCTCCATAAATTTCGAAAGCGTCTAACAAATAAAATTCAGCGCCTGTTAAAAAATCACTAAAAATAGTCTAATACATACAACTATTTTTTTTAAACTTGCATTAGATCTAACGTAACATTTTGTTACGTAACACCACTATTTTTCTAAAGAGTTTTTTTCTTTTGGTTAAAGGGACGGCACTACGCTATTTAAATTTATTTTTCTAAATAGTTGCATCATGAAAAAAAAATTACATTAGGTCTAAAAATTACATTATATAACAAAAATGTTGAAGTTTAATACAATTTTTGTAACAAAAAAATATATTTTATTAATTTTTTGTTTCTTTTACACAACAGCAACAGAAATTAAGACCCCCTACCTCCCCCTTCCCCCAACCCTACCCACCTCACCACCAATATGTACCCTATTCGTCAACCTTGTATACTCTCAAAACCAAGATTAGGATTTGTAAGATAAAAATGTATTTAAAATAAAATGAAAAAATGATTAATGGCAAAAATGAATCAAGAGTAATCCAAGTTATAATCAAAATGACCAATTATATACTTAACCATTTTCACTGAACCCAACCCTAATATGCTATTGATTTGAACGTACTCATTTTTTACTTAATGCTCGTTTGATACCCTCTTATTATTTTGACAATATATATGTATATACCAGAAGAATTGGTAGAAGTTTGTCGACGAGCTCTTGAGTATTGCCATGATGACCAGCACTGAATATTGTATGATGGCCTACCACTATTTTCCATTTGGAACTCGATTCTTTTAATGCCACATCAACATCCTGCATATATATTATCCGTTGTCATATCTGCTCTCATAACTCTTTAAACAAAAATAAAATAAGTTGATTTTTATATAGAGAACATATTTTGTATTTTTGTTGTTTTAAATAACATTGTATTTATTAATTAAACTATAACTTTCTTGTTTTTTAACTATAAAAATACACATGAACCCCTAAACTTCACTTCTAAAGTCTACATATTATCCTTTTTTTATCACTTGGATTGAGATAAATATACAAAGCCACTAGATTGATGCATTTATTATTTTTCTAAAGGTACATTCGAGATAAATTGTAATCACTAGTTTACCTTACCTTGGTATTTCTGATATTTTTTGCCATTAAAAAAATGATATATTCACGTGATTTCTTTAGATAAAGTACATAGCACAAATCACATATGTGGTGATTTGATCGTTAAAAAACTGAATATGTCTCTTTACTTTTCTAATTTATATTTATGTAACTGATTTAAATAAATTAAACGTGTTGATTTGTTCATACTACTAAAGAAGGTATCACTGAAAAAAAATCAGTGGCTGCAAATACATATATTTTTTATATATGCTATTTATTGTAGAAGCATTGCAAACGGAATTGTATCTAACTTCTTAATGCAGAAGCATTCTAAACTAAACCCAACCTGCAACAATTTGAAGATTATCTTAATTTGTGGGGTTTATTTGTTTAGATATCTTTAATTATTTTTTGAATTATTTGGTTTCCTAATCTTTTGAGGATTTTTAGGTTTAGTTAGTTTTTAGTTTATCTTTAGATCTTATAAATAGAGTATTTGGATCAGTAGTAAAGCAGTTGATTTTTAATGAATATTGAACGTTTGTTCGTGAACTTCGAGTTCGATTTCGAGGCTTTAAAATCATATTGTTCTTGAGCCATTTGATTGCTTCCACTCTGCATCATTTGGTATCAGAGCTTTTGGTTCTCAAATGGCTCTACTTGGAGGAGAATACTTGATTGCTCATAGAGTCGCCAACAGAGGCAACGACAAGAGTGTTTTCAGTTCACGTGCTCATGGAGAAGATCAACCTTTTATTTGTAGATTCGCCGACAGAGGAAGCGGTGGAGTTGGTCCTGAGCAACGGGATCTTAAGATCAAAAACTCTGTAAAAGAGTCTGTGATCTTGAAACGCAACAAGAGATTAAGTGGCTCCGACAACGAGTCTGCGATCTAGAGTTGTAACGGGTGATGCGCGTTAAGGAAATCGAATCGGAAACAATCGTCCGGGACGATGTGAACGAGGAAGAGGAGCATCCTTTCAACCATCCCCACCCTCGGTTCCTTGAACCAATCTATGAAGACGAAGACGGGCCTAGTTACGATGACGACGGGATTATACCTGACGCGGAAGAGTGTTTGCGGATACAAAAGTTTCTGGGCTGGATTGTTGTCGAAGACGAAGAACTGGTAGAAAATAATGAACAAGAGAAAGAGAAAGACATTTTCGATCATGTGACTCAAGTTGCGGTGCGAAATATGGTGTCTTCAATTCAACATGGTTTGATTACAATTGCACAATATATGTCTCAAACTTTAGAAATCAAATCGGAAGTTAACTAGGATGGAAGGTATGATGTGACTAAATTTTATTGCATACCATATATTATATATTGTGTTGAATGTGAATTGGATTGGAATGGAAGACAAACACACAATCTGTTAAAATTGTATGAGATCTCCATAATATTTGAGACGCCTAATTTTTCTAGATATGTTCTAAATTCAAAATTGAAATGGAAGTTGGTTCAAATTTTTATACAATTGGAATTGATTTGGAATTCAAGTGGTACTCAATACGGTAAATACCGTCACCTCAGCGCGAGTGGAACATCGTATGGATCGAGTGTAGTTTGGAAATTTTAAATTTTCAACAAAATTGGAAGCTTTAATGTTTATGAGGTGTATCGTCGCAAGTTTTTCTCGTCATTTAGTGTACGTCTGAGGGAAAAAGCAACTGATTGTTTCGATGTTCTCAAGACTCGTGGACGAGTATTTTTTAAATACTAGGAGAAGAAGGCAGGAAGACTTGGCAACCTCATAGAATCTGGACCTGACTGTTCGAATTGTACTTGCTTTAAGCCACCCGAGACAACTTTTGAGGCTAAACCCCAATTGAACAAGAGACGCAAGATAGTTTCGTTTGATCCTGGTGGTTTGAGGCAAGAAGCAAAACTCGAAGACGAGTCTTTTTTTAAGACGGGGAGTATGATCCAGGAGCATTCTAAGCTAAACCCGACCCGCGACAATTTGAAGATTATCTTATATTTGTGGGGTTTATTTGTTTAGATATCTTTAATTATTTTTGAATTATTTGGTTTCCTAATCTTTTGAGGATTTTTAGGTTTAGTTAGTTTTTAGTTTATCTTTAGATCTTATAAATAGTGGATTTGGATCAGTTGTAAAGGAGTTGATTTTTATTGAATATTGAACGTTTGTCCGTGAACTTCGAGTTCGATTTCGAGGCTTTGAAATCATATTGTTCTTGATCCATTTGATCGCTTCCATTCTGCATCACCTCTCGAACAAACCTAGCTAGTGTTCGGGTCTTAAGAAGGTAAATAATAGACCGCGTTAAACTAGAGATACAACACCAAGGCGATCATATAATTTAGATCCACGTGTGTTAAAAAAAATAAAAGTATTAAAAGTATTTTGTGTTGTATGTAGTACAGTAGTACTATAGTCAAACTTTACGTTTTTAGATCACATGTCATGCATGTTTTTATTATGAAGAATTGCATATATATCCCTATTTTGAACCTTAATTGCATATTTACCCAACCCAAATAATTAATTGCATATTTAAACATCCTTAATAAATTTTAACAATAAATGACGGAAACAATTTTATTGTAGGGTTAACCCACTCTTCGACCATCAGGCTTCTATCTTTGCGACCTCCGGGATCCGGTTCCTTTTCTCCATTCGACTTCAGATTTCAAAAGCAGTGATTTTTCACATAATAGATTTTGTTAATCTTTATGAAGGAAAAATGATAAGCCGGATAAACCGTAATTGAAAACGTACACATATTCATCGACTACGGATTAATGACATTACAGAAAGACGAAAAGTGTTGACTATGTTATAACATGGATATGGATTAGAAGAATATCTATCTATATAATCTATTATATATATATATATATATATATATATATATATATATATATATATATATATATATATATGGGAGAGGATCATTTGAGAACTAATTGGGTTTGAGAACTAAAAAGAACTAATCTTAGCCACTAGTTTATATATATGGAAAAACCCCACCATGAATTTGAATGCCCCCCCCCCCCCCCCTTGAAAATTAGTGGCCCAAATTGGTTCTCAAAAGTTCTCAAAAGAAAAAGTTCTCATTTGAACCTAACCCTATATATATATATATATATATATATATATATATATATATATATATATATATATATAGGGTTAGGTTCAAATGAGAACTTTTTCTTTTGAGAACTTTTGAGAACCAATTTGGGCCACTAATTTTCAAGGGGGGGGGGGGGGGGCATTCAAATTCATGGTGGGGTTTTTCCATATATATAAACTAGTGGGTAAGATTAGTTCTTTTTAGTTCTCAAACCCAATTAGTTCTCAAATGATCCTCTCCCTATATATATATATATATATATATATCTACTCTTTAATAAAGGAAGTTCATAAATCCTAAGTGTCACTCATCTAGACCACCTCCTTTATAATCATGCCAAGTGTAATCCCATGTGTAATTTTTTAAGCAATTTTCTTTTATTTATATATAACAGCCCAAGAAAAGAGGATAATAGCCAAGAAGCCCAAATCACAGGTTTTGAAAAAGAAAAGGCCCAATTTCGGATAGTCAGGGAAGCAGCCGACGACTTGCTTTCAAAGGAGAGCATCTAGCGATCTAACTTTTCAGACTTGAGACGGCCGACGACTCGCTTTTCAGAGAAGAAAAGTAACAAAACGGAGAATCAGAGACATGGAGCGATCTTTCTTTTGCAGAGGAGAATCAACACTCTCCATTTTGAGAAGAATCTTCCCTCGCTTTTGTTCTTCCTTCTCGACGCCACCTAATTTGGGGAACAAGTCAATGGGAATTTCAAATCAGCAAGAACTGCAGGCACTCCCTTCTTTGTTCTTGGTGTAATCGAGTTTAACATTGATTTGGCAATCGAGAAATGGCGGTCAAATCAAATTTGAATTCAATAGAAGGAGTATACAGCCTCATTATAAATACGCAATTCATTCTTGATTGAAATCACAATTCAAAACACTGATTCAAATTTAGGTACAAATTTTATTTGGTTGTTTTTCTATTTGTATGTTTTTAACCTAATTGTGTGTTTTATAAAATCTGATTCGATTACCATTCATGTTGTAGCTTCAAGACCTTCAACTTCTTTGCTAATTTCATCTCTGAAAGGTTAGTTTGTATGGTTCTTCTCTTTTCATGATGCTAATTTCATCTCTGAAAGGTCATTTATAATTTAGCTTTTGTTATATAGAACAGAGGCAGCAAGTTTGGGAGCTGGTTTGGTTAAAATAGGCATATATTAAGTATAGATTGAAATATGGGGTGTCATGAACATAGCCAAATTATATGGATTAGCAAGCCCACTGCCTCTGCCCAAAATTATTTGCAATCGGTGTGTTTATAGAATTTCCAACAGTAACCTCACGGATACTCTGACCTCTGCAATGTTTTATGATCTCTATTTGGTTGGTTATGTTTATTAACTATAACAAGATGATTGGATTGGACGAAGTTGTGGGCATGTCTATGCCTTTTGAAACTAATACACAGTGTGTACTAAAAATTCAGTTACTTATTCACTAATTTAAGGAGAGATTAAAGATATTACACCTTAGGAACAGAGACCTACAACTCAACAATATAAGATGAGGTAAAGTAGATTAAACAAAGTAGCGTGGTTAACTTGAATATAAGATGAGTTAAGGAGGTTAGCCAAATGGGTGCATAACCTGAATAAATTTATTGTCTTTTCTTCTTTTGTTGCCTTAACCATGTTATTTGAATTTTGAAGCCTTTGTTTATACTTATAAATGAATAATCATTGTTGCAGTTTGTGTTTTGAAGTCTTTTGAATGTCTGCAGTCGTGTTACATTTCGAATCTGTTTTTGTTTACTTTTTCTTCATAACTGCCGTTTTAATGGCTTTTAACACCGGTAGGTTACCTTAAACTATTATCTGATGTTTATATGATGTATAAGACAAGCCATTTAAATTGATTTTAAATAAACCTATAATCAGTTGTTTATTTTTGATTCATGAAATCGAAGTGTTTGCGAGTTTCTCTACTTCGTCATCTCAATTTGTTAAATATTTAGCTTTAAATGCAAGTTTCTCTGTTCTGTCATCTTGATTTTTCAAAAATATTTAGCCTTCACTGCATTGTTTGTTTGTGGTCATTTCTTGAGCTTTGAATTCGCTTTTATGTTTTATGGATATATAATTTTTGGTGTGTGTTTTAGCTGATTACTGGGTTCTGTTTGGAGTTAGGGGGGTTCTGCATCAAAGATTCTTCTTACATAATCATTGTAAGTGTTACTGCCTGTTTTTATATAAGTTTACATATGGTTGCTCCTTTTAGTTGCTATGTACAAGATTTGAAGTGTGAAAGACACAAGTTCAGAAGAGGTTAAAAACAACTCATTAATACTTTATTTAAAGTTTGGCCCTGAGGTTAAATCTTTAATTTGTCATTGTTTTTTTATTGCACATTTGGCCGACACAATTTGTCATTGTTTTTTATTCAAATTTGGCCGACACTGTATTGTTTGTCATGTTTAATTAACTTGCTTCATGCATTTGCCATGTTCTTTGCTCTATTATTGACAGTTGATTTGGCTTTTTAGGCTTTACTCTTTAATTTGTTTTTGGCACTTTTGCATACTACTTCAGGTTTGCAGTGGAGAAGGATTATAACTATTTCCAAACTTGCATAAAAATTAAGACTGCACTTTTTGTTATCCTAAATGGCTGCTGTCCTCATTCTGCATGATAACATCAAAGATAACAAAATTTGATTACACTGGGTCATTTTCGGGATTTGGGCTTTCAAAGATGTGAAGAACTGGTTCTTAGTTTTTACATGACATGAACTTAAAACAATTTTTTGTCAGCATCAAATGCTACGTCACAGATATGAAGAACTGAATTATAACTTTATAAATAATGAAGCAGGCTCCTTTTTTTTTTTAACATGAGTTGTTAAGGATTTATCTGCCATAAGGTTTTGGTAGTTTTCTTTCAAGATGTTAGTTGTGTGGTATATTTTAGTAATCATTTTAGGGGCGTATGTCATAAATTATGTTAAACGGGTCATTTCATTCTTCTTATTTGTGCTATTGAACTTACTAGATATACATAGGTTGATTGAGTGTTGTTTTTGAAGTAGTCGTTTTGACCATTTTTTCTTATTTTACACATACAAATGCAAAGAATGGTATGTGTTCAGTTAACGATGATTGTAACTTATTCTTGACTCTTTTAATTAAGTTCTTTTTTTCTTTAATATATGTTGTTGATTTCCTGGTATGATTATTCATGAATTAATAAATAATGTGGAATGAGAAATGAATATGCTAGATAAAAGATATTCGTACTTATGACGAGAAGAACCGGAGCTGTGATTCACCTAATAGTCCTTTTAATAGTCCTTTTATGCATTCATGTTTTATAATAAGCTGGTGTTTGGTGTAATATCGCCAAAACATATTTGCATATTCTAAAACAGGAGGTTATAGCTTGGACAATTTTCTGGTGCAGGTTGGGGGTAATTGGCAATTTAAAGGGGATGATTCGGGGCTGTTTTCAGTAGCTTCGCTTCGTAAGTTGCTGAGGAAATCGGTTAGGTGGTAAAAATTTGTCTCAAAAAAGTTAATATAATGTTAAACCCCTGTTGGCCGGTGAGAAATTGTCGTCTTTTCTTGATGGATGTGGCCGTTTGAACGGTTTGTTGGGTGCTTTGGAAGAGTAGAAATAGCCTGGTGTTTCAAAGGAAAAGATTGACTATCGGGGAATGCTTTTGGAGATTAAGTCTCTTGGCTATTTTTGGGTGTTGCGTAGGGTCAAGGGGTGGAGTGTTGAGTGGTCCGAATGGTGTAGCTTCTGTTTCTAATGTAATTTTTTGGTGTCGGTGTGTTTTAGGGGCCGGTTTTCGCGTCTTTCTTGTTGGGTGTTTCTGTTGTTAATGAAAGCGCTGTTAAAAAAAATAAAGTGTAGCTCCAACAGCCCTGCCTTAACCATCGTAATAAACTTTTGAAGTAATCTTTGAAAGCATAATTGAGTGTATAAGTCTATAACCCCTTTTGAAACATAAAACACTATGAGATATTGATTCATAGTAGAGTCTTGAATGTAAAAGTTTATCATTTTCACATTTAATTTATATTTATACTTTTTTTGAAAGGCAACAATTTTATTCACCAACCAAACAGAACAACACCCAACAAGCAAAGCGAACTTTTGCTTTTTGTTTAGTCTTGAATCCCTTAATAGAGAATATATTTGTCTATTTTTCTTGATGTATATAAAGCTTATTTAAAACTAACTTGGTAATTAAAAAAGAATAATACTTTAGATTGTCCATATAATAATTTATTAAGTAAGTAAATTTTATCAAACTGATAACTATTATTATTATCAACTTTAATTATTCATGTGCTTGGATATTTAATTTTAAAATACTATGTTTATGACTATATGTTTATGACCAGTTAACTAAGCTTATTCGTGTGTTTCCTATTGTTTAATTGAGATCTGCAAGGCTCGTGACATATATAGACTACACTAATGCTACAAATGAAAAAAATTAACAAACGTATAATGCAATATATCACGAGTGGATCGATAAACAAAAAAAAGGTACCGCGTTAGTTGATGGTCTATGTCGCCGCATCACTTAGATTTGAAAGTAATATTTGATAAAAGGTTGCCTTACTTTAAAACTTTAATGATTAATATGTGTTGTAAAATTTTGTACGCAATCCGTGAAGCTCACGGGTATATAATCTAGTCTAGTATATATATATATGAAAAGATTGGTGGCCACATGGCATCACCCCCACACTCCTTAAAATCATTTTCCCGCTCAATGCTCTCAACCTAAATGAATCGGCGCATCTCACCCTTATGTTCAAAACCCTAATTTGTCTGTTCTCTCTCATCCATCTCACCGTTTTCATCTTTCAAATGTGAACTCGATGAATCCCCTCATCACACAGACAAATGAAGATGTGAATCCATGGGTGAAATCGGCTGCTCGGTTTCTATGCTTCAAGATCTCATATCTAGTGACTCAAAATCATCTGAAAATCAATCGTTTTTAGGGTTCATCATCATCCCAGTCTCTGGGCTTCTGAAATCGATCAACATGTACTTATTCGTTTTTAGTTCATCATCCTCCAATCATTAACAAATTCGTCTAAAATCAAAAATCATCCAATCGTTTTTAGATATTGTTCAGTTTTTTCATTCTTCTGATGGTTGAGTATGAAGCTGATTGTAGGGTTTTTATTCAAATTACTTCGATTACTTCATAACGACCCGCAACGTGATTCAATATTTGATTTATGATTTCTAAAAGGTTTTATTCTTTCTATTCAACCCCGGTTTTGCTGATGATTGATGAAACGAATTTTAGGGTTCTTTTAGTTTTTATTTTTTGCTTTAATGCGAATCTTTAGTTGGTTGCAAGCAGGCTGATTTTGACTTCGATGTCTCGATATCGACTGCTCACTAATTTGTTTGGAGTTTTTTCTTCCCCAATCTTTAATTCTATGCATATATATGTTCAAACGTGTTATGAAAATCTTTATTGTTTTATTATTGTTTCAATGTAGGCAAAATCAATCAATTGCTCTGATTGTGTAGGCGACCATTCATTGTTCTTGGCTACATGTTCTCAAGCGGCGATGATCGGTGAGTCAATTTCTTTTTTTAATAACATGGTACACACACTTAGATCAGTGAGTGAGGAGCATGTTTCATCTAACATTTGATTAGCTTTTGCCATGTTGTTCATTGGAATAATGATACATGCGTTTAGTTTGGTTTAGGTGTTTGTTATGGTTAGTTTTTTTAATTGGGCTTTTGTTGCTGCTGCTTTTTATTATAATGCCCTGATCATTTGTTGTTATCATTATACCAACTGACCGCCTCTTTCATTCATTCACTTATGCAGACAATAATGGAACACAAAACAAGAATTTCTCAGCTTCAAGAAAATAGCCCATCAGTACCGTGTTCGCTGCAAACAGGAAGATGCCATTCAAGTTCCCATTTAGCTTAAGGTCATTGATCGAAACAACGTCCTATAGCCTTTATTAGTTTTAATACAAGATCAAATACTTTCTTCTATAATAACCTTTGGGTTTATAAATATTAGCCTCACATATATTAATAGGGTTATTAAAGTGTCACCTATAAAGTTCTATTTCAATAGTTATATATCAAACCAAACTTCATTGTTCTGCTTTCATCAATTATTTGCACGATAACTAATCAACTAAACGTGTATAGTCATTTATGTTAAATATGTTATTCATCACATGTGACAAATATGGCTAATGTTGAAACCAAAGGTGTTCGGCAAAGTGAATCTTTGAAGGGCTGGGATTTATTTGTGCCTTTAGAATATGGAGTGTTGGTAATAAAAAGCTAAGTGCTTGGAAAAGTCATAGAGATGGGTGTTTTTTTTTTTGGAACGGCAGTATTTGGATTATATAATTAGCTCAAAAGAGCAAAAAATTACAAGGAAAAAAGGGGATTCATCATCCAGTTGTTCCAGTTAATCGCTACCTTATGGTTTCTAGAACTAAACCACAAAAAAGAAAAATAAACAACAGAATCAAAGATACCATCGTTCCTAACTTTACTTGGTTGGAATATGTACGTATTTCTATTCTTCCAAATCATCCACCATATAGTGTAGATGATAGTGAGAACAATATCCTTCTTAACCCTCGACATCTTTAATTCTTCTATATCATCAACAAAACTCTTGGGATTAGAGAGCCGAAGGTATCCCAGGTCGATTCAAGCTGAGATGCGATCAAAGAGTTTAACGTAGAGGTCACATTCACCAAAAACATGCCATGACGATTCCACGAACTTGTTGCACATAGGGCATAATATATTATCGATCTCGATGCCACGTTTCGAAAGGTTTAACCGGGTGGGGAGTCGGTCCAATAACAATCTCCAAACAACGATATTTACTTTTTTCGGTACATACCTCAACCATCTAGTAGCAAACTCACCGACTGGAAGGTAAAGCCGATCAATGCGACTACGGACCGATTTGATGGAAAAATCTGGATCACCATCTAAAGACCAAACCCATTTGTCGTCCTCATTCAAAAGCGTGACATTAGAGATGGGTGTTGGTTTATGTCATGTGCATTTGTATGGCTGGGTAGAACTGAATCTAAATGAAGATCAACAGAATAGGTATTAGAAGGCTCGACATGGATGTATGGGAACTTAAAAGAAAAATGAGAACATGTTAAGAACCGGAGATGTGATCGAGAGGCAAGCTGTTTCAGAATAAATTTTTTCATATTGGACGAAAACGGAAAAGTGACAAACAAAACATCAAATGTTGTTTTATAAAAATCCGCCCGTACGTGACACGGGTATCAAAAACAAATTTTACATATATATGAAATGTTGAGGTTACTTTCTTTTCCTTAAACTTATCTTTTTCAAGATAAATTTTTTTATATAGATTAACTGTACAGATCCTTTTGTACATGAATTCGATTAACGAGATGTAACGCAATCGATTAACGGGATCACATAGATAAGAGAAAATACTGTTAAATATAATTTAAATTATGTGTTTATCTAGAATCTGTTTATTATGGTATGGATAGATTTGTATTTATATTTTTTCTAATTAGAATAAGTCGGTTGTTTTGTTTAGGATTAAGTCGGTTTATTTTCTTTTTGTAAATCTTCTATAAGGAGGTCATTAGCTAACTATTATTCATTGATTCAGTCATTTTCTTTGCAAGTTTAAGTTCTCCGATCCATCCAACAGCTAAAGTTCATTCATTCTAGAGATACTTGAAATAAAAAATTAATGAAATAAAAAATTAATGAAATAAAAAAAAAACAAAAAACTTACTACAAGAGTAAAAAAGATAAAAGAGTATATATGAAACATGTAAGGTCCGAAATAGAGGGGTGCATATGAAATTTATAAGATTTAAACAAAAAAATAAGCGAAAGTTTGGAACTTTTAGGTCACTTTCAAATTCTCAATCTGGTTGTTCATAGACTAAGAATGGTTTATTTGTTGAGAAGGAAAATTTCAGGTCGAACAATTTGTTCTTCGATGGAGGCGACAACGAATTGATGAGAAGAATGCCTCCAAAACACACATAGGCGGCTCTCTCCGCCCTCCTCGGCCTCTTCAGGTTTACACAAACCTTCGCAAATTGAAATCTTATTTGCAAGCTACTAATTTTGTGATTTCTATATAGTTTGGATGTAAAGGTTTCTTACATGATTTTATTAACTAATATCGGCACTTTTGATGGTACAAAGGATTACTACAAAGTCAATTCTTCATTAGTGGATGGTATGACCTCTTTTTGTGCAAAAATAGGTGCAATGTGAACTATTGCTCACTACGAAATCAACATAAAAGCCCCTTTTTTAGCAGATATTTTTTTAAATGGGTCAAGTCCAACCTGAACTTTGTTCTAGACATGTGGAACGTGTTTGTAGTGGTGGGTTAGAACCAACTATAATTGCACGCTTTTTTATTAGTCATAGACTAGACATATTTGTTTTGTTACATCTCTGTTCTCTAGTTTTTGCGGGTATACGCTTCGGGTGAGATTTTTTTTCTTTTTTATTGATGATCTGTTTTGGTTTGTGTATGTGTTTTTTTTGGTTCACATGCCATTAGGGGGAGCTCTATGGACTTGGTATTACTAATATTTAAAAGGTCTTAAAGCATAAAACTTATGTGAGTCTTAGCGACACCTCAGATTAGTATTACTAATCAATTTTCATTTAAAGGTCTTACGGCATAAAACTTCAATTAGAAATAAAATTTGTTCTGTTAGGACCGATTCTCACTAAGAGAATCCTGATCTTGAGCAAGAACGAGGGTCGGATTCGAAAACCCAAAAAAAAGATGAAGATGAAGAAGAATCAAAGATAATCAAAGACAAGAAAGATGATGAAAAATTCGAATGATTTCATTAATCGAATGATTACAATCAAGAAATCATGACAACACTCACTCTCTAGAAATCCATGACTCACTCTCTCTCTAGAATGGAAGACTCAACATCCTAAAGAGTCATCATCCATCCATTTTGGGACTCCTAATGAATGAGGCACCCTCACTATATATATAGTGAGGGTGACTAACAACAGAAAAACATAACAAATGAACAAAATTACAAGTAAAGTAGATAAACATAAATATTAATTAAATCAAAGTTGATTTAATTAATACGAAGCTTGACTCGCTCGAACCGATCTTCCGTTGACTTTTACGTTGACCGTTGACCCGAACGGTTTACTTTTCCAGAAAACGGTTTTCGGTCCAATCTCGCAAGCCTCGAGCATCACAACCCGCGTCTCTGAATCAATTCACATGGATTCTTCAGTCGAATGCTTCGGTAAACAGATTTGATGGCATCAGTCACATAGATTTTAGTTCCAACAATTCCCCCTTGACTGATGCTTTCAAATCTGTTCAACTGCTGAAGAACCGCTCTGCCGTACATCTTCAATGAAAAACTGATAAACCCGAGACTTTCTGTCGTAGAGGTTCCCCCTCTGAATAAGCTTCTTCTGTTCTCGTTTCTCCAGTCGAGAGCCAAGTGTTCCGCTCACTCGGTTCACGCGGTCGGGTACAATACTGAGAAAATGCTGAACATCGGAGTCATAACCGCAACAAACTGAATCAGATAAACCAATCAAACACTGAAAATGCTCCAACTCCGAATAATCGACCCGATATCCAAATCCATAATAATTCCTCTTATTTCTCTAAATCTCTCCAAAAACATCAAGTCGGAAGTGTAAAATCAGATGCGGAGAGTCGAACTGTCCCGATCGGTTGCCTAGAGAAACCAGATAAACAATCTTGAAATCAAACAATCTTGCAAAAAACCGGAAGTCAGATGCTGACAGTTGTGAATAATCCACGTGACTGAGGTTGGATGCGAAAATAAAGATAATTGTCAAATCTGTGAAAATCTGAGATCCCGAGCGAAAATAATCATAACCGGAGTCTTCGTAATTTTGATTTCTGAAAACCGAGCTCGGAATAATATTCCGTGAAGATTTCTGAATTATCCGGTGAAAACGGCGCGATCTGAAAAATTTCACCAAATTTCATCAAGAAACGGCTTCTCGAGAGATTTAACGGATAAATTCCATAATTAACTGAGATTCCAGTTAATCCGGTTAGTTGACATTCGCTGCTGCATCAGCTAAAAAATAAAACCGTGAGACATAACGAGAAAGCTGAATAATTAACCGGATAATAGAGCTAACCCGTCAGTGGTCGATAGCTAACGTACACGCGTAACTTCAATAAACGAGAACACCAATAAAATGGAATAAATCCGAGACCAATAAAAATTTTCCGTAATTCCGTTGCGGCGTTATCTTCGTAGTCTCGTTAAAAACTACTAAGAAAAAGCCCGCATTTAACGAAAATGCTAAATATAATTTTTATTTGAGAAAAATCTCTCAAAGAAAACCAAGATCCATGTTAATACCCATCAACCAATCAGATTTAGGCAATCTATAAAATCAACGGTTAAAAAAAATGGTGATCATATAGCTGAGATAGGCTGATCTATTGGCTGAAATAATCGATCCGTGTGCGGGTGTCAACAGCCAATCAGAAACAGGGTTGAGAAGCACACTTGAGATCTAACGATGCTGAAAAGAGAGATCCAACGGTAGGAGTGAGAGATCTGCGTGAAAGGCGGTTGGGCCAATCACAAGGCGACAGCGCAAAGGCCTGCAACGTCTCTTTGAAGCTGGGTGGGGTCCAGCAACACAGGTTTCAGCCACTCAGAATTCGACAAAGTGATACCTTTCCCTGGAACGCAACAAAGGAGAGAGAAAATTCTCATGCATCCAATCACCATGCGACAACAATTAGGGTTACCTTTGTTACATTCGAACAAAGGAGGAGAGATAGCATGGCAAACCAATAAGGTCACGCCACGTCTCATCGTCATCTCCAAACACCGAAACCCTAAAACCAGACCACCGGAAAAACGACCGGCTCGCCGGAAAAGCGTATTATCACCATAACTTGCTCAAAACTAATCCGTTTTTAACGATTTTTATACCGATAGATTCCTTGTTCGATGCTATACAAACCTTAACAATCAGAATCCACCAAGAACAACTTTAACGAAAACCCAAAAACCCAAGTCGTTAGAGGCTAGTCGTTCAGACCTGATCGTTAAGATCAGAAGCTGATCGTTAGAGGCTGGTCGTTAAGACCTGATCGTTAAGATGCAAGGCAGGTCGTTTAGACCATCTTCAAGTGAACCCAGATCGTTAAGTACATCTTTAAGACAAACTCAGATCGTTAAGTACATCTTCAAAACGAACTCAGATCGTTAAGAACATCTTCAAAACTTCAAAGAACTTGAAGAACACTTGAAAAAACGCAGCAACCTTGATCCTTGAGAAAACCTCAGAAACGATTAGAAACCATCGATTCTTGACACAAATCTATTTTAGAAACATGCTATGGCCACTTACTCATCCTAAACAGCAGCAAAACTCGATTGAATTAACCCAAAATTCTGGAAATCTTCAAGAACACGAAGAACACCGCGAAACACGCACTAGTGTGTGTTTTTCCAGATCTGGAAAAATGATTGAGATTCAGACAAAATGGATGCTTCCAATGAATTCAGAATGCGTTTTCCACTAAGATTAGTGATTCATTTCATCCAAATCCATCAACAATAACACCAAAAACGCAGAATCAACCCCGGAATCTTCAAAAACCCTAAAAACGTGAAGAACTCCACTGTTACGAAAAATCGGCTCTGATCTTCATTTTTTTCCACAGATTTGCAGAAGTAAAACATGAAATAACATCAAGATGAAGTCAATGGACCGAGATCTAACATCCAAAACATCAAATCTGTCTAGAATCATCCAAAAATGAAGAAAAATATGAAAAAGTCTCAAAAAGTGGGTTTTCTCATCTTCACTCAATTCAAGCTCAAAATCCAGATTCGAGTGACCAGATTCATCGTGAGATGAAATCTGATCGGTTACCCGCTCTGATACCATTTGTCAGGACCGATTTTCACTACGAGAATCCTGATCTTGAGCAAGAACGAGGATCGGATTCAAAAACCCAAAAAAAGATGAAGATGAAGAAGAATCAAAGATAATCAAAGACAAGAAAGATGATGAACAATTCGAATGATTTCATTAATCGAATGATTACAATCAAGAAATCATGACAACACTCTCTCTCTAGAAATCCATGACTCACTCTCTCTCTCTAGAATGGAAGACTCAACATCCTAAAGAGTCATCATCCATCCATTTTGGGACTCCTAATGAATGGGGCACCATCACTATATATATAGTGATGGTGACTTACAACAGAAAAACATAACAAATGAACAAAATTACAAGTAAAGTAGATAAACATAAATATTAATTAAATCAAAGTTGATTTAATTAATACGAAGCTTGACTCGCTCGAATCGATCTTCCGTTGACTTTTACGTTGACCGTTTTCCCGAACGGTTGACTTTTCTAGAAAACAGTTTTCGGTCCAATTTCACAAGCCTCGAGCATCACAACCCACGTCTCTGAATCAATTCACATGGATTCTTCAGTCGAATGCTTCGGTAAACAGATTTGATGGCGTCAGTCACATAGATTTTAGTTCCAACATGTTCATTAATATTGATCATGAAATATTTCGTTGTTAAGTTGATCTATGATTCTTTTTTGTTTTAAATTTACACGAAGCTTGACTATCCAACCGCTTCCATGGATATAAGGCTTAAGATTGCTAGAGTAGCTACTCAAGGAGCTGGAGTGTTTTGGGAGTTCAAATGAAAAGGTAATCTATACTTTGAAGCCTCAAATATGTTGCTTAATGAGGGTTTAGTTTTATTGGCTGTTCATCAATGGTAAAAACCAAGCTGAATTGGTGAACTTTTGCCAAAGCTAAAATGGAAATAAATGTAGCAGTTTGTGTTGGTGTTTTGGTAAACAAAATTTTGTAGAAGTTGTGGATTCTATAATGCTTTCTAATAAAACATGATGAAAGTGACTTGCTGTTGGGCTATATATTAGAGGCATGAACATTAGTTATGGGCTTTGTAGTTAATGGGCTTTTAGGCTTAGTTAGTTTATGTTTTAGGCCATGTGGGCCGATTATATGTGTTTATGATTGGGCCTATAGTGTTTATGATTGGCCCTAGGGTTTGTAAGAGATAATATAAATACCTCTCTTGTTTATGATTATGACAAGCTTTTGGAGATTACATTTACGATTTCTCTTTCACTTTGAGTTTACGATCAGTCACCATTTGCTTCAAGTTTGTAGTGTTTTGCATTCAAGATTCGATCTTTCTTATCGATTGAGTCTCTTTCTTCTACATTCTTCTTGAATCAATCACATACGAGGATTCCGCACTCGTTTGTGATTAAGATATCGTGATTGGTTGATATTTGGACCTACAATTGGTATCAGAGCCAAGAATCTGTGATTCGAGGCTCTCACGATATTGATTCAAGCTATTTTCTGGAAAAAGCTAGTGTTTTTGAAGATTTATAGGATGTTTTGGTGTTTACGAGTTCTGCTGCTGTTCATCGTGTTTCCGATCGGTTTCTGGGTTTATTTGAGTGTTTACGACTGTTTCTTTTGAAGATCTGCATCGGAATCAGGTTTACGAGTTCAAGATCGCATTTTTATCGTGTTTACGATCCAGTGAATCGTGTTTACGACTGTACTTGGTCGTAATCGTCGTGTTTACGATTTTTCTTTACCAGAATCTCAAATCGTAATCGGTGTTTACGACTCCTTCGAATCGCAATCGAGTTTACGATTCATTTTAATCGGAATCGTGCGTTTACGACCCTTGCTTGTCATAATCGTTAATCGTAATCGGTATTTACGAATTTTCTTACCGGAATCAGAGTTTACGATTTACCCCCATCGTAATCAGGTGTTTACGATTCTGCTTGGATCGTAATCGTGTGTTCTCGATCGTAATCAGGTGTTCACGATCACAATCGCACGTTTTGGACTTTTGGACTTTAGTTTTAAGTTTCCCTAAGCTTACGTAATGGATTTCGAACCGAGTATGTATCAGAAGTTGGATTTTGAGATTGGATCCATCACTCGTCCACCTAGACTCACATCGGCGGATAATTTTCTGGAGTGGAAGTATAGGTTTGAAAACCACTTGAAGAGTGTTGATTTAAGATTATGGAGAGCGGTAATTCATGGGCCACACACACCTACACATCCAGAAGGAACAAATGCGGGTAAAGCTAAAACGAAAGACGAATATGATGATGATGATTGGGAAAGATGCAACAAAGCAGAGAGGGCATTTGCTATAATGACTATGGCACTTACACCAGATATTGCACAAGGATTTAAGCACTGCAAGACTGCCAAGCAACTCTGGAATGCTTTGATAGTGGCTTATGAGGCAAATCCGGACATTAAAGCAAGCCGCAAGCAAATGTTGAAGCAGAAATTCAACTTGTTCAACCACATTCAAGGTGAATCCTTCGAAGCACAGGTACAAAGGTTCGTGTCTCTGATGGCCGAAATGTCAAGCTATGGTGTTGAACCGGATCTGGAAGATAAGAATCTGAAACTGCTAAATAGTCTGCCCAAATCCTGGAATACCAACATCTCCATCATTAAGGACAACAACAAGCTGAGTGAGCTATCTCTTGATGAAATGATCAACAAATTGAAGTCAAAGCTTATTGATGACAAGCAGAGAGAATTGAACCATATAAGCTCCCTTAGTTTGGCGGGAAAATTGAACCAATCCCTGTTATCAGAAGAAGTGGATTCTAAGCAAGATGGAAAGTCAGCTGGAAGTGGACCAAGCTCTGTCACAAAGTCAACTGCGTTTGTGGCACAACCTCATGCAAGTTCAAGTGGAGGTGTCAACCCTGATGCTACGAATGATCCTAACTTTGCCCTCGGTATGGGCTTTATGAACAGCTATCATGCTCTCATGGCGGGAACTTTAGTGCCTACTGAGATGCTGTCGGGGGAGCTAAATCAGATAAATCCAAAAGATGTAGAGATGTTGGATGTCTCTTGGCAGATGGCAATGGCTGTTTTCAGAGCAAAGAAGTTCATGGCAAAGACTGGGAGAAATGTATGGAAGGACCAAGATAAGATCAGGATGGGGTTTGACAAGAGCAAGATGAGGTGCTACAACTGTGACGAGTATGGGCATTTCGCAAGAGAGTGCACAAAGCCGAGGAAAGAAAGAACAGAAGAAAGGAAAGCTGGTGATGGCAAAGGAAAGGCTGAGTCAAGTGCTTTGGTTGTGCAGGAAGGAGGTGGATATGACTGGACTCCTCAGTTAAAAGAGTTTAGCCTGTCACATGCAATGATTGCTGCTATGGAAAGGGATGATGAGGAAGAGCATGCATTTGTTGTGACTGATGAGAAACCTGAAGAAACTCCGGTGGATGACAAGGAAGCCTTTGCTGCTGAGATTGATAACGACAAGGTATGTCCTGATCCCACTTGTGCTCGTATAATTCATGGACTTAGACAAATCTGTAAAAATTATCAGTTAGAATTGTTTGAGATAAAATGCGAGAGGAGTTCCTTTAAGGGTAGATGGCAGAAGAATGAGGAAAAGGTAAAAGCTCAAAAATTAGACATAGTGAAATATCAAAAACTGGCAACTGAGAAAGCTCTTCTGTATGACAACGCTAAGTTAGAAATAGCAGAGCTTGGTAAGCAGCTAGATGAACTTAAGCATAAGAACAATGAGTTGCAGGTAAAACTTGATATGAATCATATGAGAAGCAAAAGAATGTTAGAGGCCAGTAAGTATTTGAACACCTGCATAACTGAGGTTAGAATAGGTAAGGACAAAGGTGGAATAGGGATTAGCTTCTCAGACAAAAACAAGAATGATGTTCCTCAAGATAAGACTAGAGACATAATAGGAATAATCCTTGAGGAGGATCAAGTTGATAGATCGGAAGCAGGAACACATGAGATAGGACCTCCCTTAGATAGTGTTCTAGTAGGAGTAACACCTATGACTGCTCAGGAATTTGAAAATGAGAAACACATGATCTATGGGTTGGGTAAACAGAATGAAACAATGCCATCCACAAGTAAATCAGGTTCGTCACATGAATCATTAAACAATAGTGTTGAACCTGCTGATGGCTTTGTTTCATGTGCAGATGAAGTAGGTATTGAAGATGTGTCAGGGGAGGATGCTGAATGTTTGAAAGTCAATGAATGTCATGTGTCTAGTAGTTCTAGTCTTAATTTACCCAAGGACGATGTTCTGGCATCTGTGTCAGAACTTAATACGTCCAAGTCAAAACAAGTAGTTGTATCTGTGTTGTCAAAACATCTTTCTAATTCCAATGAAAAAGTTGATGGTTTTAAAATTCGCGTGCCTAACACTAAACTAGGTCGTGAGACTAAGCCCAAAAATTTTGTTGCTTATCCCCAGGTTGTGTCAACTTTCAATAGAACAAACAAATCTAAGTCAGAGCAATTTTGTTTAATTACACAACCGGAAAAAGATGCAAAACGTGTTATACACAAATGGGATGATAAGCCAGAGTGGAAGTCGTCTTACCCAAGACGTTCATACCTCTGTAGTCATATCAATGGGCCTAGACTCATGAACTGTTTTCAATGTGGAAAACCAGGACACTTTGCTGCTAATTGTGTGAATAGACCATTTCAACCATACTATCCGCAAAACCCACGGACTAGTATGTTGGAGAAAATGATGACAGGAGAAAAGCAAAAGCAGAAGCAACAAGCTTTGTTTAAGGGGAAGCAGTGCTTGGAACCAATGAAGACTCAACAGTCTAAGGTTTCAAACACAAAGGCGCCTGTGACAAAGCCTGTTGTTGAAAAATAGAATGTGGCCAAAACTCCAAAACCAACTTATGCATCAAAAGGAGTTTACAAAAGAAATGATAAGATAAAACCAGAATTTGCTGAAAAACAAGTGGTTAAGGTCAAAAGAGTTATTAAACCTAATGGCAAAGCGAAGGTTGAACAACAGGTTTTAAAACAAAAAGATGTCACTCAACCAAAACAACTGGTTTACACAAAACTGAAACTTGAATGGACACCTGTTAAGAAGCCATCTGGTAAAAAGGCCACATCTCCGCAAAAGAAACCTGTGTCAGTCAAGAACTCATCAAATGTGTTTAAACCACAGAAAAACACCACCTGGAAACCAAAAGTCAACATTCAAAATGTGAATGTACCTGAATCAAAGCCAGAAATGACCCTCCAATTAGTTAATTACATTGATTCCAAAGGTGTGCCCAGATCTGTTATGGCCTGGGTACCTAAATCTCACTGATCTCTGATTTGTGTAGGGACAACCAAGAGAATCTATCAACAATCTCTGGTACGTTGATAGCGGTTGCTCCCGACATATGACCGGAGACTTATCCCTTTTGGAAGATGTGGAAGACTTCAATGGGGGAGGTGTATCATTTGCAGGTGGTGTGGGTGGAAGAATAAGCAAGAAAGGAGTGGTGAGAAGTGGTAATTTATCATTATCTGACGTACATTATGTGGAGGAGCTGTCACATAGTCTACTGAGTGTCTCTTAGATTTGTGATAGAGACTATTCTGTGTTGTTTAACCGCAAGGAGTGCATTATTTTCAAGCCTGGTGTGAAGATTCCAGAGGAGTGCATCTTGATGCGTACTCCGAGAAGAGCAAACTCTTATCAGCTTAATATGGGTCAACCCCCAACTTCAGAAGAAGCCTGTCTCATATCCAAACAAAATGAGAACTTAGCTCTTTTGTGGCATAGGCGTCTGGGGCATGCTAACATGAAGAATTTGACCAAGCTTGCAAAGGGAGAACATGTCAGAAAGCTGCCTATCAAAGATTTCTCTACTGTGGAAAAATGTGTGGCTTGTGCGAAGGGGAAGCAGCACAAGTTGCTGCACCGTCCGAAGATAGCAAATTTAATGTCATCCGTGTTACAACTTATTCACATGGATTTATTTGGGCCAATGCAAGTACAAAGCATCAGCAAATTCTCTTACTCTCTCGTGATTGTGGATGACTACTCGCGATTCACTTGGGTCTTCTTTTTATCCAACAAGTATGAAACTCCGATCTTGGTGAAACAGTTTGTCACGCTTATAGAGAATCAGCTGAACGAGAAGGTCAAGGCTATCAGAACGGACAATGGAACAGAATTTAAGAATGCAGAGTTAAATATGTTCTGTGAAGAGAAGGGAATAGAGAGACAGTTCAGTGTGCCCTACACTCCGCAACAGAATGGAGTCGTTGAGAGAAGAAACAGGACGCTCATTGAAGCATCAAGGACAATGATGTGTGAAGCTAAATTGCCAATCTTCTTCTGGGCTGAAGCAGTTAATACGGCTTGTTACGTGCAGAATCGTGTTCTTTTAAACAAGCGTCATGAGAAGACTCCGTATGAGATTGTTTATAAAGAGAAGCCAATAGTGGGATATTTCAAGACATTCGGGTGTCCATGCACGGTTCTGATTCAGTCCGATGTTGGGAAATTCGAAGCTAAGGCCGATGAGTGTTATTTTGTGGGTTATTCAGCGAATAGTGCTTATCGTGTCTACAACAAAACCACAAAGGTTATCATTGAGGCATATAACGTGGACTGGCTTGAAGAAAATCCTACAGATGCAGGGAGTGGACCGGATTGGATTTTTGACTATGGGTCGCTGTTTGAAGGGTTCAACTTTTCAAATGTTTTCCATCATTTGGGTGAAGAAGAAGACATTATTGCACAATCATCTGAATCAAGACCTCATGTTGAAAAAGTTGGTGAGAAAGCACCAGATGCAGTTCCCACAAATGTTAATGCAGATGCTCCGGGATCTTCGGGAACTAAAGATGATGATTCAGAAATTTCTCAAAACCAAGGTATGAGTGATAATACTGTTAATTCTAACCTGCCTGTTTCTGTTTCTGTGCCAGATGTTCAAGTATCAAGGATCAATAAAGACCATCCAATCAGCAATATACTTGGACCAGTTTCAGCAGGTGTTACCACAAGAAGCCGCACGGGAGATATTAATTTTTGCATATATTCGTGCTTCATATCCCAGATTGAGCCTCCTAATGTGATGGTTGCTCTCAGAGATCCATGTTGGATAGAGGCCATGCACAATGAACTTAATCAGTTTTCTAAGCTGGGAGTGTGGCGCCTAGTGGAAAGGCCAGAGAACAAGAAGGTTATACCCACACGTTGGTTATACAAGAACAACAAGGATGACACGGGTATAATTGTCAGAAACAAGGCAAGGTTGATTGTTCAGGGCCACAGACAAATTCATGGAATTGACTATGATGAGGTGTATGCACCCGTGGCAAGATTGGAGGCTATTCGGATATTCCTTGTAGTTGCATCATATCTAAACTTCAAAGTTCACCAGATGGATGTTAAGACAGCATTTTTATATGCAGAAATGAATGAGGAAGTTTATGTGACTCAACCACCGGGGTTTGTAGATGAGGAGTATCCAGATCATGTGTATCTTCTGGATAAGGCTTTGTATGGACTACATCAAGCTCCACGCACGTGGTATGAGACACTATCAACTCATCTGGTGGAGAATGGATACTCAAGAGGAGTGGTTGATCAGACTTTGTTTAGGAAGAGGGTGAAGGATGACATCATCATGGTGCAGGTCTATGTAGATGACATCATCTACGGGTCAACAAACGAAGAGTTATGCACCGAGTTTGAAGAGATAATGAGAAAGAAATTTGAAATGAGTGATCAGGGAGAGATGAGCTTCTTCCTAGCCTTGCAAGTGAAACAGGATGAATCTGGGATTCTTATTCACCAAGCAAAATATGTGAATGAGATTCTAGAAAAATTCAAGATGCAAGACTCCAAGCCAATCTCAACTCCCATGGCATCCAGACCTCTACTGACAGCAGATGCAGATGGGGAGTCAGTGAGTGAATTCATGTATCGCTCGATGATTGGATCACTTATGTACTTGACAGCAAGTAGGCCAGATAATATGCATGCAGTGTGTCTGTGTGCCCGCTATCAGGCTAATCCTAAACTTTCACATTTAATTGCTGTTAAACGTATCTTTAGGTATCTGAAGGGCAGGCCTAGGTTTGGACTTTGGTACCCAAAGAACACTGATTTCCAATTGTTTGCATATACTGACAGTGACTATGGAGGCAGTGATCTTGACCGGAAGTCAACAACTGGTGGATGTCAGTATCTGGGAGATCGACTCATTTCTTGGCAAAGCAAAAAGCAGCATACCGTCTCAAAGTCAACTGCAGAAGCTGAATATGTGGCAGCATCCACTGGATGCTCACAGGTAGTATGGATACAAAATCAGCTCACTGATTACGGTATGGAATTCGTTAACACTCCTATCTTTTGTGATAATGCTGCTGCTCTAGAGATTGTGAAAAACCCCGTTCATCACTAAAAAACAAAGCACATAGACATCAAGGTACATTTTATTCGTGATTGTTATGATCGGGAGTTAATTCAGCTTCAAAAGGTGAGCTCAGACCAAAATGTGTCTGACATTTTCACAAAACCCTTACCTCATCCCAATTTTGAAATGTGTGTCGAAGGCCTAAGGATGATTGCCTTCGAGGAATGATCTGATCAAAATTTCTTGTAAATATTTTTTAGAAAAATCAAAAATATGTGTTTATCTTTCAAAAGCCTCATAAAAACAGGGGAATAAATATTGTTGTTTCAGAAAATTAAAAAATATATGTTTGAGGTTTTTATGATGTCTTTTGTTTGCCTTGAGTTGGTAGGAAGTGATATAAATTTCCAAGACGATCGGAGACTGACACGTGTAAGGCAGAAGTGAAAGACGTCTCAAAGATGATGTTCGGTAAGCTAAATCAAAAACAATGATCATCCATGTAAGTGCAGTAAACTTAACTCCTATATATGTTTAGTTTTCCATCCTAGTTTACATAGTTTAAAAGACTGAGTCCCAGCAAAAACGGGTTGAGAGTGGTATTCACCTAGTATTCACTCTCTCACACGCCATGTTTCTGCTGTTATGACAACACCACAGAAAAATGAAAAGAAAAAGAAAATGAAAAGAAAAAGCAAAAATCAAAAAAAAAATATTGATGATAAAAATAAATAAATTATTTTGTTTGGTCTTCTCTGCGTGCTTATGCGGTCGACCTGATCACCAACTGATAATTAAGAAAATAAGTGTTTGTCATGACGGTGGTGCTTGGTTCCTCAAGTTGGGGGTTTGTGAATCCTCAATAAACTCTGAGGTTGGGTAGGTTTTGCTATGAACAATTGGGTGTGGGGACGGTTAAACATGTCGGTAATTATGTACCACAACTAAGCA
The DNA here is from genome assembly GCA_039602395.1 of Deinandra increscens subsp. villosa. NCBI lineage: Eukaryota > Viridiplantae > Streptophyta > Magnoliopsida > Asterales > Asteraceae > Deinandra > Deinandra increscens. The sequence goes on from JBCNJP010000017.1 coordinate 58,365,017, forward strand.
CTTAAAATATTTTAACTGGATGTGAGTTTATATGGTTTCAAAATTTTTGAACAATCGTTTAGAGCATCGAGTAACGGAAGCTAAAAAGGGTTCCTCAGTTAAAGATTTGTCTGGTTTGATCCATGATTTTAAATCAGCTTCGAGGCAAGTAAATTTTAAATTTCTGTAATTAGGGTTAATTGTTTATGGTTTATTTTATATTTCAAGTCTTTAAATTTATTTTTTTAAATATTAAATTTATGATCATGATCAGATACTCGGGGTATGAGTCTGAGGGGAAGCTTCGTAAATTCTTAAATTCTTCAATGTTAACAAATTTTAAGAGAATTTACATTTTATAGAGGTTTGGGTGTGTTTAAATTGTTTCTGAAACTTGAGGGGCCTTAGTGTAAATTTTTTTTTATCAAAACCCTTGTTTCCGATTAGTTTGTCCATTTACGATCTTTCTCTCTCGTTTACGATCTCCGCCGAGAAAAACCCTAGCCCCGCCGCTACCCTCACCGGAAACTTGTTCCCGACCATCTCCGGCCAACCCCTTCATTCCAACACCCTCGTATTCGATTTTCGATCTCATAAACATAAAAACCCCTCTCGGATCGACTGTTTTTGTCAGTGCATTTACGAGATTCGGGAGTTCGAGATCACTTTAGGTTTTTCTGTGTTTCAGTGAGAAATTCTCGTGATTAGAAGTTGTTTCTGGGTTTACAATCGTTTAAAGGTAGTTCTTGGTGCTTATTATGCTTATTTGATGTGTTTATGTGTTTTGATGAGTTTACGAGCTTTTTGCAGGTTTGGCTATGGCGGATACGGTGTTTATGACATTCTCGATGGAGAAGACGACGGTTGGGATTTACGATCGACGTTTACGATCGTTGATTCCGATCCATGTTTACGATCTCCATTTACGACTATCGTTTACGATTGTCTGTTTACGATCCCGATTACGATCGGAATTAAGGTTTGATGGAGCGTTTACGATTGGGCCTTTCTGTTTACGATTGAACTAAAATTGACCCGATCGTGAACCCGTTATTGGATCGTAAACCCATTTGATGAATCGTAAACACACTTAAATGTGATTTAAAATCATAAACACCTAATATTTTTTTGAAATCTCATTAAAATTAAGTTAAAATTAATGGTGTTTGTGAATTTTGTGTGCTTAAATCAATTATTTTCCCTAAAAGTTTAAATTGGAATTTTGTGAAATTCAAAAGTAAAATTTGATTTTCAATTGAACTTCGACAAGGGTTAATAAACTTAATTGCTCTTTAACAAACAAGTCTGATACATGTGTCTTGTCTCTCTCAGATGGCAGACGACATGCTTGACGAAGAGATAAAGTTTGAAAGTGATCACTGCATCCTGGCGTATCATGAAGACCCACCAGAGAAGCATATGGAATTATTTTATTCACTGGTGGCCGGGATGCATATCTGCAAGATAAACCATGCCCTGAGATCAAGTGTGCTGATTGATGAGCAGCTTGTAAGGGAGTTCTGGGGATCTGCTAGAGCTGATGCAGATAAAACAAAGATCAGTGCAACAATTCAGAACAGGGAAATAGTGATTCAGGAGGATGACATCAGAAAAGGGCTGAACATCATTGATAGTGCTGCTGATCCGATTGAGTATCCGAAGGAAGTTGTTCTAGCGGGTGCTCAATCTCTGGGATATGAAGGAAAGTTCCCTCCCATCTTCAAGAAGTTGTTGCCGCACTACTGGAGGTGTCTGGCTCACTACTTGCAAAAATCATTTCTAGGAAAGAGAACTAGCTTTGATCAGCTCAACAAACTGCATGGAATAGCATTTGTCGCATTGGCCTTGGACAGGAAATTCAATTTCTCCAAGATGATGTTGTTGGATTAGATAGGCAATGCTGACCTGAGCGCCCGAGAACAGTTCCTGATGACACCAAGATTCGTACAGATGGTGGTCAATGAAGAAATATCCCATGATTGAAGAGAGGGTGGAAAAACTGGATATTAAGGTGATGGATTGTGGAGTGTTTGGACTACAGACCCAAGATAGAAAGGGTAAAAACAGTTTTGAAGGAAGGCTTGAATGGGTCAAGAGGGGTGCATTTCCCGAAGTGGCAAGGGAACAAGAAGTGCCAACTGTAAATGCATCTGTTGCTGAAGATCAAGATATAACAGCAACTCCGACTGTAAATGTGCAAGAAGAAAATGTGATGGACGACATCTTTGCTGATCAAGGGAATATGGATGATGATATCTATGGAGACTTGGAACCAATCAATCTTAAAAGATCAAGAGATGTCCTGAACTCATCTTCTAGTGGTGACTCCATCCCTCAAGAGTTGGATATTCAGTTCAATGTGAATGAGATGCTTGAAGAGCCTGTCCCCTTCCGTGAACCATCTCCCAGGAAGAAGACAGATCCAAGAAGTATCCGGTTCAAGTTCACAAAGACTAGCTCAAGTCTGTTGATGGTCCATCCAGCTGAGTCTAGTTCTCAAAGTCAAACTGCTCAAGAAGAATCAACGGTTCCAAATGTTGAAGATCAACCTGCCCAGGTTCAGACTGAAAGCCCTCTTCTGAGTGAACGTAGCCCTGTTCATGAAGAAAGGCAATCTCTGGAGGTTGATAACACTGTTGTAGTACCCAGCCATGTCAGAATAAGTGTCTCTAGTGGAACAAGTCTGCCGCCAACTGTTATTCCAAGTTTCCGACCACTTCAAGCTGCTAAGCTACCAATTGAGATGAGGATAAGTGTAGACCCTCACATAAACTTTCTGATGTCTCATAACAGAATTAGGGAGACTGAGATAAAAGCACTCCAGGCTGAGAACAGAAAACTGAAAGACAAGGAGGTGGCTCACAAGAATAGAATGAAGTATCTGTATGAGACCTTGATGGACCTGAAGAAGAAGTTTGGTGATTTGAAAAATGTTGTGGAGTCAAATACTTCAGGTGCCCCTGGTCAAAGTTCATCTTAGGGTGTGCAAGGTACAGAAGCAGTAAATGTGGATGATGGAGATGACACTATCGAGATGTCTAACTATGCCCGAAGTGGAAGGGTCATCTCCAAAGCACCAGAAGGTCACGACAACTGGTTTAAGGAATTCTTTCAAGGACCAGCCCCCACTCAATAAACCCTTGATGTTGGTGAAAGCTCTATAGACAAAAGGGGGAGTCGTGAAACTATTCTGTGCTGGCACTATGACATAGAGAAGAAGCTGTTTGCTGTGATCCGTGACGGCTACAGTCCAGTAGAGTACTATAGAACACGTGCCCAATTTCATTCATGGACTGAGCCTGAGATTAGAAGTCTGCTTAGAGCTCCATACATCAACAGATGGAACAGCACTGAAGGAGATCTTATTCGAAACAATCTGATGAGCCAACTGGAAAATAATTTTGCAAACTTTGACCTGAAGCAGGTAAGATGGGTCGAGACTGGAACTGACCCAGTAACTGGTGAGTTGATAGGAGAAGCAAGGAGACCACCCACCAAACGCACAAGAGTGATCAATATGTTGGATGAGATCGAAGACGGTACCTTAGTCAAAAGCTTTGACTGTTGGTGTTATGATCCAACGACTCACGAGGTGGTGGTGCTCTGCAAGAGAATGAGGTAATTTCGTTTCTACGATCCGGTCGACCTGCTGAGATTTGGTGAAAGAGATATCAAGCTCCTCGCCTCCCAACCTATTCTCGGTGATGAGAATGATCTGGAAAATGCTATAAGGGTGGGGATCTTCCATGGAACAGCAAATCGGATCGTGGAAAATGGATGGTGGTCAAACAATGTGCAGAACACTTTCAGATTTGATCAGCAGCTGCCATAGGTGGTCTAATGGTTCATGCCTAGGGGAAGATTGTTGGGCTATATATTAGAGGCATGAACATTAGTTATGGGCTTAGTAGTTAATGTGCTTTTGGGCTTAGTTAGTTTATGTTTTAGGCCATGTGGGCCGATTATATGTGTTTATGATTGGGCCTATAGTGTTTATGATTGGCCCTAGGGTTTGTAAGAGGTAGTATAAATACCTCTCTTGTTTATGATTATGACAAGCTTTTGGAGATTACATTTACGATTTCTCTTTCACTTTGAGTTTACGATCAGTCACCATTTGCTTCAAGTTTGTAGTGTTTTGCATTCAAGATTCGATCTTTCTTATCGATTGAGTCTCTTTCTTCTACATTCTTCTTGAATCAATCACATACGAGGATTCCGCACTCGTTTGTGATTAAGATATCGTGATTGGTTGATATTCGGACCTAGCACTCGAGGACAATTGTTTTGTAAAGTGCAGATGCTCATTTAATGTTTCAATCACACCTGCTAGGTATGCACTAGAACAACTGAGGTTACAAACATTGGTTCCATGCGGTAGTTGTGGTATGTTGGTATGCCAGAAAAGAGGTTCGTTTTGACTCCGTCAACCATAAGTGCTACTCATAATTGCATATTAGTAGAAAATTAAATTAGCATATACAAGTCATATATTCTAAAATTGGGTTTTATGTAATGGTGGGAAGATAAACAGTGATATATATTATGGGTTAACAACACGTATATTATGGGTTATGGGTTAACATATATATTATGGGTTAACATTACAACTGTGAGAGAGGCAGATTATGTCATGAGATGTCACTTTTCAAGCTAAGCCCTATATATCAGTTGGTCAAAGGCAAAAGAAGTCTATCATAAACAAGTGAACCTATATGTTTCATAATTTTGCAGCCTTACCAAGAGATTTTTTTTTCTTTTTCGATTCAGATAGAAACTTGCATCATTAAATCTAAAACTAACACCATGAATTGGTAATGTAACATAACTTGCATTTCTTTTTTGAAGGAATTTCATAAAAGAATGGCGACACAGTTGTTTAAAGAAAAACAAATAGGTGATGGTAAATATAGTAATCTCACTAATCTTATTGTCTTCTTATTGAAATAAGAGGACAAGAAGAAACTATGGTGTTACTGGATTCGACCCATTAGTTCGCAAATGTCTAGACAGAGGACATGCAAGTATGCAAGACTTCTTTCATTTCAAGAATTTGTAATGTTTGTTGTTAGAGATAACTTACTATTACTCTTTTATTTTGTTGTGGTTCTTTCCGTATAGTCGGTTACTTTTGTACTCACAAGTAAATATAGATACAACCATTTTATTTACAGTAATATAACTTCAATTAAGACTCACCCGTGTGATATATTGTATGTAATTTTTATATTTTTGAAGTATAAGTTCATTATGTAAAGATACATGTTCATTTTATCTAAAGTAAAATGACTAGAAATAGTTAAATATTTCAGCTTCGTAATCATCCTAATTTATACCACATAGACATTTACATTTGCCAAATTCTTAATCTCTTCTAATGTGCTTTTATTATCTTAACTAATTTTGAAAAATGGATTTTATCAACAAGTAATGGAAGTTTGAAAGGATAAAATTTAACAACAAATGGAGTGTTTTTAAGGAAATGAAAGAATAGTTTGATCTAAAAAAGTTTTAAAAATTAAAGATTATTGACGTATTTTATTATTTATTTTTTAAAATATACAACCGTGCATCGCACTGATCCAAAAGACTTGTTTTCAATAAGGAAGGGGATATATGCAATTAAATTTTTAAGTCGGGTATATATGCAATTTTTAAAGTTTGTAGGGGACATATGCAATTGCCCCTTCTTATTTTTGTTCTAGATTATTGATCGATAATAGTGAACATTTCCTCCTTTTGTTTTAGTTTTATTATAACAATTCTAGTACGTGCTGTCAAATTAACTTGTGACGTACCTTCAAGAGATTTGAAATATATTCTTGTTGAGGAAGCACACCTCTCCAGTCATACTCATGATCCGTCTCTGTAAAATACTTGTCTTGGAAAGGTGTTGTATCCACAAACAACAACTCCATGTTTCCTGTGTAATTAATAGAGACTATGAATAATATAATATACTCCTCTAGCTGTTGGTAGAACACCCTAGCTAAAACTTAACGGAATTACCGATCTAGTATACACACATCAGGGCATCCTTATGGCAATACTCAAGAGCTCATCGACAAACTTCTACCCATTCTTCTCGTATATTGATTTAGAACACTAATATTTGTATGTATTTAGTTATTAAAAACTGATTTTAATAACATCTCGATCGATCATCTTAGTTGAATTGGAATTACTTACCCCTTACTTCTTTCAAATATGTTAAGGTCATAGGTTCAAAACTTGTTATTTACATTTATTTAAAATTTGGTTCTGAAATCTCATTTCAAAAATAAACCACCAACACCAAGGATCGAACCCGGGTTAGTCAGCTTCCTTCGTCGTGTGCGTCCGAGACATAAGGTTTTGAAAGTTGGACAACTACTCTAGACGATTTTGTGTTATAGTTTGTAACAAAATAATATATAGGGGCGGAGCCACCCTTCATGGGTCGGAATCAACCGATACCAATAAATTTGAAACCGTAATGGAACGCATATAAGCCAAACATTCACTTACTCCAATGGTTATAAGTTTGTGACCCCAAATATTTCCAAATTTCCATCTTAGCTCATTCGCAACCAGAATTGTGGTAAAGCTTGCTACGTATATCGGTTGAGGTCAAAGCGTTCATTAATAAAAAGGGGAGCCGGCCAGCGAGGCGCTAAAAACCGACCCCCCCCCCCCCCAACACAAAAACAAAACACACCAACTTACATCATAAATTGAAACAACACCAATCCCTCCACTCAAGATTCCACTCCTTAGCCCTACACTTTATCCAAAAGAAACTCAAAGCTTTAATCTCAGCAACGATCTTCTGAATCTTGGGTCTCTTCTTCTCAAAAACAGCGCCATTCCTGTTACACCAAATAATCCAAACCACCGCCCGAGAGACGACATCCAGGCCCACCTCCTTATTTTTACCCACCGAACCGATAGGGATAGAATGATGAAGGTCACTCACCTCAAACGGGAACGGGTGGGGAACCTTGCACCAACTGCTAATGACCGACCACACGAAATTCATGAGCGAGCATCCAGTGAACAAGTGATCCTCCGTTTCATCTTGTTCCTGACACAACGGGCACAGGCGGGACTGAATCTGAACTCCCCTCTTCTCCAAACCAGTCCGCGTCGGCAAGCGTTTCCAAAGCATTCTCCCAAAAAGCACGTTCACTTTGGGAGGCACCAATCTGTTCCACCTTATTTCCTTTGTCTCTTCACCTTGAAAGGATTTAACAATTAACTTTGTCAGGCCCTTGACAGCAAAGCCCCCTGATGCCACATCAATCACATCCATCCTTCCCCTTGACGGATAATTAATTCACCCAGTTTCACCCCTTTTTTGTTCAGCATCAATTCCACTTTTACTATCTTCCGCCAAACATTGGCACCGTTCTTTTTGCACGGGACCAGGACATCGGACCTGTCGCCCCCATGAATCCCGTCAACAACTTTTTTCCACAGCCTTCCTTCCTCTGTTTTGTACCTCCAAAACCATTTGGCCAACAACGACAAGTTCTTTACTTCTAAAGGCACGAGACCAAGACCTCCCTCCTCCTTCTTCCGTATAAGAATGTCTCTTTTAATCCAATGAATCTTCCTTCTTTCCCTACTCCCACCCCACTGAAAAATTGAAACGAATCGCCTCGAGCCTCTTCAACACCTTCACCGGAGCCCTGTAAAGAAAAAAAAGAGGCACACTATCCAGAACGGACTTCACGAGCGTCGCCTCAAAGGCGTCTATAACAGGTTTCCATGACGCCATTTTATTCATATTTTCACCAACCCGGAGACCCAGATGCGTAAACGGAAGCCCCTTTCTTTTAACCCTCAGAATTTTCGCCATCTCCTGCACTTCAGACACCTCACAATAGATACAAAAAAGAGAGCATTTTCTGAGATTAACTCTTAACCCATAAGCAAGAAAGAAAGCCCGGAGAAGTCTAGAAAGGTTAGTCGCATTCAGCTTCGACCACAACCCAAGAACCAACACATCATCCGCGAAGACAACGTTGGAAACAATTACATCACAGTTCAGGACAGAAATACCACTAAATACCCCCACCCTTCCGGCTCTTTCCATCATCCACGTGAACGCCTCCATCGCAAGAATGAAGAGGAAAGGTGATAGGGGATCACCTTGTCTGAGCCCCCTTGAACATTGAAACTCCAAGGTCGGGTCTCCGTTAACCAACACCAAAGCCCTCGAGGAAAAAAGACACCCTTTCACCCACTCGCACCATTTCATCGGAAATTGCACTTGAGATAAAATTGATAACAAGAAATCCCACTCCACGGAATCATAAGCTTTCTCGAAGTCTATTTTAAAAAGCACAGTCTTGCACTTCGACCTCTTGCACCACAAGAAGACCGTCTACAATGTTTCTTTTAGCCACAAAAGCCATTTGATTATCCAACACAATCGAGCCCACCACCAACTTTAGACGATTAGCTAACACCTTCGAAATGACTTTCGAGACGCAACCCACCAAACTTATGGGCCTAAAGTCATTTAGAGTTTGGGGGTCTCTCACTTTCGGGATTAGATGGATGAACGAAGACCCGCGCCCGCTCCCAATCCTACCCACCTCATAGAAGGAACTCATAAGCTCGAAAAAATATCCTCAAAAAGGTGCCAGAATCTCTTGAGGAAACCGAAGCAAAAACCGTCAGGCCCCGGGGTTTTATCGCTCCCACACCCCCACACGGCCTCCTTAACTTCCTGTTTCAAGAAAGGTGCTATCAGCAAATTCTTGTCCTCCTCCAAAAGGGTTTTAATTCCCTCACATTTCATCATAGGCCTACACCCGCCACTGCTCCAAAACCGCTCCTTAAAGAAACGCCACACCTCCTTTTTAATCATAGACGGATCCTCAACCCACCGCCGTGAAAAAACGCAGAATTCTCGTCACCCTCTAAGCACCATTTCGAACGAGCCTTAGTTTTCACATCCCCCATATGAGCCTCTTCAAGATCCCTGAGATCCACTTTCTTTTCAGCCCATTCATTAACCTCCTCTTCGGACAGAGCCTTGAACTCCCCTAACATGTCAAACCACTCAAAATCCAACTACAACCTGTCCCTTTCCCCACCATTCTCCTCCCTGAGCTTGCTGTTCCAACTTTTCACACAAGCTTTGACAGACTTAAGCTTAGCCAAAATTCTAGCATCGGGCTTCAAATACTCCCAATTACCACCCAGACCCTCTTTCCCAACCTCCTCCAGACCCGGCCGATCAAGCCAGTTCAGAAAGAAACGGAAAGGACACGGGCCGAAATCCGCATATGTCATCCTAAGGACTAAAGGAGAGTGAGAAGACCATAAACGCGACAAGGCAAGCAACGAAGCATTAGGCCACAATTCCTTGAAACCATCGCACACCAAAACCCGGTCGATTTTACTAAAGGACTTCCCATTCCCGTGAGAGTTAGTAAATCTTAAACCTCCCATGTGGTATACCGAAAGACCCGCTCTATCAATAAACGCATTGAATGCCAAGGCTCCAGTGGGTGAAACTCCGAATTGAGGCACTCGTCAGCATCCCTTACCTCATTAAAATCGCCCGTCATCAACCACACCCCATTTCTAGACCATCTCATCTCGACCATACTGTCCCAAATCGCCATTTTCGTCCTCAGGTCATGAGGGGAATAAATATTAACAACGTTAATTTTATGCGGCACCCCCACCAACCCACCAGAAACCACCATGAAATGATCCATTTTTAAGACCTCCTCAATAGAAAAAACCGACGGACTCCACGAACACATGATACCCCCTGATCTACCCCTCGCATCAACCCAATCATTCACGGCCCCTCTCCGACCCCACATTCTGTCAAAATTTATCCAACTCCCATCCAAAAACTGAGTCTCTTGAAGGCACAAAAAAACTAACCCTATTTTTCGATCTGATTCTGGAGATCCACGACAACTTGTTGTCATCCCCAGCCCCCCGGATGTTGATAGACAAAAGATCCATTAAACTGCACCCGTGGACTCCTCTTCCTCAATTTGCATGACCACCGCATCACTAAAATCATGAAGATCGATGTTCACCAGACCCGCCACCGCCACTGTACACTCTGCTTCCCTCAAATGATTCGTCATTTTCTTAAGCTGCTCAGCCTCCTCGCATGCACGAGCTCTCAATCCCTCCAACACCTCATCAGCTAGTCGCATATCCTCCTCCTCTTGATTCGTTCTGGTCACCATAGAACGAGCTTTGCCTTTTCTATCAGGACCATGGGTCTTAAAATTCCTAACCGGAGGGATGTTCAGGTCAATAGAAGGCCCATCTGATGCACTCCCAGGCCCAAAGGAATTGAGCCCACCAATATTCTGCCCACAAGCTTCCTGACCGACACCCCCCGCCCCCCCCCCCCACGTCCGATCTGACCGGGCTGCCCGACCCTACACCCGCCATCTCAGCCCTATCATCATCATTACGCATGCATTGAACGTTCCCTATGCATTCCCCATTCCCAAACTCCGGTGACCTTTCCTCTACCCCTTCCACCTGCTCCTTTGAGATTTCCGACCGAATTTTCGGACCTTCATGCTCGCGGTCACCGGCGTTAATGGCCCCGATAAAATCAGGCACCCAATCGATTTGATACTCCATCACTGAGCATACGAAGCTTCTCCCCTTCCACATAAGAGTGATATTCCCCACAACTTTATTACACCCATCAACCAGTAAGCCAACTTTAGAGCTGTTCATGATCCCATCGTAGTATCGACATCAGAATGATGAATCACTGTCCTAAACTTTTCTCCAATTTGGTCGAAGACTTTTCTATCCCACAATTGCGGCGGAACTCCAAAGATACGAACCCACGCAATCCTCTCATTGCCAAATGACTGTCCCCTCCACATAGACAGCTTCGAGAACCAGGAGGGCCACCGATCCTCCTCTTCCAGGAACTCCGAAGCCAAGCCATTGTTTGTGAAGGTTAAGAGAACTGAGAAACCGCCCAAATATCTGATCTTGAACTCCCCAAATCCTGCATTGCCTGGAATTTTATCCAAGCTGCACAGATGGGTCAGGTCAATAGCTCGTCTGAGCAGGGCAGAACCAGACCACTCTACAAACGCCAGCGTCACCACGTCCCCCAGATTTAAGGATTTGGTCTTCGCTACCGCTTGAGGATGGATACCCGACACCACATTAGCATAAGACACCCCCTTCCGACCTTTGATTTACACTCACCGGATTCGCCAGCACCATCCCCTCCTTCATCGGAACCCTTTTCAAAACAGGCCCGTTGTTAAGCACCACCTTAGATCCGTCTCTTCCAAATCTATCAAGGTTCATCGATAGCTTGTTGTTCCCAGTCGTCACCTTATTAAGCACTCTTTCCAACTCCCAACGGTCCTGCACCCCTGAGAACTTGATGAAACCAAATAGTAATCCGTCCTTGTTCCTCCTTCTGGCAATGTACACATCCTCCATCTTACCAAAAAATTTGCATTCCCTCTCAATCTCTCTACAAGCACAACCGTCATGAACAATTAAACTCATTTTCTCCTTTTTCTTTTTAACTCACGTACACCCCACCCTTCTACAATTAAAACATTTTTTTTTATTTTTATTAAAAGTAACATTACTCTTAAAGAGTAACATACATGACTCAAGTCACCACATAGGAAATGCGGGCAACAAGCTACGTCACCAGCCCTTTTGAATAGCAAACCCTAGACGTATAAATATAACATTTTTTTCCGTTAACTCCCATACATCCCACCCTTCTACAATTAAAACCTTTTTTATTAAAAAAAAGGAACAGAAAGACTACTTGCGTCATTTTAGTTAACTTTATGTATCCTCAAATTTCAAATTTACTTTTCAACAAAGAGCATGACTTCGATGGACTTTTAGAAACCTGATCATATGCCCTCATATTCTAACCTATCATCAATAATATTCCCTCATATTCTCACCTTTTTCCATATATAGATTTGTAATATACTTAAAAGTTAATAATTTAATTTGTGAATGGCCTCAAATTTTTAGAGATGGATATCAAAAATTATTTTAAAAGAAATTCATCCAATTCTTTATCATCTTCAAATAGTATCCCGTGAAAATTTGGTGTTATCTCGTTAGAAATGTGTTAGCGACCTTAACGAACCGACCCGACTTGAAAATTTTTTGTGTTATCTCATTAGAAATTTGAACACAAAAAAAATCAACCTCATTGAAAATTATTCTTAGCTCCACCACTGATAAAATATATAACAATAGTATAAAAATGAACATATGAGATGGAGAAAATGCGTTTTTGCTATTTTTTGAAAAAAAAAATGTTTTTGCATATCTAAAACATACCGATATTTACCCAATAATCATGATCATACAATATACATAAATATATTAAGGCTCTCGATAGAAAATAATATATAAGTAGAATTCATTAGTAAATCAAAAACCTAGCAGCTCCGTAAATGACGGATGGCGATCAAGTCCCGGCAAGGGATTCTTCGGCGAAAGATATCGGAAATCCTTGGATCTTGATCAACAACGACAGAAAATTTCAGCAGAACGGATCGCGTGATGGATTCCGGCCTAGGGCTACGCCTCTCCATGCACAGGGGGGACGCCGTGCAAACCCTAATCTCCATGAAATCAGGAAAGTACCGACTTCATTTTATATATGTAATTTTCCTTCTTCTGTAACAGTATCGGGCATGTGGGGGAGATGTGAGGAATGGGGTACGGTGTCAGACGTGTATATTGCGAATCATCTATCGAAATCTGGCCATAGGTTTGGGTTCGTTAGGTTCTTGAAAGTTGGAAAGGTTGAGGAGATGATTATAAACCTGCGTTCCATGTGGTTTGGCAGCTATAAATTGTTTGCGGACGTTGTTAAAACGTTTGATGATCCGGTGAAACGTGCTACTCAGTGGCCTCAGACTAGTCAAGTTAAGAAGAAAGAGATAATCGGTCAATCGATTTCGGTGGGTATGGCCTTTAAGGGAGCTGCTCCATTGCCCATGAAGGAAGTAAAAAAAATGCTCTGGAGTGTCCACCACTGTTGAAACAAGTTGCTATACCAAAGGAATTGGTACTAAATGCGATGGATAAGGAAAAGACAATCTTGGCTAAGTTGATGGAGGTAAAACTGCTATCTAGCTTGGTTTTGTTGATCAATTCCGAAGGATTTAGCAGGGTGGATGTTCGATATGTGGGGGGTCGTTGGGTGCAACTCTCCTTCAACTCGAGTGAACAAATTGAAAATTTTAAAAAGAATGAGAACTTGGTCAAGGTTTTTATGAGGTTTCTATCGGTATTTGATAGGTTTATCCCGGATGAAAGAATGGTGTGGGTAGAGTTTTTTGGTCTTCCTTTGGCCGTCTGGAACATCGACTCTCTGAAAGTTATTGGTAATCTCTGGGGGAAGGTTATTTTTGTGGATGAAGATTGCGATGAACCGTTGGGTGCTAAAAAAGTGTGCATTTTAACGAATTCGAAACAACCTATTCACGAGAAAGCGGAACTTGAGTTAGATGGGGTTAAGATCGAATTTTGGGCTAAAGAATTCGCATCATGGAGCCCTTCGTTAAATGGGGATTCAGAGTCAAGCTCAAAAAGCGAATTCTCTGATAACAACGTTGTCGATGAGGAGGAGGATGACGGCTCAGAGGTAGGGGAAAACGAGAATGGTAACAAGTTTGACGGGCCACCTGGTAACGATTTAGAAGAGGGCGAAATACAGAAGGTGAGGGTAATGTTGAAAATGAGGTGCATGTAGAAAAAGATTCATCATATCCTTTCTCTATTCACCGTGTGTTGAAGAAAATGAACGAGGTGACTAAAAAGGACCATTCGTCTGAGGCGTTGAGAGACCATAAATCGGTGGCATCTCCTTTCGGAGGTGAGTTGACTTCATCTAAATGTGATTCAGACCCTTTGGTCCCGCGGGGGTTCTCAGGGAGAAAATTCGATGTGGTGGAAGAAACAGTGCATGGGGAGCCATTATCGTCAGACTCTCTCATCAAAGAAACAGTCAAACCGAACGGGTCGATTCTAAACGATTTAAATAAGGCTATAAAGGTTGGAAAGGTGATGGGAATGAACATGGATGGTACTTCTAAGGACCTCCAAAAACTAATTAACAGGATGAGCGTGAACATGGTGGACCAATGAATATTCTCTCGTTGAATATTCGTGGGGTGAGGAGGGGGTGGAAGAGGAATAAGATGGCAAAACTGTGTAATCATCATGGGGTGTCGTTCTTGGGTTTGCAAGCATCTTTTATGTCTTCCTTGGATATTTAAAAAATTAGGAGTATTTGGGGAAACCCTTCGTTTGATTTTGAAACGGTGTTATCTAATGGCCATTCTGGTGGTCTAATATCTATTTGGGACCCGAACCAGTTTAAAAAAGATCTGGTGGTTCTCTTGGATAATTTTCTCATCATCGGTGGTGAGTGGCTAGGAGTAAAAAAGCATTGCTTCATGATAAACGTCTATGCTCCGCAACTTGAATCCGGAAAAGTCTGTGTATGGAACGAGATCCTAGATTTTATGGAGAAAAATAAAGGTAATTATATTATTTTTGGTAACTTTAATTCTGTGCGTAGTAGTGATGAAAGGCGTGGGACTATTTTCTCCCAAACAAACACGAAAATTTTTAATTCTTTTATTGATCGCTCCGGGTTATGGGAAATTCCGTTGGGTGGTTTTAAATTTACCAGAGTGGATACGGGAAACGCTAAATTCAGCAAACTTGATAGATTTTTTGTCTCCGATGTTTGGGTGAACATTATCAAAGACTTGGAAGCGGTTGCTCTTGAAAAAGCTTTTGCCGATCATAGACCTATTCTTCTTCGTTCCAGACGGGTGGACTTTGGGCCTGCTTCGTTTAAGTTATTTAATTCATGGCTAGAGGTGGATGAGTTTAATGTGTTTGTTTCGGAGTCGTGGGGTAGGGGTTCGTATGGGGCTTCGTCTTGTAAGATGATAGATTTTAAAAACAAACTCAAAGATTTGAAAGCGAAAATAAAACTTTGGTTGGCGAATCGCCCCTCACGTGAGAAGGACTTGGTAAGACTCAACGACGAGCTCGCTAAGATTGATAGGGTTCTCGACTTTGGGGTGGCCATGGGAGATGCCTCGTTGTCTGTTGATCTTTCGGAGGTTAATGAGCTCTGTTCTAGGCGTTCGATTTTGGCTAAGGAAGTTCTTGATACGGAGAGGTTAATCGGGGTGGATCTTTGTCAAAAGATTAAGGTTAAATGGGGGATTGACGGAGATGAAAACTCTAAATTCTTTCATGGGGTTATAAATAAAAGAAGGCGGCATTCCACGGTTAAAGGCATAAAAATTGACGGGATGTGGATAGAGGATCCGATGAAGATAAAAAAGGGTTTTTTTCGATTTTTTCAAGGCGAAGTTCAGTTCGTTCCATGGGATTCGGATGGATAATCTTGATGGTAAATTTAGGAAGCTGTCGATTGAGGATTATGTCATGCTGGAGGGTAGACCGAGCTTGGATGAAGTGAAAGAAGCTGTCTGGTCTTGTGGAAGTTCAAAATCTCCGGGCCCTGATGGTTTTTCCTTCGGTTTTGTAAAGAAACATTGGGAGTTAATTAGTAGCGACACCATGTCGTTTGTGTTGGAGTTCTTTGATTCATCTATCATCCCGAATAGTTGTAATTCCTCGTTTTTACACTTATTCCAAAAACGGCGGACCCTGGGTTGATTAATGACTTCCGTCCGATTAGTCTTATTGGGTTACATAATAAAATTATAGCTAAGCTCCTAGCTAATAGACTGGCTCGGGTGATTGATTCGCTTATTAGTCCGGAGCAATCGGCTTTTATTAAAGGCAGACAGATCTTGGATGGTCTGCTTGTTCTAAATGAGCTGATTGATTGGTATAAAAAGAAGAAAAAGAAGCTTCTATTATTCAAAATTGATTTTGCTAAAGCGTATGACTCGCTAAGTTGGGAGTTCTTATTCGATATCATGGCGTATATGGGGTTTGGAGCAAAATGGATAGGTTGGATAAGAGCATGTCTTATTTCCTCTCGTGCCTCGATTCTGATTAATGGAAGCCCTTCAAAGAATTCCAGTTGGAACGTGCTCTTAGACAGGGCGACCCTATGGCCCCCTTTCTATTCATTATTGCTATGGAGGGATTACATGTTGCGATCTCTGAAGTGGTTGCTACAGGTTTGTTTCGGGGTATTAAGATTGAAAATTTATCTTTATCTCACCTTTTTTATGCAGATGAGGTGATTATTTTTGGTGAATGGAATGAGAGTAATTTAGTTAATATGGTGAATGTCTTCCACTGCTTCTATTTGGCTTCGGGATTAAAGATCAATCTTTGTAAATCTTCTATTTCGCGAATTGGAGTCGAGAAGACGGAGGTGAAAAGAATGGCAAGGATCCTGGGTTGTAAAGATGATGGCTTACCTTTCAAGTATTTGGGTTTCCCGATTGGGGGCAATCCGTCCAAACGCGCTGGATGGGAGACCATCATCGAGACGTTCGCGAATCGGTTATCGGGTTGGAACTGCAATATGCTCTCCATTGGAGCCCGTTCTACCCTCTTAACTTCGGTTCTGGGCTCGCTGGGCTCTTACTTTTTCTCTCTTTTCAGGGTCCTGGGTTGTATTCTAAAGAAGCTTGAGGCAATGCGGTCTAAATTCTTTTGGGGAGGTATGGAGGGTGTTTCCAAAATTGCTTGGGTGAAATGGGACAAAGTCCTTGCCGATAAGTTGGAAGGTGGTTTGGGATTCGGGAGCCTGAATGCTATGAACTTAGCGCTTCTCTACAAATGGCGTTGGAGATTTTTGAATAAAAGCGAGGCGATTTGGGTGAAAATTATTAAGGCTATTCATGGGTGTGATATGCTTCACCATCGTGCTTGCAAGGGGGGAGGGGTTTGGAATGGTATTTGCAAATCGGTCCGAATGCTTCATGAGAAGGATGTTATCCCAGTTTCGACTATAAAAAGAAAATTGGGAACGGTCTTTGTACAAAGTTTTGGACTGACATCTGGATCTCCAACATTCCTCTTGATGCTCGTTTCAATAGACTGTACCGGCTTGAGGAAAACAAAAGTTGTCATGTTTCTGATCGGATCGTAGTGGGGGTTTGGGAGTGGCATAGAAACTTACGTGGGGGGAGGGAGGAGTTCGATTTTCTGGACCTCCGATCCTTGGTTGGGGAGATTGTTTTATCGTCTGCTGAGAATTCTTGGAGCTGGGACTTGGAAGGTGAAGATGAGTTTACCGTTAAGAGTGTCAGAAAACGTATTGACAGATGCATGTTGCCTTCTGGTGATTCTCCTACTAGATGGAATCGTTTCGTCCCGAAAAGGTGAATATCCTTTGTTGGCGGGTTCTTTTGGATAGACTTCCTACCAGACTGAACTTAAGTCGTCGGGGTATCGATATTCCTTCGATTTTATGCCCAGGTTGTGATTTGGTGGTGGAATCGACTCACCACGTGTTCGGTTCATGTTCTATTGCGGTAAAGGTTTGGAACTCTATTAGTAACTGGCTCGACGTAGGTTGTATTTTTCCTACTCATCCTAGTTCCATGATGGAGATCATTGATAATTCGGACATTAACAAAAAGAAGAAAGAGATTATCGAAGTGGTTTGCTTCACGGCTTGGTGGATCTTATGGCGTTTTCGCAACGACTCTATTTTTAATC
The DNA here is from genome assembly GCA_039602395.1 of Deinandra increscens subsp. villosa. Taxonomy (NCBI): domain Eukaryota; kingdom Viridiplantae; phylum Streptophyta; class Magnoliopsida; order Asterales; family Asteraceae; genus Deinandra; species Deinandra increscens. The sequence continues at coordinate 58,382,663 of JBCNJP010000017.1, forward strand.
CTGCCAGGATTCGGAACGGTGGTATTTTTGATGACATTGTTCATTATTCTTTTTTTGGTACTCTAATAGGAATCGTTAATGTAGAGTTTCATGGACTCAGTGGGTGATGAATTCCCTGCTTATATTGTAATCCTTTGGTGGGCTCTGGCTGAATTAGCTTGAGCCTTTTTTTTATTAAATTTCCTGCCGTTCCAAAAAAAATAATAAAGGCTGTCGATAAAGACACAGAAGGTTTTAATTTCTACACAGGATACAAACGGTCATTTGTAGTTTTTTTTTAATAAATGTTTTAAATTATTGGAAAAAAAAAGTTTGAGTGACTTAATTGAAACAAAATTAAAAGTTGGCTATGTTTTTGTGACATTTTTCCTTTTTTTTTTATCAAATACGAGTTTATTACCAAAGTAGTGTAATTTAAAATTTTATTTACCAAATAGGTGTAGTTCAAAAACTATTTACCAAAATGAGTGATTTCTTAAAAACTACATTTCTCACTCTTATTTTAATTGGCTATAGAAGTTTCTTTTTAAAAAATGTCATATATGTTCATACAAATATTAATATATATTTCTCTTACTATATATACATTTACTCACTCTTATATAAAGGAAGTATCAATAATATATACATTTTCTCACTCATATTCTTATTAAATAAAAAACTTCTTATCTTAAAAAATATTATATGAAGGGATTTCTAACAAAATATAATAAAATTTTATTGGATTTGTTATAGTTTTAGAAAAAGACATTTTTAATGTTTTATAATTTTTATATATGAGTTCTGCAAAGTTTTATAATAGAAACGTTACTTTTATACTTTTCTTTTAAAAGAAGTGTTTACAGTAATTATTCTTAAAAATAAAAAAATAAAAGTATAAACAAAAAAACAATCAAAATTGAAACCTCTTTAGTTAATTAATAATTGTATAATACATGTGTTCAATTTATTAACACACAGTGCGTACTCTAGATTGTCAAAAAAAATAATTTTTATGAGAATTTATAATCTATTACTCATGTAACCAATTTAATTTATTTTATTAAGCTGATAAATAAAGGGCATGAGAATATTAGAGTGTTAATTGTTGATTAAAAAGAATATATACGATATGATGAATATGTTGGAAATCCTAGAAAAAATTAAACGTGTGCTACCGTTTAATAAATTTTCTACTTCCACCTCTATAGATAATGAGAATATTAGAGTGTTAATTGTTGATTAAAAAGAATATATACGATATGATGAATATGTTGGAAATCCTAAAAAAAATTAAACGTGTGCTACCGTTTAATAAATTTTCTACTTCCACCTCTATAGATAATATAGAGAAATGACTAAACTTTAAAATCTCACATATGAATAATAGTATAAATGATATAATATATTTTAATTTATATATAAAATTTGTATTGAAACTTGAGTTTCATAATATAGAGAAATAGCTACTTCAACTTATATATATTTTATTTTAATTGCAATATTAAGAAATGTTGTCCTTAACAAATAAACAGATTTTAATTAGCCTACCCGTAATGGGGCGTCATCACCAAATTTTTTTTAACATGGAGCCCCTTATAGCGCCCCACACCACTACGCAGGGGCTCCATGTTAGCAAATTTGTTCTCCGGCGTTATTAACATCACGCCCCTCCCCCTCATTCTTCATTGGTTGATTTTTTTCATTCTTTTTTTTTATTGGATACATTTATTGTTTGGTTTTTTAAAAATAATATATATAATATAATTGGGTAATAATTAGAGGGGCGTTATGAGGGGTTACCACTACACCACTTTTTCCATGGAGCCCCTCTTGATGACGTGTACGCCACATGGCGCGTAACGCCCACACAGGGCTCCATCCACTACGGATAGCCTTAGTGACTATTATCGTAGTATTAAAAATTTAAAGCGACATCTTTATTAAAACTAAAATAAAATTACTTTCTTTCAACAATAAACTATTTGTCAAAGGAATATTATATTAAATAAAATTTGTACCCAATTAGATTAGGAGTGAGAATTGAGGTTTTCAAAAAAAACCATTTTGGTAAATAAGTTTTAAATCACCAATTTTAATAAATAATTTTTTTTAACTACACTAGTTTGAAAAGAAACTCATCAAATACCATGGTTTTAGAGGGAACCGTAGCATTTGATTAAAACCAAGTAATGCTTTTGCTCATTTGTGTAAGATACTTACATAAAAAAAAAATTAATATTTTTTACTCTAAGCGGTTCCCCACTCTATCTTTGCTCAGGGCCGCCACTGACACATCCCATTTACAATTATCTAATCGCTTTTCTAAACTTTAACTAAGTTAAAATTTATAAGCGGCCATCCCACTTTTATTTTAACAATAAGTGACCATATATAAAGTGGGTTAGGATTAGAGAAATGATGTGAATGTGGTAAGACGAAGGGGTTGTTTGGACAATAATACAAGTTATGTCATATACTTTATTTAATAGAATAAAGTGTCTGTTTTTTATTAATATTATACACTTCAATCCTTTTTTTTCTTTCTAAAATACGAGTAGTTATACAATACGATTCATATATCTTGCGTAAAAAAATTATGTACGGGTTATTTGTATAATATATACAACTCGTATTAAGGTGTCCGGATGCACAATATAGGCAAAGTATATATGGCAGTGGCACACCCCTAGATATGTATTTATTGGATCACTTTTTATGTAATAAATTAAACATTTTAATTCTAAAATAAAAAATATATAAACTACCAGCATGCAGAATAAAAGATCTCATGCAAAGCCATTTATGATCCCTTTGTCTCAGGGTTGGACTCAACTGTGCCAACACATTACCCCTGTAGTCATGGTTCCCCAACACTGCAAAATAAAATCTAACTTAGTTTTTAGAAAATAAATTAAGTAAAAAAGATATATAGATTATTTTGGTTTATATACCCGAATACCATTGTTTCTGTAGGCTAGGAGCAGTATAGATATTTGTAAAGGAGTCGTAAAATGCAAGATCATCTTCATCGACTAAACCGTTGTCGTAGAAGTTGTCACCGGCGGAAACAATGAAGTCGACATCCATTTTATCCCCCACGTTACCCATCTGACAAATATTATTGTATTTAGTTTTAGATTAATTATAAATAATAATCGGCATATAAATATAGATAGTGTAATGTATACTAAGAAGCAGCGACCAATAATGTTACTAAATAAATATATGTTTTGTTCGCTTTCATTATAAAATATTGGAAAATTGGATTTCAATAATCCAAGTTATTACCAATTGACCAATATTAATCCCAATTTCAAAATTGGCCTACATTAATCCCAATTATTAAGATGTTGGATTTCATTTGACCTCCGTTAAGTTTTCCTTAAGTCCGTTAGTTTTTTGCTGACGTGACAGCCACGTGGCTTTTATTAATCAGTGCCACGTCAGCAAAAAACTAATGGAGTTAATATCGTGTAATAGCCATTATTTAGTTTTAGATTAATTATAAATAATATCGTGTGTTGTGTCCACGACAAGTTCATTGTTTTATCTTTTTAACCGAGGGAAGACTTCCCGGATGTTCACGCATCCTAATCCTAATGTTTAATAGCTATTACACACAAATAATAATAAAATAAAATTATAAAAACTATTGGTGATATTTGACTAAAACATCGTTTTGTTTAATAGCTAATATGGTATTTTAACATGCGACTTAATTACTCTTTAGAAGGTTTTGAAGTCTAAAAAGTTTATAAAGCATCATCATTTATCGGCTTGCCACATGAGTTCTTATTATTTATAAAAGAGATAACATTTTGGTCATTTTGTTTTATATTTTCAGGTTATGGAGTTTTACATTTCAAAATATTTGTGTAATATGTATTTATCATTATATTTTATGTTTTATCTCATTTCGTATTTTGTCATGGTTTTTTATATATTAGATAATTTAATCTTATTTCGTATTTTGTCATGGTTTTTTATATATTAGATAATTTAATCTTATTTGTTTATTGTGTTTTACATATTACTATATTAGATCTAAGTAATGGTGTTATTTAACATTGTGTTTTTCATAACTTATAATTTTAGAAAAACTCATTCAAGTCATCGTGTTATTTGGGTTCATTAATATGTTTTGTGTTTTAGATCATTTTGTGTTGTTTTTTATTTATTAAATAAAATTGTTGTTACTTTATATTACAAGTAGATAATGGTTTATTTCATGATTTTACTTTTTAGAAATAACTATTTAAAAAAAAAACAGGATAATTTTCTGGAGAACACAATGACGCGCTAGAAACAACGAGCTAGAAATCATATTTTTCAAAATTTTTACATATAACGATACTATATTCATTTTGAAGATAAAAATACTTATTTTATGGGGTAACTTAATAAAATAAGGTCATATATAAAATTAATGAACATTTAAAAAAATAAAGAAAATTTAATAAAAATTAACAAAAGTAAAAATGACTAAAATGCCCTTTCATCAACCTTTTAGGATTATAACCCTTTTTATAATAAACCAAACCCTACATATGCATATCTTATAAACAATAATCATAACAATATTATTTTATAAAATCCGAATGAAATTTTGTAAAAGATCTGAATATGGCATGAGGGTGTTGGGTTATACCAAAAAAGTTCTTTTTTTTGGAAGCATAGTAAGCAATCGTAGAGTGACATATGTATATCAATATCTTAACATACTTTGTAAAACAAATTACAAACAAATCAAGATCATAACACACTAATGTAATAAAAATTACATAGTGTGTATTAGGATTCTGATTTGTTTTACTCGGTATGTTAGAAACATGGTGTACATGTTTCACCATATTATTACTTCTTAGAGTTCGTAGATGATTTTTTTACAGGAACCTAATTCTTGTTCTCTAGTATGTTATAGTAACTTCATGAGTAGAAGTGTAGATTCTTTTAAAACACTTGTAAACCTTCAACAAAAATCCCAAAGTTAGATGAATATAGAAGTATGTACTTAACTAAACACTAGATTATGTTTGCTAGCTAATGAAGTTGGTATGATCATTAAACATATATATATTTTTAAGACCAATTGTATAATTTGTATCAAAACAATTCAAGGGAAATTAAGCAAAACGTTAGAGTACTAATATTGCAAGATAAAATAAAATTACCTGATAAGCAACATTGGATTGGTTGTAGAGCCCTCTCCTACCCCAGTCTCCAACCACCAAAAATTTGAGCGATCCATCGGCTTTTACTGCATGTTCAAAGCGTTGAAGCTCCGCCACTACCATAACCGCCGTTGCCACCGTATATAGAAGTAGATGAATGGTGGGGGACTCCATAGCCATTGTTTGATGGCTAGCTAGGAAGACGAGACAGAGAGATGTAGGGGTCAGCTAGCATGAAACATGAGGAAGTTTATATATTGCTTTAAAATATATAACTTGTTCATTTGATTAATTAGTAAAAAGACAAAATAGTAAAAAAACAAGAAAGAAAGAAAATCGATGACTTAGAAATATAATAAGATGGCACGTTTTAGAAAAATTATAAAATTGTAAAAACCAATGGAAGAGATCAAGCAAGAATTTTGAGCCATTTGCTGTACGTAATGTATGTATCTATTTTAATATATTATGTTGTACAATCAACGCCAGATGTGGCAAGAAAGATAATGTGCCAAGTTTGTGAGAAATTTCGTGGAAGCTTCTTCCTAATAATCAAGTTCTTTGAAATAGACACTCATGGCCGGATCAAGCTTTTTGAGGGTGCAAGCGAACTTTAAAATTGAGGCCCTTAAGTGTTTTATTTCTTTTAAATTTTCCGAATGACCAAATTCATAATTTTTTATTCCAAGTTAACATAATATTATCGTGTAATAAATATAAAACGATTAACAAAAAAATAATTTCTTGAGCTGCTATAAGAAACCAGTGTCATCTCTATGTAAGCCCGATGAAGCCCTGTACCATAAACACTGAAATATCATTATTTTGATTTGAAAATTAAAATCCAAAATTGTGAAATGCACAACCATAAAGATAATATCACCCATCCAATACGACTAAACTCAAATAAAAAAAGATTTATAAATAAATAAATTGTTAGAGAAATGTACTAAATAAATAAAAAAAGATATATAAAAAATTAAAAAAAAATAGATTTTCAATGAATCGTGGCTTTGTAAAAAAAGATAAAATAATAATAATAACAAAACGAATGGAAGAACACAACCACTGAGAAGGATTCGGTCAATTTACTTAAAAGGAACAAAGTTTTATTATAATCTATCTATATCTATCTATCTTCTATATCTATATCTATATCTATATATAATAAAAGAAAAGTTTTTGGCACCATAATTTGCCATGTGGCATCACCACATTCATCCTCAATAATTTTTCCCGCCAATAAACATTTACAAGTGGATCTTCTAATTTTGGATATATATATCCACTATTTATTTATTGTAGCAAATCTTCTAATTTTGGATATATTTATATCCACTATTTATTTATTGTCTTCTAAAATATTTAATAACCAATTATTTAATTACTTAATTTAATATATAATATAGTATATTATTTTACATCTATCTATATCTATCTATATTCTATACTATATAATAATGAAAAAGTTTGGTCATAGTTTAATTAATAAAAAAAGAAATTTGACATCATCACAAAATTTTAAATTAACCCGTGTAACACACGGGGATAAAAAACTAGTATATAATCTAAAGAGAAAATTTAGAATGTTAAAATTTAGAATAGAGGGGAAAAAGGCTGAGCAGGATTCGGTCAATTTACTTAAAGGAACAAAGTTTTATTATAATATGGGTATATTATGGATTTCGTTCATGTGGTTTGCCGAAATAATTTCACTTATCGTCCTAAGTTTTTAAAATTACGGATTTCATTCCCAATGTTTGCCAAAACGTTACGGATTTCGTCCTTCGGACTAACTTCTGTTAATTTTTTTTGTTAAATTTTTTACATACCCATTATACCCTTCTCTTTTTAATTCGATAAAAAAAAAAGTTAAAACACCGATCTGATCTGGAATCCCAATTTAATTCTTTCTGGCGAATTCCCCAATTGATGCTCAAATCCCACCCCCAACCCTAAATCTGGCATCCTAATCCCCCACGCCACTATCTCGTTTTTTAGTTCTTTCCGACGAATATCCCCAATCGATGCTCAAATCGACGCTCGGAATCAGTACTCTCTGTTAGTTTTATTCAGATTTGAGGTGGGTTTTCGACGACCGGAGTTGAGATAATTAGACGACATTGTCTTCTTCCTTTGATGGCTTCATGTAGAAATTCAAGAACAGGAATAAAATGGCAAAGTTCCAGGCACCAGTTCCATGGACCTGCCTTTAATCAAGTATAGAAAGAGAGCTCCTATATGACATAGCAAAAGTGACAATTCATTACAAACGGGAAATCCAATTAACTGCGAAGATCAGAGCCATTGAGAGGGAGTGGGTAGAGGTCTATAGAGCCTCACAATTGCGTATGGTTCCATATGAAATTGATGATCGATGGGTACACCAGCAAGTAATACAATAATCACTCTTGGAGAATCTCCATACGATATTAAATAAAGAGATACAATGAAGATTGGTACACTAACCCACGGTTGTTATGGCAGTGAAGGTCGTCGCCACAGGAAGTGAGCAGAGTAGCGCCTCCGCTCGTTTTCGTCGGAGAGGGGTTGATGGGGTGTTCGAACGGAAAGGGAGGGAGCGAGGTCGCCGGTTGCAATTGGAGGTCAGGGAAGGAGAGGATCGGAGGGTGGGGATGGTCGTTGCTGGGTTTCAATCGGAGGAATGTCCACCGGAATCATCAAAGGGGAGGGGGAGAGGAGCCGCCGGTCTCCTTCTCTTATCTCTTCTTTCTTTATTTTTTTAAATATTTTTTGTTGTTTTATATGAAATAAAAATAAGGGGTATAGTGGTCATTTAACATCAACTTAACATATTTTTTTAACAGAAGTTAGTGGTAGGGACTATATCTGTAACGTTTTGACAAACGTTGGGGAAGGAATCCGTTATTTTTAAAAACTTAGGACGATAGGTGAAATTTCGACAAACCACAGGGAAGAAATCCGTAATTTACTCTTATAATATATAATCTAAAGAAAAAATTTAGAATGTTAAAATTTAGAATAGAGGGGAAAAAGGCTATAGAATTAAAAAAACATTATAATATAAAATCTAAACAGAAAATTTAGAATGTTAAATTTAGACTAGAGGGGGAAAGGCTACAAGGGAAAAAGGCTTCAGATAAAAAGAAAACGTTATAGAAAGGCTTCGAACCTGAGAAAATATATTAACCCACAACAAACTTTGCCAACCAAACCCGAGGATAACTATGTAATCATCCTTGACACAATTATTCATATATAATATCCCGGCCAGATTTTAAAATTGGAGGCCCTAAAATTTTGGAAGCCCTAAGCCCTTACTTGGGCTGCTTGGCCCATTGGGCCGACCCTGTAGATAGGGGTGTTCACGGTCCGGTTTATACGGTTTTTGAGTCAAACCGTAAACCAAACCGTTAGCTACGGTTTTTAAAAATCGAAAACCTAAACCGAACCGTTAAAAATTAAAACCAAACCAAACCGAACCGCTATTTCCGGTTTGGTTTCGGTTTGGTTTCACGGTTTAGGATCTTTGGGCTTTCGATATAAGTTTACAATAATAAAATTTAAATTAAAAGAAAATTCGAAATCAACTTTATCAAATGAGACAATAAGAGTATAAGCTACTCTACTATACTTGCCATCTCTAATTTGTTAATACAAAATCCACCTCTAAGTATGACATGTAACCACCAAAACGTGGTGCAAATACTAAAGTTCATAATATAAACAATAGTGTACTAAAGTTCTAGATTTCTAGGATGAAAACATGTCTAAATTTCCAGATTTTTAGTTTTTAGACGCTAAAACTTAAAATCTCATTACAAAAAAGAAGTCGATGTAATTTATCTATATATATATATAATTATATATATATATATGTATATATTATATAATATATATTATATGTACATGGTCCGGTCCGGTTTTTTACGACCGGGTTTTCATATAAACCGTAAACCAAACCATTAACTACGGTTTAAATTTTTTGAAACCGACCGACCGTTCGTTAAGATAAAAAACCAACCGCGAAACCGAACCGATGACCGGTTTGGACGGTTTCGCGGTTTGAAACCAAACCATGAACACCCCTACCTGTAGACACCTTTGGCTTTGGGTTGAGAACTTAAGATAAATTGAGCACATATAAAAATACGCATAAATTAACAAGTGAAAAATATAATCTATAAAGAAAGACAAATTAAGTTATAAATACAAGTTACAAAACAAGCATTGGGTTTTTAGAACGATAAAAATTGTATATTAAATTTAACTATATACAATAAAGTAAACTTTTTTTGAAACGGTAAAATTATATATCTATCTATACAACTATATAATAAACAAAAAGATCGGTCAACTGCTAGGTTAAAGAAAATGACATGTGGCATCACAGCCTCTCTTAGAGCATTTTTCTGCCCTAATCGGCGGACAAAGCAGTCAGAAAAAAATACGCAGATCCTAAAACCCATCCCCTATACCCGATATTTTTTCTTATAACCCGCTTCGTCAATCTTAAACCTAACTCATAACCCTTTCAGTAGCCACCGCCGATCTCTTCATCTTCTTCTCCTCAACCCACTGGATTATCTCTTCTCTGCTGTTAATCAAGGTATGTTCGTTTAAATCAGTTTTTCTGTATGTTCCAACAATTAGAGACAGTCGGCATGTTGTCATCAAGACATTAGTCTTTCATCGTCGGTCTCAAGAACGACGATCAGAATCAACATCGTCAATCCAAATGATCAGCCTCTTAGCCTTAATTTTCCTATCTACCCCCCTCTCTCATCCCTTCAAACTTTGATGTAAGCTGAGGCACCATCGTTCTCTTTATTGTTTGTTGGTCCTGAATCAACAACCGTTCACGATATCTAACTAATCTAAGCGTGCGGAATCCGGTTAGATTAGTGATTCAAGAAGGAGATGAGAAGAAAACTAAGAATACGATGAATATAAACAATAAAAACCTGATATTGCACACAAGATGAACTTTTCGGGTACAAATCTTGTAATCGTAAACTCACTCCTCTCGGGTTTACGATCGTAATCACTTGGCTCCTCTAGAAATCGTAAACTGGCCCCCATACAATGGAGAACTCATGGGGTTTATATAGCCACCCCATGAGTTTACAATTGGGCCCTTAAACCCTAATGGTAAACCCAATCTTAAACCCCAAGCCCAATAGTAAACCCAAGTAAACTAGTCTACTAAACTAAATAAACCCTCTAAGCCTAGCCCAACTATTTTAATATTACAAGCCTCATAATCTAGCCTCAACAATCTTCCCCTAGGCTTGTGATATTAAATGTCTTCAATCTTTGAAATTCTTCTTCTTGACTGGCTGGCATAGATGTTGATGAAGATTCTTTCTGCAGAAATCTTCAATGGGTTTCATGACGGGCACTTGGGACTTCCTCTTGATCAATATCAGCTTGAACTTCTTGAAATGAACAAGCAATGAAATGGAGGACTCTCATTGACTTGCTTTTCTTAAAAGAACTGGTTCTTGCTGAATCCTCGGTAACTGTCTTGAATCTCCAAAAATTAGAGGGTAAAATTTTGAAAGCCTCTAACTGTGAAGAACTTGATTGTTGATCTTCAAACTTCATGATCTCTGACTGCTCTCTGCGTCATTTTCTTCATCAAAGATAGACTTAAAATCTTCAGCTTCCCCTAAACATGTGAACATCTTCTTTGAATTTTGAAGCATTTGGAAACTTGTAAAGACACCAACAACTTCCCCTAAACAGTTGCTTTTCAGATGGAAGTCTTGTCCGGCTGGTTCTTTAACTTTGAGCAGCAGCATCAGCAGCATCTTTCTATCATCAACCTGTCTGACACACATTTGAAAAAACATACTCCACCAGACATATGATGATTGGTCTTTGGGTTAGAAGGTAATTATCATCTGTTCAGTTGATTCAAATTAACATAATTTTAACCAAAAACCCTAATATAGATTACGGGTTTTCTATAAAACTTCCCCTGAACCCAAGACCTCTAAAGACTCCCCCTTAGCTGATAACTTCCCCTCAGCTAAGGACTTCCCCTGAGATAATACATATTATCTTCGAGTTCCCTTCAGACACTATGTATTATGGAAGTCTTTTCATTAGATAATAAGTATCATCCTCGAGTTCCCTTCGGATAATACTTATTATCCCCTCTCATCCCCTCTCCTTCCCCTAAAAATTTGGCAAGATCTGTCGGGGGTATATTGTCATGCATTAAAACCCATGAAAAACACATTTTGACTTCTCAAATCAACCTGGCCAAGACGAAAACACACCAAAAAGAACTTAACGACTCACACACGAAAGATAAAAACAAACAAATACTTACCAATATCAAACATGAGAAAGTTTACAAGGGATCAAACCGTATGAATCTGACTGAGGAACCCTTTTCAGCTTCAGTTACTCAACTAGTCCAGGTGATTGCCGGTATGTTTGTCCGCTTTAAACTCAAACCTGCTTAATCCCAACCGAATGCGTCATGCTTAATATAGTACAATATTACCGTCATGTTTAATTGTCCCCACACCCAAGCGTACACAGCAAAACCTACCTAACCTCAGAGTTTATTGAGGATTCACAAACCCCCAACTTGAGGAACCATGCACCACGGCTATGACTACCACTTATTTTCATTAACCATCAGTTGGTGATCAGGTCGGCCGCTAAGAACGCAAAGAAGACCAACTGAGTGATTATTTTTCATTTTCTTTTCTTTTTCATTTTTTTATTTCTTTTTCATTTCTTTTTCTTTTCTTTTTCGTTTTTTTTTTGTGGTGTTGTCATAACAGCAGAAACATGGCGTGTGAGAGAGTGAATACTAGGTGAATACCACTCTCAACCCGTTTTTGCTGGGACTCAGTCTTTTAAACTATGCAACCTGGGATGGGAAACTAAACATATATATCTTTTAAGTTCATTGCACTTACATTGGTGGTCATACAATTAGGTCGAGCCTACCGAGCATATCACCGTGGAGCTTGCATTTCACTTCCGCCTTACGCGTGTCAGCCATCTCCAATCCCGGACATTCATTTTACTTCCCCTAAACTTCTCAGAAACAAGACACAAACAATTGAAAAACACACTATTTTTGAGGGGTCAATTTTCTTTTTCATCTTTACGTTTCTTCCCCTTGCTTTTTGATTTTTAATGTCACAATCTTGTGAACATCATTTTTTTTAAACAATAAAAAATACAAAAAATAAAACACACAAACACACTTAAAAGAACAAAACACAAAATTTTGAAGATATCTCACCAAGCTAACTTTCAAAGTATTGATTTGAAAATTTTAGAAAATTGGGTTTCATGACATGCACAATTCATTGCATTTGAAGTCAAACACATAATCAATCAACAACTTAATTGAAACTTTAATGAAATAGGTTTGACTCAAAAGACCCTTTGCTGCCTCATCATTCAAACAACCAAGTTAAGAACAGTACCTTTCATGATGATTTTGACATTTTACCTCTCAAAGAGACATACCTTCCATTGTATAGATTACTTGACATGACATGAAGATACGCCTCCTAAACTGTGTCTGGAACAATCACTTATCAACAAACAAATTAGTAATAAAAACGTTAGTGATAATCCTCCTTGATCGTTCCTGCACAGAGTGAGAGATTAGTTAGCTAATGGTACCCAGGCCATTGTTTTTCTTGGTACACCTGAGGAATCAATAAAAGATACTTCTTGTAAGAACATCCCCTTTGAAAAATCAGGAAGTTGGGATGGAACTGCCTTGATTTTTGGTTTCCAAGTTCCCGGTGATTTAACATTTGTTTTAGTCACCTTTGGAGTTGTGACTTTAAGTATTTCAACCTTCTTCGTTTTAGATTCATTTTTTAAAACAGTTTTTGTTTTAGTCACCTTTTGAATTGTGACTTTAGGTGTTTCAACCTTCTTCATTTTAGAGTTATTTTTCAAAACAGTTTTAGTTACCTTGGGAGGGGTAACTTTGGGTTTTTCAAGTTTTGATTGCTTTGAAAATGGTTTCATCACTTTTTTCTGAAAATTTTGGTAACTTGGAAAGCTGTGGTTTTGATTTAAAGATTTTCTTTCAACTTTGGCAGCACCCCAATGTTGATCAGAGGGTTTAACCTTGGGTGTAACAGTCTTCATTGCCTTAGGTTTCTGCACCATCATCGGCTTAGACTTCACAGACTCTTGAGATGAAACCCTTTGAGTTTTCGGATAATAGGGTTCATAAGGGCGATAAAGACAGTTTCTAGCAATATGACCAGCGATGCCACAATTAAAACAAGTCTGCTTCTTTAGATAGAAGTCAGACGTGTACCCATTTGTCTTCGGTGGCTGATATGGAGCTGGTTTGCCTTGTGTATGCTTCTTTGGTTTGACAGCAGCTTCAGATTTGACTTTCTGCTGATTTGTCGAAGCCTGTGTCGAACCTGTCGTTACTGTCTTTGTGCTTCCTTGATTCTTTGACGTTGAAGCACCATTCTTGCAATTACAACAACAACTGCATGATCCAGCTGAAGAAATGGGAGACACAGCTACTCCCTTGAGTTTTTCATTCTTCACTCCGGCTGTTGGTTTCATACTCGGATGCTTGATGGTGATCTTTGGCCTCTCAACTTTAGGTTCACTTATCACTCCATCGGTTATTCCCTTGAACTTGGAGAAGAAGGATGGTAATTCATATCCTACATCTGGTTCTTGTTCAAACATTGATCCAGATGTCTTAAAGATCTTCCCCTCAGGCCGTGTCGTCAAGATCACCTTTTCCCTTTTGACTTCGTCAATTACTTTGAAGCATGGGGTTTCAATTTTAGGGTATGGTTTCAACTCTATCCCAGCATCATCAGACTTAGAGTTATGACACCTGTCATATTTCTGACACTTAGCATCATTGTCTGATATATCCTTTACTCTCCCTTCACCATAAGTCATGTTTGCTTCATTATCAATTTCTTCTTGAGTCAATGGTGTAGTTCCAACCAAGACACTATCAATAGGAGGAGCAGCTTCTTTATAATCAGACTTGGTTCGTTCAACCTGTTCCTCACTAAGAAGTATTCCTATAATGTCTCTGGGAACTGGTGGAGGAATAATGTTGTTTGCAGACAGAGGCTTATCAGACTTTTCTGAGCCAGACCCAGTTTTATCTTTCCCAACTTGACCAGTTACAACAGCATGTGACAATTCCTTTCCAGCATCGAGCATTCGCTGATTTCTTTCCTGATTGCAATCATACTTGACCTGTAGCTCATCATATATTTGCTGCAGTTCAGTTAATTTCTGTGTCAGCTCAGATATCTTAATCCTAGCCCGATCATGTAAAATAGTCTTCTCCGTTGCTAGATTTTGATATTTCTCAATGTCTAGTTTTTGAGCTTTTACTTTCTTTTCACTCTTTTCCCATCTACCCCTGAATGAACTTCTTTCGCATTTCATATCAAATAGTTCTATCTCATAGTTTTTCCAAATTTGCCTAAGTCCAGGAATTAAACGTGCACAAGTAGGATTGGGGCATATCTTAGTTTCGTCAACTTCAGATGTGAAAGAATCCTTGTTCTCAACCAAATTCTTTTCTTCAACCTCTGAACTCATTTTCTTTCTTTAGATATGCAGCTTCTGAAAATTTTGAAAAATTGGCAAGAACAGCAAAATTACTATTCAAGGAATAGTGTCAAAAACTTAAAACTGAAAAACGGAGGCCTTCGAAGTGGAATTTGGGGGTCCAAACGAGCTTCCCAGGACGTTAGTCGGGGATAATTCTGGGGCTCGGTGTCACGAACGTCGTGTTAAAATTTTAGCCTCTAACTCCAAACGAGTCAAAAGTTATGCCCGTTTCCGTGAAAGTGTGAAATAGTGACTTTTTGCCGCAAACTAGTTTCCGATCGTAAACGCTGTTTCCGATCGTAATCCCTGTTTATGATCGTAATCACCTGTTTATGATTGTGAAGACAGCTGGATCGTAAACACTGATCGTGAACCTGTTTCCAATCGAAAAAAGTCGTAATCTCTATTCCGGTTGAATAAAATCGTAAACACCCAAAGCTCCTAACTTGAAGTCGTAAACACGATTTTTGTGATCGTAAACGTCAATACCAGCCCAGAATTGGTCGTAATCACCAAGAACACCAAGAACACGATGAACATCGAGTCGTAAACACTCAAAACTGCCCAGAAACAGATCGTAAACTCATGAACAGCAGCAGATCTGATCGTAAACGTGAAGAACAGCCCATAATTTCGATCGTAAACCTGAAAAACTCAAGAAAACTCGCAAAAACTGTTAGATCTTCTTGAATCAATATCGTGAGAACCACGAACTCGTTTCTTGGCTCTGATACCAATTGTTGGTCCTGAATCAACAACCGTTCACGATATCTAACTAATCTAAGCGTGCAGAATCCGGTTAGATTAGTGATTCAAGAAGGAGATGAGAAGAAAACTAAGAATACGATGAATATAAACAATTAAAACCTGATATTGCACACAAGATGAACTTGTCGGGTACAAATCTTGTAATGGTAAACTCACTCCTCTCGGGTACGATCGTAATCACTTGGCTCCTCTAGAAATCGTAAACTGGCCCCCTACAATGGAGAACTCATGGGGTTTATATAGCCACCCCATGAGTTTACAATTGGGCCCTTAAACCCTAATGGTAAACCCAATCTTAAACCTCAAGCCCAATAGTAAACCCAAGCAAACTAGTCTACTAAACTAAATAAACCCTCTAAGCCTAGCCCAACTAATTTAATATTACAAGCCTCATAATCTAGCCTCAACATTTTTCGATTTTCATCTACTTGCATGCGATCCCCAAATCATTACCGCAAATGAAGCCAATAAAGGTCCGTGATTTTGATCTACTTGATTCAGGTACCTATTCAAGAACTAACGAGGTATGCATTTTGTACATAAATGAGCACTTTTTTTTAATTCTTTAAGTTTCTGGTTATGATTGCCATCTATATACTCTTAAAGAGTAACCACACCTGAGTATTAAATTGCAATTATATGTATACTAATTGTTGGTTCTGTTGACAACTTTTGGTTTTGGGTTGTTTGATATAGCACAGAGATATCTTCAAAGCTTTGTATAATTAGAGTTTGGAATAGGTACCTTCCTAAAAAAGTTAATACTTTAGCTTGGCGTATTTTGATTGATAGAATTCCAACTCGTTTAAATCTTAGTCTTAAAGGCTTAGAGTTAGATAGTATTATGTGTCCTATATTTGAGACAACCCGTAAGTTTTCTAAGTCTAAAACCTCATTAAATTACGTGCTTATCTGTTAATTGTGCATATAATCTAGGTTTGTTAATGATGAACCACAAAACCCCACCGCTAGTAGATTTAATTTAATGATCCAACATGGAATTGAGATAACAAGTAGAAAAGTATTGGAATGAATGGAATTTTATTGACTCAGGAAATACACACAGTTAAAGGTGAAATACTAGATCTGAAAGTTAACCTTTACAAGCTATGAAATGGCCTATTTATACTACTCCGAAATCGCATCCTCACAAGTCAGAGAAATGCACTTGCACCTTGAACATCCGCGCTCTGTTCCTTGCCTCCATATGCGATGTTAATCTTTTGGAAGTGTCACCTCTGATGCACTTGCATGTCCAATCTTGACCTATCCTCATCAAGTCCCCCAAGTCCATTTTTTATTCAAGCAATAATGATGGACTTTAAAGGTTAAAGGCATGTTGTACTTCCGGTTTGTAGATCATCCTTTTATGCCCGTATGCGTTGTTGATTTGTTTCCTCATTAAAAAACCTTATCTGGGAAAACCCTATGGGAAAAAACCAAGATCAAGGAAAAGGAGTGCAACACGCATCATTCTTCAATCGAGAAACAATTCTCCAAAATGTATTAAATTCAGCAGATTTTGACAAAACTGGTCATCAAGTCCCCCAGTCCTTATGCTATTTTTGAAGAAAAATGGCTAAGGACGACATCGTGCAATTTGGAGGGGAGAATGCATGTATTACTGATTTTATCAGTTTTTATGTTGAGTTGCACATGCATGTGTAACTGGGACATTTGCATTGGAGATTTTGTAACGAGCCGCATCTGCAAGTGTAGTAAATAACTACCTTGTCAGACGGATACTCGACGTGACAGTACTTGAGTACTTATAGGGGACACGTGTCACCCATAACTATTTGATAGGACAGTTTTTCAGTTTTTCTTTTGAATTTTTAAATTCAAATTTAAACTGTTTTGGAGAATCCTTTTAAAAACGTAATCGCCTTAATAAATTCCCCCTTTCTTCTTCATTTTACTCTTTCACTTTCTTCTGCCGTCTCTATTTCTCTCTTCAAACCCTAATTGTTTCTTCACAAGATTCTCTAGCGTAGGTTAGTTATTCACCCTTCTTTTATTTTCCTGTTTCGATTTTTACAATGGCATCCCCATCTGATAAAGTAGAGGATGAATCAAGTAAACATAATATGCATGTTTCATTTTCAACTCTTTCCCCCAAAGATTTAGATGATTTGATCACAAAATATCACATTCCTCTTTCTCTGAAACCCTCGCTTCCGCCTCCCGATACACCAATTTTTCCATTTGTCAAAGGCAAAATTGGGGTTTATGCGGAAATGTTCCGATTTGGAAACTATCGTTTGCCTTTCACTAAATTTCTTATTAAAGCCCTGATGTTCTTCGAGGTACAAATCTCGCAGATGCATCCGCAAGGTCTGTCCCGATTGAGTCATTTGAGGCCACCAGTAGGGTTGTAGGTATTTCCCCTAGTGTCACATTGTTTAGAGCCTTTTATAGGATAACCATGGCGAGAGATTGGTACACATTTGAACGGAGAAGAGGAGTATCTAGGATTAGTACTCTTCTGCCTCAAAATTCGTGATCCTGGAAATCTCGATTCTTCTATGTAGACGATAGGTGTGTTCCCTTGGAGATGCAATGGAGAGTTGTGGAAGATGTTGTTCATGACTCGATCCCAGAAACGAGTGATTACAAAAAGGAGTTTTTTGATAAACTAGTTGGATGTGCTAGCCCTATCCGTGAATTGCCGGAGGCAGTGTTACTCTTTTGCAGGATCAGTAGGGCTTGGTTTACACCTGATTTATGGCCCATTTTAAGAAATAAAGGGAAGGGTAAGAATTCCCCACCTTTCATCGTTTTATTGATTAACCTAGAATTCCAAATTTTTACTGACTTCCTTGCTTGATTTGCAGAGATGGATTTGTTTGAAGCAATGCAATTGAAAAATTATGTAGATGTTGATCTTGATGTGGAAATTATGGAAGAAGGATCCATTCCATTCCTTCGGCAAATAGCTTCTTCCTTTTTTGATTATCGTCCTAAGGAGACACCCAAAGGTACTACTGTTGAAGGAGATGTCGAAGGAACAGAGGCGGAAATGACTGATGCTGTTGCCGGTAATGCTATGGTGACACAAAATGAACCAAGTGGTGGTAGTGGTAATAACAAAGGAAAAGGAAAGGAAGTCACAAGTGATCAAGCGACTGCTGCATCAAAGGCATCACTTCCTCCCAAAGGTGCTGGAAAATCAAAGCGTTCCTCCAAGGTGACTGTGACCAAGGATATTACTGTTTCCAAAAGAAAATCTCTACGTTGGAACCTTCAATCCTCACCCAGCCAATCTAAGGTAAACACTTCCGATGCCTCTGATATTGTTGAAGTGGAAACTTATCAAGAAGAAAATGTGAAGAAAACCAAGGAAACAGTGGTAACTCCTTCCCAAAATGAAGATTATGACATTAATGATTATTTGCTAAATTCTCCTGAAATACCTCAGGGTCAAACAACTTCTGACGCAAATGTTTTGCAGAAGGATATTACCCCATTGGCTACTTTAGCCACTCTTGCTCATACGTCTTCTTCCTCGTTGATGTGTGTGGTTTTGAATATGAAAATATAACGGGTTTCGGGCTAAAAACGTCAAAATAAACTTGAAAATATCAAATTATATTTATTTCTGATGATTATCGTGAGTTTTCAGGTTTAAACGATGTCGGCACGGAAAACGAGGCGAAAAACGGAGAAAATAGTGAAGTTGAGAAAACGCATGACTTGGAAGTCATGGGACCCCTTTTCATGACTTGCCAGGCCATGGGATCAGGAATCAGGAGGTCACCAGTGATCGGAAGTCATGGGACAAGCTCCCATGACTTGAAGAGTTGATTTTGGCCAGCGCACCACTTGCCCAGGCCGTGAAAGGGCCTCCCACGGCCTCCATGCCATGTGCCGACACTGTCCCACGCCCTGCAGCCCAGTTACCAGGATCTGAGCTGATTTTCCGATGGCGCACCACTTGCCCAGGCCGTGAAACCCCCTCCCACGGCTTGCAAGTGGTGCGCCGGACCAGAATTTTTTGGAAACCCTAATTCTCAAATTATTATAAATAGGGGACCTCTCCAACCACCAAAATTCGTCCAAGAAAGCAGAGAAGAAGCCTAGAGTGAAGCCTTTTGAAGCATTCGAAGACTTGAAGCATTCGACGAGTCGAGAATCTTCAATTTTCATCATTTCGAGCTACATTTCGGTATTTGTTTGAGTTTGATTATGCATTTCAATTTGAACTTTGTTTATTTATTTATGACTATGAACATGCTTGGCTAAACTCATAAGATCGTTTAGGCTATGACGAATCCAACTATGGTTTGATTATGTTTTGTATCAGTTTTCGTTTATGATTGTGTTTTCAAAGTAAACGTTATGTTCTTATTGTTTGGTTGATGAAATTGAATTCCACTTTGAATCTAGCCCATTTCTTAACCTTGTGGAAACCTAGCTTTAGTGTGCAATCCATCTTGAGTTAGGAATCTATCGTATAACCGAATCACAGAATCTGCGGCGTACACACGAACTAGAAATAGTCGTGATCGTTAGGAAACCCTAGTATCCAATTAGGAGTCCAACCAGTAGGGATGAGTGAGAAATCACCTACCCTCTGCTAGTAGCCACCCTTGGTATTGTCTAGTAACCGATTAGTCACCGATAGGTCGGGTCTACCGCTGCTCAGTCGTATCCAGGGCCTATTAGGTCAACCTTGCAATAAGAACACAAGCGCTTCACAACCCTAGAACCGTTAGGACCATACCTACCCTAACCCTTCGACCAGTTGCGAGTTGAGTCACCGATAGCTCGGGACTTAGCCTAGGGCATCTTGAAACACAACCAACTTATCAGTCCTTGACCATGGAACAGTAGTAACCGTGTAGGGCGTGTCTATAACCCTAAACGTGAACCTATCCATAGGAGTTAGGTAGCCTTGTCTTAGGACCCTGATTCACCATAACGATAAGGCATAAACGTAACCTGTGCGTCTATCAAACCTAGGTGGAGGAGTCAATGCCTAAGCAATCCTCTCTCAAATACTGAATTTTCTCCGCTATTTCCAATTGTTTGTTTTAGTAATCTTTATTCATAAAATCTTAAAACCAAAACCCGGCAACAACTATTAATCGACTGTTTTCAACAAAATCCGTGTCCTTGAGGTTCGACAACCCGGTGTTTACCAATACTGTGCTACGCACGACAGGTATACTTGCCTTAGTGTGTTGGTATAGTCCCCTGGTGAATTACCAGTTTTATAAATTTAAAATTTGATAGTGTAGAACCCTACTTTTCATATATACTTAACAACACATCAAGTTTTTGGCGCCGTTGCCGGGGACTCGGTAACGTTTTAAACAGTCAAAATTTGTAGTTTAGCCAAAATTTCTAATCCTGCAACGCGCTGGTGTACGCGACGAAGTTCTCAATCTGAGCTACTTATATCTTTCGACGAACCTGAACGAGAGTTTCGACGCAGACGTCAGCAGCAGAGGCAACCGATGGGCGACGCAAATCCGCCACGACGAACACTGTCATCCTACACGAAGCCGAGCTTGGCGGGAGCAAGCCCGAGCATCGCTGTAACCGCTGGGAATGAGTCATACACCATCCCACCTCAGGTCATCACTATGATCAAGAACTCAATCCAATTCGATGGATTGACAGACGAAGACCCCAACGCGCATATCAGGGCCTTCATAGAGGTGTGCGACACATTCAAGCTCCCAGGCCTGAGCGGTGACGCGGCCAAGCTACGCCTGTTCCCCTTCTCACTTCGATCAAAAGCCAAGGCGTGGCTCGATGGACAATCTGCTGGGTCAATCACCAACTAGAATGATCTAGCAGAAAAGTTCCTCTACCGATTCTTCCCTCCTGGTAAGACAGCGAAGCTACGACTGAAGATATACGCATATCAGCAGGACCATGGAGAATCGTTCTTTGAAACTTGGGAGCGTTTCAAGGAACTACTGAGAAAATGTCCTAACCACGGGTTGGAGCAATATCAGCAGATCCAGACATTCTACAATGGGCTCAGCCCACAGACCCGTCAATTGGTGGACATTACGGCTGGAGGAGCACTCGGCGAGAAGACTGCTGAAGAGGCCGAGCAATTATTATAGGAGATGGCTCTCAATGATTACCAATACCCCTCTATCCGTAGCAGCGTTCCGCTAAAGGCAGGGGTGCATCAGGTAAGTCAAGACACAATGGTGGCCGCCCAGCTAGAGGCGTTATCAAAGAAGTTCGACACTCTTTGTCAAGTGGTCTTGCCACAAAAGAAGGAGCCACAGGAGTGCGAGATATGCGGAGAATCGCATAATACTGCCAGCTGCCCGCACAACACAGAGACGGTCGATTTTGTGGGTCAAGGACAGAGAGGTCCAGTCTACGGGGATCGCTACAACTCCTCCTGGAAGAATCACGCCGGATTCAGCTACAAGAACCAGGCAGGAAGCTCAAACCCAACGGGGTTTGCAGCCAAACCTCAGCAGCCCCAAGGACAGGAACGAGAACCCACGATGCGAGAGATGATGACAGAAATGTACTCCTACACAAAGAAGAGGGATCAAGAAATCAACTCTCAATTCCAGAAACATGACCAGGAGATGGCAAAGATCAACCAACAACTACAGAATCAACTGGTATCTCAGAAGGCACTAGAGCGTCAAGTGGGTCAAATCGCGCAATCACTCTCAGGGAGACCACAAGGCGGACTGCCATCTAACACCGAAGGAAACCCTAAGGGGTTCGCAAATACAGTCACAACGCGCAGTGGGAAGTCAACTCAAGAAACGCCAGTGACTCAAGACAAGCCTGCAGAGGACCCAAAGGAAGCCACTGAAGTTACTCCTGAACCTGAGGAACCACAAGCTACAGCAGCAAAGCCGAAGCAAAGAGAATACAAGCCTAGGATACCGTATCCTGAGAGGCTTGAGAAGGAAAAGATGGAAGAGCAGCATGGTAAATTCCTATCATTATTCAAGCAACTCCACATCAACCTTCCTTTCGTGGAAGCTCTGGCATCAATGCCCAAATATGCCAAGTTCCTGAAAGATCTTCTTAGCAATAAGAAGAAACTTGAAGAGCTATCCACAGTAACTCTCGATGAACAATGCTCCGCAGTTCTCCAACAGAAGTTACCTGCAAAGATGCGATACCCAGGGAGTTTCACAATTCCCTGCCTAATAGGTAACACGTTAATTTGTAACGCCCTGGCTGATTTGGGAGCCAGTATTAATCTGATGCCGTATTCAGTCTACAAGAGACTGGACCTGGGGGAACCCACGCCTACTCGCATAACACTTCAGCTAGCTGATCGATCAGTGAAGTACCCCAGGGGCATAGTGGAGAACATGTTGGTGAAAGTCGGCAATTTCGTCTTTCCGGTCGACTTCGTCATCCTGGACATGGACGAGGATGAGCATATTCCGCTGATATTAGGAAGGCCATTTTTGGCCACTTCTCGTGCCATAGTCGACGTGTATGATGGAAAGCTCACACTTCGAATGGGAAATCAATCCGTCACTCTCAACATCCACGATTCTATGAAACGCCCAGCCAGTCAGGATGACACTTGCTATTTCCTCGACTCTATCATGACCACCGTTGGCAGCATGCTACACAATATTTGTGGCAAGAATCAAGAAGACTCCCAGACCCTCAACAACGTTTATCAAGAAGTGGAGATGGTAGCAGCCGTCAACTTCAACGAGGAAGCAGAATTAGGACAAGAGCACAAGGAGACAGTTGTAGAGGAAGCGCCACTCGAGCTAAAACCACTCCCATCGCATTTGGAGTACGCCTTCCTAGACGACCAAGGCAAGCGGCCTGTGATTATAGCCTCCCACCTCAAAGACGATCAAAAGCAAAATCT
The DNA here is from genome assembly GCA_039602395.1 of Deinandra increscens subsp. villosa. Classification (NCBI taxonomy): domain Eukaryota; kingdom Viridiplantae; phylum Streptophyta; class Magnoliopsida; order Asterales; family Asteraceae; genus Deinandra; species Deinandra increscens. The sequence goes on from JBCNJP010000017.1 coordinate 58,406,003, forward strand.
TCTTGAGATTCTGAAGAAGCATCAGCAAGCCATCGCCTGGAAAATATCAGACATAAAAGGGATAAATCCTGCGTTCTGTACTCACAAAATTCTGATGGAAGAAGATTTTAAACCGGTAGCACAGCATCAACGAAGGTTGAATCCTAACATGCAGGAGGTCGTGAAGAAAGAAGTTATCAAGCTCATGGACGCTGGACTCATCTACCCAATCTCAGACTCCAAATGGGTGAGTCCAGTACAAGTCGTGCCTAAAAAAGGTGGCATGACAGTTGTAACGAATGAGAAAAACGAGTTGGTTCCCACCCGCACCGTGACTGGGTGGCGAGTATGCATTGACTACAGAAAGTTAAACGACGCTACTCGCAAGGACCACTTTCCTCTCCCCTTCATCGACCAGATGTTGGAAAGGTTGTCAGGAAAGCAATATTACTGTTTCCTTGACGGTTTCTCAGGGTACTTTCAGATCCCCATCGCTCTGGAGGATCAAGAAAAGACAACTTTCACATGCCCTGTCAGAACTTTTGCTTATAGGCGTATGCCCTTTGGGCTCTGCAATGCGCCTGCAACCTTTCAACGTTGTATGGTCGCAATCTTCAGTGAAATGATCGAGGATTCCATGGAGGTCTTCATGGATGACTTTTCAGTATATGGGGACTCATTCGACACATGCTTGAGAAATCTTGACAGGATGATGGCCAGGTGCGAGGAAACAAATTTGGTGCTTAATTGGGAAAAGTGCCATTTCATGGTCACTGAGGGCATCGTACTTGGTCATAAAATATCCAAAGCAGGGATTGAGGTAGACAGAGCGAAAATCGAGACAATTAGCAAACTCCCTCATCCTACCAATGTCAAAGCTGTCAGGAGCTTCCTGGGTCACGCGGGATTCTATCGCCGCTTCATCAAAGATTTCTCTAAACTCACGCGTCCCATGACCCAATTGCTTGAAAAAGATGTTCCTTTCAACTTCTCCGCTGACTGCATTCGTGCCTTCGATCTGATAAAAGAAAAGTTGGTGAATGCTCCCATAATGATGGCGCCTGATTGGTCGTTGCCATTTGAGCTCATGTGTGACGCAAGCGACCATGCCGTTGGAGCAGTCCTTGGGCAGCGTAAGGATAAACGATTCCATCCGATCTATTACGCGAGTAAAACCCTTGATGATGCCCAAGAGAACTACACCACTACTGAGAAGGAGCTTCTCGCTATGGTCTACGCATTTGATAAATTCCGCTCTTACCTTGTTCTATCGAAAACAAAAGTTTTCACTGACCATGCAGCTATCAAATACCTATTCAACAAGCAGGACGCAAAGCCACGCTTAATCAGATGGATCTTGCTGCTCCAGGAATTCGATATCGAAATCATCGATAAGAAGGGAGCCGAAAACGTCGCTGCTGACCACCTATCTCGTCTGGAGAATCCTGAAGTCCAAAACAAGGAACCAAAAATCAACGAAAACTTCCCATGTGAATCCTTGTTCGCCATCTCTGCTCACGAAAGCCATGCCGTTGTCAATGGAACCCCCTGGTTCGCGGATTTTGCTAACTATCTGGCCGGGGGTGTTGTTAGGAAAGGCATGACGCATCAGCAACGTCGTAAATTCTTTACGGACGTAAAATACTACATGTGGGAGGATCCATTCCTCTATCGCACTGGAGCTGATCAAGTCATTCGTCGTTGCGTCTTCGGCGAGGAAGCGCGTAAAATTCTGCATCATTGTCATGACGGGCCAACCGGAGGTCACAATGCCGCCAACAATACGGCGAGAAAGGTTCTAGACTCCGGTTTCTACTGGCCCACAATCTTCAAAGACGCCCATGAACTAGTGAGAGGTTGTGACGCATGCCAAAGGGCTGGAAACATCTCAGCCAGAAATGAGATGCCACCAAACCCCATTCAGGCTTGCGAAATATTTGACGTCTGGGGTATTGATTTCATGGGGCCGTTTCCGTCATCATATGGAAACAAGTACATACTCGTCGCTGTCGATTACGTATCGAAATGGGTAGAGGCCCAAGCCCTCCCAACGAATGACGCACGAGTAGTTACAAAGTTCCTGAAGAAGTTGTTTGCGCGCTTCGGTACACCCAAAGCCCTAATCAGCGACCGAGGCACTCATTTCTGCAATTCCCAGATGGAGAAGCTCTTGAAAAGATACGGTGTTAACCATAGGCTAGCAACGCCCTACCATCCGCAAACTAGTGGGCAGGTCGAGGTGTCCAACAGAGGAATTAAACGTATTCTGGAAAGGACGTGCAACGTTAATCGAAAAGACTGGTCCGAGAAACTCGACGACGCGCTATGGGCTTTTCGCACAGCCTATAAGACACCAATCGGCACCACTCCCTTTAGACTCGTATACGGAAAGTCCTGTCATCTGCCCGTTGAATTAGAGCACAAATCGTATTGGGCGATGCGCGCAGTGAACATAGACTTGATGAAATCTGGCGAAGAGCGCCTTCTGCAACTGAACGAGCTTCAGGAATTGAGAGACGCAGCATACGAGAGCGTCAGACGATACAAGGACAAAACGGCAAACACCCACGATCAAAAACTCAAGGAGAAGAAAGAATTCAAGTATGGGGATCGCGTGCTGTTATACAATTCGCGTCTGAAGTTATTTCCAGGAAAATTGCGCTCTAGATGGAGTGGTCCCTACACTGTTACACAGGTATTCTCATATGGCACAGTGGAGATAGTGGGAGAGGACGGACCTCCGTTCAAGGTAAACGGGCACAGACTGAAACATTATATCGAGGGGCCCATCAGCAGAGCTTTTGTGGAAGATCTGAGCTTCCAAAAGCCCCCTGAATGATTCACAGGGGCCGAGTCGAGCTAAAGACTCGTTAATAAATTAAGCGCTTTGCGGGAGGCAACCCGTGCGTTTGTATTTCTTTATTTTAATTTTTCTTTGATTTTTGTGTGGTTTTGTTAATTTCTGTTTAGCAGGAATCGGAATTAGCAACCAGGTGCGTACTTCTTCGATAATTGGGCTTATATGATAACGTGCTAGGTTTGTTAGAAAAATTTCTGTTAGTTAGAATTTGTGTGCTCTTTGTTTTTATTTCTTTGCTTTTTATATATTATATTTCATGTGCTATATTTATATATATATACATAATTTCTTGTCACATGCACCGAACTTTTTAAGTATATATATATAATAAGTATTATAAGTATAATATATATGTAAAAAAAAAAAAGATAATAATTGCATTTTCACGGTTCCCAAGTCATGAAAGCCCACCACACGGCTTGCTAGGCCGTGTGGTTCCCCTTCGGTCACCGAGCACGACCCGGATCACATCACCATCAAGGACCAGCCCAGCGCACGGCTTGGGTGGTCATGGAAGCCCAGCCCACGGCTTGCATATCGTGGGGCCTGCCAGGTCGGGCCCACAGCCCCCCTTCTTCTCCAAGACATGCCAAAAACACCTCCACCCTAATTTTTTATATCCCAGCCGACCACACCCCTTTTCTCACGGCTTGGACCACCAACTCCCTCCCTCCCACGACATTCAGCTGCCATCGTGAAGTCCACGTCATCCCAGCATCATCATCAGGTACTCACCTCGAATCTTCATCATCTTCTTGAGTTCTTTTCACTCAAAACCCACGAACAAACATGGGTTTTCATCCCATTCTCTTTTCTGGTCCGAATCATTTCCAATCTTTGTTATGGGATGTGTCTCGAGTGTAAACAAACAAGTTCCAGAATCAAATCTTCATCATAACTCAAGATTTTTGAAAAAGTTTAAAAAACCCGCTAAATTTTTTTTGACCCGATCTGCAAAACTAAGTATGGGGAAATGTTTATGGGTTCAACCCGAGCACAATGCAAAAAACTGCAATCGATTTGGTTGAAAAACGAAGATTCTGGAGCAAGTTGAAGTTTTTTCGAGTCTGATGAACCCCACGACTTGCCAGGCCGTGGGGGAGCCTCGCACCACCTCTGAGGCCGTGAACCATCGAAGACCAGCCGCGACCTGGTCAGCGACCAGCCCGTCACCGGTGAAACCCAGCCTCACGGCTTGGGTCTGACCAGCAAGCCCGTGAAAACTCTTTTCACGGCTTCGAAGCCGTGAAAAACCCCTGATTTCACAAAATTTTTCTACCAATCCACCGAGGCTCGTTTTTATCCAAGATTTTCACACTTTTGCCTCGGTTAAGGGTTTTTAAGGCTCTGGTCACCCCCGGTTCGTCCAATTTACGCTTACACATGAAATCATCATCTCGATTGCAATGTTCTTCATTCGATTGTTCATTCTTGTTTACAGTCATGGCTCACAAGTATCTCTAGTTTGATGGGCCATTAGATGCTCGTTGGAAGGCTAATTATGACAGGCAGAAAGAACGGAAACAACTGGAGCAGAAAACCCTTTGTTTTGACACACTTGAGCTCCTTGGACAACGGGAGCGGGCACTATTTTACCTGAGACCCGCATGGCTGCGTTTGTTTGATTTAACTCACCACCAGTATTCGGAGATAGTTCGAGAGTTCTACAGCACACTCACCTTTTCATATCCGTGCGAGGATCTATACCAGGCTAACACTGTGAAATTCAGACTTGGTGGTGAGTGGAGGCACATGTCTGTGGCTGAGTTCGGAGTTGCAGCGAACTTGTATTCGGATGATGAAGCGAAGAGTTCCTATTTCTCTTCAGGGCTACATGATTTTGCAAATAAGCAACAGCCGTATGACTTTTGGCAGATGATCGGCGTCAGGACCTTTAGCACACGGAACACAAAGAGTACTCAGATTAGGGACCCGCTGCACCGCTACCTTCATAGAGTCATTGCTTCCTCCATCTCTGCTCGTCATGATAGCACCGGCTCGGTCTCCAAAAGGGATCTCTTCTTCCTTTACTGCCTGATCACCGGTAAGAACGTTAACTTTGCACATTGCTTGCTCCACCTCTTTACCAGGTGCCAGGGGCAGCGATTATCTGTTTGGCTTGTGGGAGGATCCTTCATCACCGAGTTGGCCTATCATTTTAAAGTGAAAAAGCGCGGTTGTACCAAGGGATTCCCGGTTCGTCCATTTGACCTACCGCAATGCAAGAAGATTGGTATTATCACCAAGACACACTACTAGAAAAAGGGCCTTTCTTGACGCGCGAACGATGACGCGTGGTTTTTAATGACGCGTAAAAACGAGTGTCATAAAAAAACTGTCAAGAATCGTAAAATTCTAAGCCTACTTGACGCGCATTTTTACGTGTCATAAAAATCCTGTCATAAAAAAACACGGAGTACACTTAAAATTTGCGCGTCATTTATAAACTGTCGTTTTATGTTTTTTTGTTTCCCGCTGTTTTTCCCCAAAATTTTCATTCCCGGCTTTCTATGTTTTTGCTCTCCCTCAAAATTCAATATTCCGCTTCTATATCTTAGCTCCCTCTCCCCAAGCCCTAATCCCCATTTTCAAGCCTCCGATTCCCATCGTCTCCACAAGCAAAATCCATTCCGCTTCTAATTCCGTTACATCTTGCTACCCCGCTTCTTCGATTCAAACTCCAAGCCCTAATATCTTTTCTCCTTCCCCGGGTCGGTGTTCATATGAATGACAAAAACCCTAGAAATACTCCATCCGTAGTCCACCGTCGATGTTCTTCCTCTTCACTATCATCGGCTTATGTTTGATGTTATTTATTCAGATCGATTGAGTTGCTGTGAAGCATGAAAGAGTTTAAAATCAGAGATGAAAATCATATCGATTGCAGGTGGTCGCTTCCTATTTTAATTCTGCCAACAACTTTCATCTTCTCCGTCTCCAACAAATTCGTCACGAAGACCTCTCTCTCACCATCATTCACTTCGATTTTCCCAGATCCATCAAAAAATAGGCTGTCGATTTGCAATCTCAACTTCATCTACATCTCCAGTCAATTATGTTTCCGGTATGTAGTGGTAGATCTTTAGATTATATATCTTTTGATTTCAATTTAAGTTACAAATTTATGGTATCTGGATGTCGATTTCCTTAACCCTAACTTGGATTAGGATACCGTACAGAGATGGTGTGATGGAGCATGAACCTAGGGCTTGTGTTGTTTTTGTTTCTAATGGAATTACGTGCATTTCATTGATGAAATTGGAATTATAGGTGTTAATTTTCTACTGTTAGTTGATTTCTATACCATATATGAATGCAATGTGAGGTGTATAATATTTCTTGTGCAATATGCCGTAGTACTTTAGATGTTTCATGCTTGTGTATTCGGCTTTTCAGCCTCCATTTTACTTGTTTTATGTGTTAAGAGAGAGATAGATAGAAAGAGGGCAGTGTTTTTCAGTATATAAACTAGACTATCTATAATGGTATGGTTTAGTCTACTGGTCAGGTAGTTCATCTATTCAATTTCTATCATCAGCTCACTTGTTATTATTGCAACACAATTGTCAAAGTTTTGACGATTTGGACGCGTTGATTACTGTCTATATATGTTATGAGAATTGACCCTGACATTTACTCAATTATTTTACATGTTTTCTGTTTGTGAAGGATAGTACACTGGTGGATTTGGCTCCAACATACCCCATCAGATTGGGTCTTGCTCTTAACTTCTAAGTGTTTTATCATGAGATTCTGAATTCATCTGAGATAGCCAGTAGCATGGCGAAACAGGTAAATTACATACTATTCGATATTAAAGCTAACACCTGAGTTTACGTTACTACTTTAACTTTTGTATATTTCAATAAAAATGTGATGCAAATGAAGTCGTAGAAAAACCATGCAAGCAAGATGACATTCATCAGCCATCATAAGAACAAGTATAGCTGGTGAACCCATTTGATACCTTTAAAAAAAGGACTTGTGATTGCAGGCTCGTGAAAAGGTTGCATCTTTGAAAAAGAGTACAGGGGATGAAGTTGTTGCTGAATTAGAGGAGGTATTGTCATTAGTATTTCATGTTTTGCATTTTTCTGTATAAAATACACGTATTGCAGCTTATTTGTACTCTTTTTTTAGGAACAACAAAATGCAAAATCTGCATTTGAAAGGATCAGATTCAATCTAGTGTGTCTAATCAATATGCTTGCTATCATTTCTATATGTATATGGCCATATATTATTCATAATTTAAGGTTTAAGATTTTCTCTTTTGTGCTTAATTAAATGTTTATTGGCTTTCTTGGTTGGGCTTTTAACAGGTATCATAGCCACACTCATCAATCTTGTAGTTGAGAACATAGCATGATACAAACTCTTGGCTGTAGTCGAGTACATAGAGAAAGAGAGGTATTTTATTGTTTTAAATACTATTATGCATTCATGATGGGATTATTCTTCATGACTGGAGCAAGATAGGCGAGTTGGGTATTGGGTCCAGTTGGGTTGGGTTGACATGAAAATAATGGTTTAATCTCTTTTTAGTTATAAATTTCTAATAACTAATTAATGCATTTGACATTGTACCGTTTACAGTTCTTGTGCCAATGTCAATGGTACACTGACTATATCCAATGGGATTTACAATCACATAAACTATTTGCTGGTAATGTTGATGCATAGTTAAATGGGTGTTTAACTGGTTAATAGTTCACTGCTGACTGGGCTAGTTCAGTGCTGATCAGTTAGGTACTGGAACCATCCCAGTCATTGCGGTAGCTGCAGATTCTAATATAAAATCCAATCTAGCTGAAAAGAATCAAATCGCCGAGTCTATGCAGCCTCCTTCGTTGTCAACCCATAACAGGTTACGGGTTGTCAATCTTATTCAGGATAATGAACAGCCCCCTCAATTATTAATTGGTTTCATCTTAAATAAGATTGCAAAGTAGATTGATAGCCAAAGGAAGGTTGCTACCGAGGAATAACTTCCAGAACATAAGGTAGTTTATGTTCGTTGTTTGATTTTAGTTTTGTGTAATGAGTTTCCTGTTAGTTTTTATGATTTGTGGTTTTGCAGATGTTCTGATGTCTTATCAGTTGAACCAAATGAATTAACTTTGTGAAAAGTTATATGAAGTTGAACCATCAGCAGCAGGATCTTTTGTTATGATGTCAAAAACCTTTGCATCTGATTGTAGATGGGCAGAGGCTGCTGAGGTGAAGGGTAACTTAATTCAGATGTGATCATGGTAACCTATACTTACAGTTCATACAACCCAAGTTTATGGTTTTAGGTTCATGATTTGTGCTAGTATTTATTGATAACTAAATTCAATTGTAGCGATATCCATGGTTTAAGTAACATGTAATGAATGTGTTCTATCAATTTCAGGCACATACACAAGCATGCACGTGGTTATTTTCCCGCTACTCTATAAGTTGAGAACATTAAAGCTTTCATTTCTGACCTGTCCTACGGTAAAATTTGCCTTCTTGATCTGGTACTATTTCAGAAGCAAAATTTGCCTTCTTGATCTGGTAGTACTTCAGAAGAAGTTATATTTCTGGTCTTTGGTTAAAGTTAACATGATTTTAGATGATGATAAAGAGAAGACAATAATTTTCATAATTTAGACCAACTAGTGGCCTACATATTTAAATTTTGATATTTTATAGAAGAATTTATATGGGTTGCTTCAGGTTATGCTACTCTAGATAATCTTCCTTGTTAATGCAGTGTTTGTATACGAGCCCATTCAGTTTGGCCTATTGCAGCTGGAATACTATCAGATCTTGCAGGTTTTATGCCTACGGGCAAAGTCAAAACCCTCGTGAGCCGCAACTGTAAGACTTGTTACCTTTCCCATCTTTCAGATCTCTAAATGGTTTAATGTTCCTTTGTATAGGTAGAAATTTTAGCTTGAAGAAGTTGCATACGAGTACGGGAGAGGTGATTACCCTTGGTATTAGAGTTGCTTGGTCTAGAATTTGATGTCCAAAGTTGTATGGGGTTAGAGAATTCGTTCTTATTAATGATCAGTGTTGTCTTACCTTAGGTGATCACACTAGGGCATTTGATATATTTTTTTTATGTAAAGTCATGTTAACTTTGTAATGTTTGTTATATATAGGAAATGCATTATTTTGTAGTATGAGGTTAATTGTCATTTAATGTGAAAATTAGTGATTTTTTTTTAGATATTTTTTTTAATTAAAAATTAAAGTTCTTGACGCGCAAAAATGCGTGTCATAAACAGATTTATGACAGAGGCTTCCTTGACACGCATTTAATGACGCGCAATGCGTGTCATAAAATGCACGTCATCGATCGCGCGTCATAAAAGAGATGACGCGCATTTTGCGCGTCAAGAGGATTCTTGACCCTGCCTTCCTTGACGCTTTTTTGCGCGTCATCTGAGCCCTTTCTTGACGCGCAAAAAGCGTCAAGAAAGGCCATTTTTGTAGTAGTGACAGTTGATGCTGGATCGTTGGGAGCGGGTTTGGGACCCCGATTGTCTAGGGCCAGATCCAGAGGCTGACTTAGAAACAGAAGAAGGAGAGGAGACCAAATGATCGATCAAGTAACTGAAGAAACTGAGACAATTGAGGCTTCGGAGAGGGGTGGACCCTCCAACTTCGGGGAGCTACAGGGTGATTGGGATCATGTGTTCCAGGACTTCCCCACACAGACCCCACCACAGTGGGGATACCAGGGGAGTAACAATTCTGACTTTCACTTCGACACCCCTCCGTATGATATTTCAATTCAGAACGAAGGGCCACCTGCCCCCGCTTATGGATACACTGAATTGATGGGGCGCATGGAGCAGCTACATGTTCATGTTGACTCGCGCTTTGATGTCATTACTGGAAGGCTGAGAGAGATGAGGCAGGAGAGCCAGAACAGTTTCAATCGACTATTTGATCTATTTGGTGCAGGTACTTCAGGACGTGGGACTCCACATCGCCCTTACTATAGTCCCCCACGTTCCCCTCACACCTTTATGCCACCTCCTCCATGAGGGCTCGGTTTGGCCGCCACTCACGCCTTCTGTCTTTATTATTTGCATGTTTGAACTATTCTGAATTGTTTTTAGACATTGTTTGTTGCTTTTGGGACATTTGACATGGCTGAGTGTGCTTTATCTATCTTCTTGCTATTATTATCATTATCTTGTGTGCATTTGATCTTTTCTTTTCTTTTTGGTTTTTGTTACATGTATATTTTGTAGTTGTGCATGCTGAATCTGGGCTTGAATAATAATGTTTGATGTGTGGATGGTCGCAACATGCAAAAACAGGGAGTTTACTTTATCCAACCCTTTGTGCTTGAATTTAATTTTTCTGCATTGGGGACAATGCAATCTTCTAAGTATGGGGATGGCAAGGGTTGGCTAAGCAAATTGAACATAACTCCCTCACCACATCAAAAGTCTGAAAATCCCCCAAAATTTTGAAAATTTTTCCCAATCTCACATGACACGAAAGTACACCGTTTTTAACGTAAATCATAGATAATTTATTTGTGCCTTATCGTGTCTGCAAGTCGCAAGAAAGGTTTTCCTTAAAGGTTTATTTTCATAAAAATCGCATGATCAAAGTCTTTCGATTAAGTTTTGTGAACCAACAAAAACCCACTCACCCGATTTCCCTTGTGAGATTAAGCGTACAAAAGAAGAAAAAAATATATTTAGGCGAAAAATTAAAAAAAAAAATTATATATATATATAGTCATGAGGGATGTCGTATGTCTAAAACATGTTCTAGGTTTATGTTGAGACCGTGTCAAATTAATCGCCTTGAGTCGTTATGGATCTTCTCCGGGTCGTCAATTGCCCGAAGATACTGGACTTTCTGCATAACTCCAGTATTAAAAAAAAAAAAAATCAAAAAAATTAGTCTTGTATTGAAAGGTTGCAAAACCCTAAATCAAGCTAAAGAAAAAAAAATAGATATGAATAAATCACAATAAAAATTGTGAAAAGGCTGCACGTATACGCCAAGATATACGTTTGGGTGGTAGCTCATACACCCGTATATGTGAGCAAACGTTTGAGTATCCCCCTCCATTTTTTGGTCGGATCCCATAACGAACTCGGCGGCACGATCGTATATATAAACCCAAGAAACACTTAGATATGCTTGACTTGAGTGTTCACTTCAAATCAAACCCATAGGTCGAGTGAATTTGTGAGATGTGTGAAAAGAAATAGAAAATGGTTCGCATTATTTGGTTGAGAGATTTTGTGAGTTTTCAAACCGCTAAAACTTTGAGGTTGTAAACCCTAGTACTGATAGTAAATCTTGCGGACCGAATATGTACACTTAAGTGTCTATGTGGTTAAGATAGAGTCGTAGTAGTGTCGAGATTAAAAATGATTGCTTGGGGACAAGCAATGTTTAAGTATGGGGATGTTTGATGTGTGTGGTTTTGAATATGAAAATATAACGGGTTTCGGGCTAAAAATGTCAAAATAAACTTGAAAATATCAAATTATATTTATTTCTGATGATTATCGTGAGTTTTCAGGTTTAAACGATGTCGGCACGAAAAACGAGGCGAAAAACGGAGAAAATAGTGAAGTTGAGAAAACGCATGACTTGGAAGTCATGGGACCCCTTTTCATGACTTGCCAGGCCATGGGATCAGGAATCAGGAGGTCACCAGTGATCGGAAGTCATGGGACAAGCTCCCATGACTTGAAGAGTTGATTTTGGCCAGCGCACCACTTGCCCAGGCCGTGAAAGGGCCTCCCACGGCCTCCATGCCATGTGCCGACACTGTCCCACGCCCTGCAGCCCAGTTACCAGGATCTGAGCTGATTTGCCGATGGCGCACCACTTGCCCAGGCCGTGAAACCCCCTCCCACGGCTTGCAAGTGGTGCGCCGCACCAGAATTTTTTGGAAACCCTAATTCTCAAATTATTATAAATAGGGGACCTCTCCAACCACCAAAATTCGTCCAAGAAAGCAGAGAAGAAGCCTAGAGTGAAGCCTTTTGAAGCATTCGAAGACTTGAAGCATTCGACGAGTCGAGAATCTTCAATTTTCATCATTTCGAGCTACATTTCGGTATTTGTTTGAGTTTGATTATGCATTTCAATTTGAACTTTGTTTATTTGTTTATGACTATGAACATGCTTGGCTAAACTCATAAGATCGTTTAGGCTATGACGAATCCAACTATGGTTTGATTATGTTTTGTATCAGTTTTCGTTTATGATTGTGTTTTCAAAGTAAACGTTATGTTCTTATTGTTTGGTTGATGAAATTGAATTCCACTTTGAATCTAGCCCATTTCTTAACCTTGTGGAAACCTAGCTTTAGTGTGCAATCCATCTTGAGTTAGGAATCTATCGTATAGCCGAATCACAGAATCTGCGGCGTACGCACGAACTAGAAATAGTCGTGATCGTTAGGAAACCCTAGTATCCAATTAGGAGTCCAACCAGTAGGGATGAGTGAGAAATCACCTACCCTCTGCTAGTAGCCACCCTTGGTATTGTCTAGTAACCGATTAGTCACCGATAGGTCGGGTCTACCGCTGCTCAGTCGTATCCAGGGCCTATTAGGTCAACCTTGCAATAAGAACACAAGCGCTTCACAACCCTAGAACCGTTAGGACCATACCTACCCTAACCCTTCGACCAGTTGCGAGTTGAGTCACCGATAGCTCGGGACTTAGCCTAGGGCACCTTGAAACACAACCAACTTATCAGTCCTTGACCATGGAACAGTAGTAACCGTGTAGGGCGTGTCTATAACCCTAAACATGAACCTATCCATAGGAGTTAGGTAGCCTTGTCTTAGGACCCTGATTCACCATAACGATAAGGCATAAACGTAACCTGTGCGTCTATCAAACCTAAGTGGAGGAGTCAATGCCTAAGCGATCCTCTCTCAAATACTGAATTTTCTCCGCTATTTCCAATTGTTTGTTTTAGTAATCTTTATTCATAAAATCTTAAAACCAAAACCCGGCAAAAACTATTAATCGACTGTTTTCAACAAAATCCGTGTCCTTGAGGTTCGACAACCCGGTGTTTACCAATACTGTGCTACGCACGACAGGTATACTTGCCTTAGTGTGTTGGTATAGTCCCCTGGTGAATTACCAGTTTTATAAATTTAAAATTTGATAGTGTAGAACCCTACTTTTCATATACACTTAACAACACATCACTCGTAGAGGGGTACTTCAAGTTTTGCTATTCCCACTTCTTCTTGGTTGAAGAAGGAAATAGACTTGGTAACTTTGAGGAGCAATATAGGAAGGAACTTAGATGCCGCAAGTGCTGGTGCATCTTTTATCCCTCAATGGGATCTGAAGAATGATGACTCGTGCATGGAGACTCCTGCAGCGAGAAAACTCACACTCCTAGGAAGCACACCGATTGACATATCCAGTATGCAGCAAATCTCGAATGAGGATCTTTCTGATGAGTTGATGTTAGCCCAAGCGAAGCAACAGAGTTTGATTGCTGATGTGTATGGAAGATGGATCATAGCTGAAGCAAGAATTGAAGAATTTAACAAGAAGCTACTAGCCCTTAAGGCAAGTTCCGGTTCTGTTGGTGATCAGACAAAGATCAATGAATTGAACAATAAAATTGAACTCTTGACCACAAGGAACCAGAAGCTGGTAGCATTTGAGCAAGAAGCCAAGAGAGATCTTAAACAGGCTCAAGAAAATGAATCAGCAGCCAAAACTAAGCATCTGGAACAAAAGAAGAAGCTTGAAGATCAAATAGCTAAATTGTTGGAGGTGATTTCTCACGGTGAATCCGAAATTGCAACTATAAAAAGAGGTGCGAGTCGGATTCTTTATTTTATTCCTTGTTCAACTTTTTCAGAATCTGAAGTTGCAAAATCGGAAGTGAAGAAACTTGAAGAAACAATGAAAGCTATGACTGAAGAACGAGAGCATATGCAAGCTAAGAATACTGCTCTAAATGAAAATAGCAAATGGTTAATCGCAGAGTGTCTTGATATGGTTGCTAAGAAGGTTCATTCGGAAATAATCTCGGTGGCTTTGAAGGTGAACTCGGCTGCTAACGCCGTTGGTTTTAATGAGGGTTTAAAATGTGGCTTAGCACATGCGGTAAAGGGAGAGACCAACTTCCTTACCTTTAAGGAATTTGACCTAGAAGCCGGAGAGAAGCTTATAGCCCATTTAACCTCTTTGAAGAGTATAACCTTTGATATCATTGAGCAGGTATCGAAGTTGAGCTTGTCTGATGTGGAGCAGATATAAGAGATGCTAAAACCGACTCCTCTTCCAAAGAGCACAGCTCCAGGCCCAAAATCAGATGCTCCTTCTGGAACACATGCTCATGATCAGGTTAGCAAGTAATTTCCACGAAGCCATTCAGTACTGTTATAAATAGCTTCTTTCTCAAAGTCCACTTATACTGTGGCACTAAAACAATATCTTTTGCTGTTATTGTCGTTTGGATATTTTTGAACTTTATGCTTCTGGTAGGAACTGCATGTGTTTGCAGTTTCGAACATGTGAATGCTTTATTGCAAATGCTATGGATGCTAGTTTAACTATTTCATGTCTTTTTCATGCTTTAGTATTTTGTTTCCCCATGGTTCTCACAGAATAAATCATTCAAATATGTTAAGGGCGGTCCCATTTGCGATTGAAGTGTATTATTTTAACACTTGCAATTGAAGTGTCTTTTTTGTTATGTAATTTCTTTGGGAAATTTCTTGAATTTCCCTTCACAAGTATTTTTTTGATAAGATCCCAATAAAATGAACGAACCTCAAAGGAAAGCTGATGCATGTGTTTCCCCCTTATTAGATGGAGAGAGCTTAAATGGGTTTCTTGACATGCTTTTCCCCAATTAAGTTGGCCATCTCTCTTTTGGGCTTCTGTTAACAACCACTGTGTTAACAATGTGTCCGGCCTGATCACCTCATCCTAACATGCACTCTTTATATTATTGGCGAGACAGTTAGGGACAAGATAAACTTGCTTATTTATCTTGGTTTATTTCTTATAAATAAGAAAATAACAGTGATGTAACATCAGAGATTTAGCATGTGATCTCTATTTGATGAACTCACAAGTAATTTATGACCTCCAAGGGACAGTGGCTACTGCCATTTTGGAAAGACGAAAATTATCGTATGTGTACTCCCTTTATGAAGGGAGGTTTTTAATTCTTAGTGCGGATATTCCTTTCAGAAGAAGGAAGTGTATCATCCATTGCAGCATATTCACATGTATATATGTGTACGCAATCACTCAATAATTGTTGGTATTGATCAAAAAGAAACAAATACTTTCGTTAACTGGATTAATAAAGAAAAACAGAACATCTGATTCTTCTTCACTCTTATTACAGGAAATGATCATAGAAACAAAGTTCAAGGTAAACTTTCTCTTTTCTTAGAAATCTTCACTTGCGGTATTACATATAGCACTTGGGAAGATGTAGTCCATTCCAGGCTCGACCCAATTCAGTTCCATCGAGTTGTTGAAGTATGTACGAACCATTTCCGATCGCCTTTTTGATTATATAAGGACCTTCCCACTTGGGGGACATTTTCCCAAGAGGAAGTGCCCTACTTACTTCATTACTTCTCAGGACGTACTCACCCACCTTGTATTGCTGAACCTTTACCTTTGCATTGTAATATTTAGCCATTTCCTTTTTGTAGCGACTTTCTCGTATGGCAGTAATTTCCCTTCGTTCTTCAATTAAATCAAGACTGGTTCTTAATTCTTCCTCATTGTTAGACACTTGCACTTGCAATCGGTGACTAGGTATACCAATCTCAGCTGGGATGACAGCTTCAGTTCCATATACTAAACTGAAAGGAGTTTCACCATTACTTGTTTTGGGCATTGTACGATGGGCCCATGAAACGTGTGGTAACTCATCCACCTAACTCCCACCAAATTTTCCAAGCCTCTTTTTTATACCTTCCACAAGGCTTCAGTTGGCTCTCTCCACTTGTCCGTTAGCCTGTGGATGTGCCACGAAAGTGAAAACTTGGTTTATATGGGGTGCTTCACACCATTCAGCAAAGGGATTTCGGGCAAACTATTGTCCATTGTCTGTTATTATGTAGAGTGGTAACCCAAAACGGCAGACAATATGCTCCCATACAAATTTCTTGACCTGTTTACCGGAAATGCAAGCAAGTGTTTTGCTTCCACCCATTTGGTGAAGTAATCAATTGCTACCAGAAGGAATTTTACACCGCCACTTGCTGGTGGGAATGGACCAACTATGTCCATTCCCCATTTTTGGAATGGCCAAGCTGATGTGACAGGAAGTAGCTCATTTTTTGCCCTCATGCTTACAGGAGCATGTGCTTGACAAGCTTGACATTTCCGAAGCTCCTCCCAAGTGCTGCGATACATCCTTGGCCAGTAATACCCGAGACTCATTATCTTCACCACTACCATTTTTGCCCCTGCATGGATGCCACAGATGCCTTCATGCACTTCTTTAACAACCCTATCTGCTTCAACTAGGGCCAGACACCTTAACAAAGGTCCTAAAAAACTTCGTCGATACAGAACCTTACCCTGCATCTGATACTGAAGAGAATTTACCCTTATTTTCCGTGCCTGTTCCTTATCATTTGGTAATTCACCAGTGGTTACATACCTAATAATAGGACTCATCTAACTTTCCTCTTGAACTTGCACTTCCGTTGCTATTTTTATGTTAACTGTCGGAGACTCCAATAGTTCCACTCTGATTTCTTTTTCCAAATGTTCAAACGCTACTGATGCTAATTTGCTTAACGCATCAGCCTTTCTATTTTGTGCTCTTGATATGTGCAAAACTTCACATTTGTCGAAAATCTTAATTAATTCTTGAACTTGTTCCAAGTATAATATCATGTATTTGCCTTTTGCTTCATACGTCCCAACAATTTGACTTGCAACAAGCAATGAATCCATGTGAGCTGTTAAATGCGTTGCTCCAATCTTTTTAGCTAACCTTAAACCTGAAACGGATTCACTTCAGTGTTTAAGCTTTTTAGGATTAACGTTTGCAAAGCAAATGCATGTGGATTTCATTTGTGCATACACTTTATTTATTGGGCTTCTCCTGGTACTTATTGGGCTTCTCCTGGTACTTGCGCATACGCAAGTGTTGTAAATGCATATGCATGTGTCAATGCATATACTTTACCTCAAGTGATCAGTTGCATAAGCATATTTATACTCATACTTCCTTCATATTTTTTTTTTAAAAATGAGAAGAGTAAAAGCTTCAAAACGTATGAAGTTTTAAATATTCAGACTTGCTAACAATGCCTCGTATTCTGCCTCATTATTTGAAGCTGGGAAACTGAAGCGAATCGCATATGTTAGCTCGTCACCTTCCGGACTCCTTAGAATCAGGCCTGCATTTGGCAAATGTTAACTTTGTGCCAATTTTTAGTAGGATAAACATTCCTTAAAAGAAAAAGGAAATTTCAATCGGATCTGCTCCTGAACCATCAGAGTTAGAAGAACCATCTGTGTGAAGAATCCACATTTGGTCTTTGGTCTCGGGAACGGTTATGATGTTAACACTTGGGACAGATGGCACTTCTGCTAAGAAATCTGCAACAACTTGCCATTTCATTGAAACTCTTGGCTTGAATTCAGTATCAAATGGCCCAATTTCAATTGCCCATTTGATCAACCTTCCCGACATTTCTGGCTTTCTTAGGATCCCTTGTATTGGATAGGAAGTGAGTACACTTATGGTATGAGCTTGAAAATAACGTCTCAACCTTCTAGTGGCTTGCACAAGCGCTAGAATGACCCTTTCAATTATTGGATATCTCGTTTCATAATCTTTTAACATTTTGCTGATATAATAAATCGGAAGTTGCCTATCTTCTCTTTCAACCAAAAGCACAACACTTACAACATGATCGTTAACAGCCAGGTACATTATCAATGAGTCTCCAACCTTTGGCGCTATCAGAGTCGGAAGTGTAGCTAAATCTGCCTTTAACTCTTCAAATGCTTGGTTAGCTTCAGATGTCCATTCAAATTTTCCTTTTAAACTTTCTTTTAATACCTTCATGAACGGTGAAAAAGCAAGTTATCCCTCTCGGATAATTGCCGTCAAATCAGGTGATAAGTAGTAATGGAGAAGAAAGAGTATTGGAACAAGAAAGAGATATTTTATTGATTTTCTAGAGAGAGAAAGTATACAGACGCATGTGTAGTATAAAAGTTACAAATGACATCCGACCCCTAATCTATACAATTCTCTGGGTATTTATAGGCTTCGGACTTGACTCCCCAGCCTCGCATCTGCATAATCGCATCTGCCTGTCACCTGCAAGACACCTTAGCGAGAAACATATCCCTGTCACCTGCAAGACACCTTAGCGAGAAACATATCCGAAGGACTTGGAAATAAATGATTGGATGTGTATAACACATCCAAATCATCATTTACTTCATCAAGTCCCCCAAGTCTATTAAGTGAAAAACTGGAGTTAATAGACTTGAAAAATCGAAGTTACTCATCCAACATCTGTGACTGCTTGCATTTGCTGTCCCATATGCATGTACAAGTCCAACTTCAAGTTCTGGTCACACATTACTAAAACATATCCAACTTAAACAAAAAGTTTTTAGTTACAACCAGAGCATTTAACATCATTGGAACTAATACTAATCATACCAATTAAAACTTTCCTCGTCTAGTCCCCTAGTCCATTGGCGAAAACATCTGTTAAAGCTAATGGACTATAAGAAATTATACCTGATACACATGCGAAACTCAGCTTTACTATCAACTTCAACATTTCCGCCTACAGCACGCAACTGCATACATTGTTATATATCCACTTTTATTTAACACATGCGAGCTGTCGATCGAATCTCATCAAGTCCCCAGTCTAGTGTGATGTGGTGTCAACTGCATCATGCTAGATTTCTAATCCTCATTTTAGCCATCAAGAAGTTCAGAAATGGTAACACTTGGGCCTTAAGGAACATTGAAGAAAGTACAAGCATCTTATTATCCCAAACAAGACTCAGAATCCTGCGATATGAAAACCCTTAAACAATAATGCGAAATCTTGTAAGGAAAATATAACAAGCCTTCAGCTATCCATTAAAAACCTCCTTTAGCATTTGCAACCTGCACATATCTTCACACTCTTTTTTATAGAGAGCGAAAAACACTTGCGAAACCTTTGATGAAGTGAGAGCAGGATTGTGTTCACTTTTACATACTCTTACGCCACAATGTAGTTCCATAGCACATCCACTTTCCCAAATAATTGGATAATCCTTCATAAACTTCTTTACAGGAAGAGAGCAAGTGCTTACCCAAATAGAAGAAAACCCTTCAGTTATCTAATATTTTTTAAAAAAAGAAATAATTCTTTCCAACTCATGGTACACGTGTCTAACTGCTTGCAACCTAAACAATTGCTTCCTCTTCATAAGTGTAGTTTAATATTTTGCTTGCAAATACTATCATTTTCTGCGAACACATTCGCATGTATTTTTTTTTTTTTTGTTGAAAACACTTCTTATCGAATGACACATAGTCATTTAATCGGTCACCTAGACCCATCCGGAAATAAGATAGCCCTTAGCTTCTTTATCAATGTTCACGTATGACTTCCGGGAATTTGGATAGCGCGTAGCTACCTCTTATGACCCCATAGGTCGCATCCGTGAAGATGCATAAAAATTGATCAATTTATTTGGTCTCATATGACCACATCTTTGAGAAGATGTATGGTGGCCAGCCATTTTCATGATCCATTGGACCAATTTTTTCGTATATGTATATCTCTTTTTTTTTTTAACTAGCGACACATGCGTCCATGTGCCTTGTCATTTTCCCGAACATATCAAGGAAAAAAATATAGTCTATACGACTTAATTCAGAGTGTGATTACAATAGTAATTTAACTTAACACTATGCTGATCAGGCATGTGTTTAAGTGAAATTATCCTACGCAACTCTGACATTACCCTTCAAAATAGACTTAATCGAGTATTTAAAGCACATTCTTCTAAATTTAAAAACATACCTGAGAGCATTAGATCCCTCTACATATGCAACCTTCGCAAACGTATTTCATTCGTAAGTGAATAACACCCCATATACGAGAACCAACATGTTCATTAGGCCTTCCCATCAAAGTATAAGCTTCTTCATGTATATTCCTTTGCATATGTCACTATCGCAAGTGTAATTAGTCCCAAACCTGATGTACCTTAATCTGATTTTACTCAAACAACACATGCAACATTCCCTTTTTTTTAACAACCTTTATATTCCCAGACCTTGTCATTTCCATTTCACATTAGCCTTTCCCCATCTTTACCATCTTTCAGCATATTCTAGAGAAAACCTAACTTAAACTAATCCTTCATCCTAACACCAAGCGACCACATCCACTTTATTGTTGCCCACACTTCTGCCTTAACACGACATATCTCTTCCTGGAATAAACCCCCAACAAATTATTTCCTATCATTATCATCAATAGTCGGAAGCTATTTTCTTCATGAACAACTCATTTCCTCTTAAGCTTCCCTCTCATTATCATAAGAAAATCATTTTCATCCACCCTTATAAGATAGCTTAATGATTACTTATAAAAAATCTCCCATGATACTTTAACCGATACCTATGACCTTTCCACCATCACTCTTAAATCATATTCCTAGCTTTCTCTCCAACCAAACACCATGTAGCATGTACTGATTCTTCATTATGAACTAAAAGCATCTGCTTGTGCCAAACACGAAATCACATATGTGCCATAATTCCACGGTTATTTTTTAATAGCACATACCAATATATTCAGCAAAATCCCTTGAAAACATTCTGAACACGCCACATGCTAAAAGAATCTCATACTTAATCTAATTATTGGAACCTCCTAAAAAGAAGTTGCTCATGCATATGCTAATTCACCCCACTTGAGCTCATTAATATTTCCTCAAAATCATCATAGAAATAACAGCTCCCAAGCATCATAAATCACCACATCCACTTAACTTTTCAGATAATATCACATCCACCTTACGCCCCATATGCCTGAACCAGTACCACAACCAACTTTCCATTTTATCATCATAACATTATCAACTCTCATATAAGTTTTCTAATTCCACCAATATTTCCCATATCACCCATACCATTGAAACATAAAATGATTCCAGAAAATGCTAGGAACGTGTATTTTCTTCTTATATCATCAAAAACTTTCCCATCTTTCATTACACTTCCCAAAACCACCACAAAAGCAAATGCATGTATCTGGATCTCCTTACCAACTATTGCCTTGAAACTCAAAATCCACACATCCTTATAATCATGAAATTTCTTATATTTTCCCCTAAAGAACATTCTTATTGATTCATCTTTATATCAACCAACATTTTCCATCAACAATCTCGCAAACGTTTTTTTTACACATCCATATCTGACCCACTTCCATGACTATGTCGCCTTTCTTATCCATAAAAATTCCCTTAACTTGTCCTTTGCATGTCTATTCACCAACTGCTTATACATTACTTATAACTAAATACCTATTGAAAACCCCTTTATACTTTGACTATACTTCCAGAAACATACTTGCAAAAAATACATTATCATACCCCAATTCATACTTTTGTGAGACGTGAAGAATCCCACGCTGATAACCTTTTGAAACTAAAATCCATTACTATATAATGCATATAGACCAAAATGGCATTTTTGTAAATACATGCGTCTTAATTTTAAGACGCATTCCCCTTTTGACTTGATGTTACTTCTCGATCCACGCCTCTTGATTCATCAGCTTCTCCATCGATGCTTCATCTCAGACCAGACCAAAATCTCCTCTTTGAGATAGGTATTCAGTTGCTTTCATCTTCGAAGTCTGAACAACCCCATTCTCGGATGAAGCGTCAAATTTCAATTTGAAATTCAAACATTATTTCATATACGTCTTCATTTTATGGCTCAGAAATTCACACACCATAGCGTTTATGTCAAGCTCTGTAAGTCCTATCATACAGAATCAACAAATTGTTTCTAATTTCTCAAGATTTATTCCTTCATCACCGCAGATCTTGAAGAAATAACTCTAGGCTGCTTGGCTTAGCGGGTTTAGCTCCAGGTATGCCCATCGATCTTCCTTCTGATAGATCTCAACTGCAGAATCCAACTCACTAAAAAAACTTATTTATTTGATTTTAGGTGATTTTGTGTTGCAGATTATTGCGGGTTTAGGGTTTTCTTAATTAACTTGATGTAGCCGAACAATCGCCAGGTAGGGTTTCTGGTTTATCCTTCTTACTTTCAGCTGCATAATACACACTAAACATCGAGTCTTTCAGATCTCTAAGCCACCGGAACCTAAGACTGGAACATGGAATAAGATGTCACTATGTTAGCGTCATCACTTTTGACGATTGTTTTGGTTACAATTGAATTTTCTAACATATCAAGTGTTCTCTATTGTAGCTTCATTTTGTTTTATTTGACATATGCTTGTGGTAAAGGTTAGTTATCGGCTTTGAAATCCTTTATGTTCAAATGTCTCATAGTTTATCTCAATTAAGTTTTCTGTTCTTAGATACAAAATTAAACATAGCTTTATTTTAGTCTTGAATCTGTTGCTTTTTGTGAACTCTGGTTTGATTTTATGCTATTTACTCATTGCTTTGGATAAATAGAATATTATTTCAGTTTAATTACTATCTGCTCTCATTTTTACGTTGTTTCTTTTAGTTAAATTAATCCAGATTTGCTTCATTTTGATCCACAATTTCCATAATGGTGAATATGTTATTAGACATCCTATTGGTTTACTGAATTTGTATACTAGATGGGGTTTGACAAGATCATCTTGATCCATCTATGTTTTCTCAGGTTCTGCAAGTTCACATCCATGATTTCATGAAATTCTAATAATGAATAATGAGTTTTCAGGGGTTTATAGACGGGTGGAGTGTTAGTAACTTGAACTTGATCAAAATTTGCCTCTAAAAAGGCAACATGGGTCATCGGTTTTTACACTAAAGGAAATGGAGGATGCAACCCGTTCTTTCAATGAGGAAAGTCTGCTTAGAAAAGGAGAGTTTGGTAAAGTCTACAAGGGAAAGCTGCACTCTGGTTAGGCGATGTTGCTGATCCTCAAGGCGATGTTGCCGAAATATTCCAGAATCACAGAGTTTGTGTGGTACAACAATGTGCAAAGATCCGCCAAAAAGGTATAATTTCATTGTAAAAACTAAGCATATTTGTATAATTGTATTTGCAAGGGCAGTTGTCTTCCTTTTCAGTTTCGTTTTTCAGTTTCGACAGCTGTTATGTATGACAAGTCTATTAAGGCTATCAAGGTGAAAGTGCATGACTCAAATGAAGAGTTACTTCTACATCCTGCAACCGTTAGACGGAATGAGCGTTCAGCCCAGAGTGTGGTATGCCAATCTTTATCTTTGCTATAAAAAATCATAATTATCTTGAAAATTATAGCTGTATATAAAAGTACCATAACCATAAGATCAACCAACCCTTTAACCCCCTTGAAGTCCACCTGCCTAACACAAGTTCTTTTTACCCTGTCTCATTTGCTAGGAGTGTATTGTTCTCATGGTTACCAAAAATACCATAAGATCAACCACTTAGTAACTTAGTATATGCGAGCACAACTCTTTTTCCGGTTTCTTTTTCTTTAACGAATTGGTTAATGTTATTGTATGCATGGGACAGGATGAATGGACCGGCGAGCAAAAACTGCCGAATGGTGACATCCCAGAAGACATAGAACCTGAAGAAATTCGACCCATGGAGAACTATGCAGCTTCAATTACATGGCCAGATGGATTCAGCCAGGTACCTCGACTTTCTTATAAAAATGTTTTCGTTCTTCTTTGATTCTTCTTTTTATGTTTATTTTTCTTTTTGTTCTTCTTTGAAACCCTTACAATTACCTTATTTTAGCATTGCTGTTGTGAATAACATATACCTAAACAAAATTACTTTGACTGTATACATTATATCTATATATTATGCTTAGAAACATTGATGGTTGGGTTATATGACAACTTATAAACACATGACATTAGTTTGGATTCTAAAGACCCTCAGTTGCTTATCATGGTTAGTTATTTGCTTTGTATTTTTTTATTTATTGGACCAATGTCATTCAAATTAATAAAAGAAGGTTGAATGTCCTCATATTTATTACTTTTTATTACTTTCATTTTAATCTATGAATGTTATATGATACAGAAGGTACACACTAGAATACTTTTTATTTAATCCGAAGTTTATATGCAAAAGTCTTATCCTCTAAAGTTTAATCATTCTAAGCACATTAAGTCATGGAAGTAATTATTTGATTCTAGAATAACAAGTATCTCTGAAAAACTAAATGGTGAGCTTCATTTTCTGTGCTAAAAAATTACGTTGGTAATATAGTGAAAGCAAGTTTAGTTAAACAAGCTGTTTCTTAAAATTGTAATAAAAAATTAAATGATGAGCTTCATTTTCTGTGCTTCAAGCATTTACTTGAAGCAAATTTAAACGAACACGAATCCCCAGATTTTGTCTCCTTATTTCAGTCCCATATTACATAGAGACAAAAAACGGGCTTGGACAAGATAACAGTTAAAGAAAAATCAAAGAAAGATGCATTAAGAGCTAGCTCAGATGTTATACACAAAAACATAAGCCTGCAATTGTTCAGAAAAAAGTGAACTTGTCTGGGACGACGAATTAAGGATTCTGCAAGGTGTAGTCGTTTTCAGTGATGGTAAACTCATGAATGCCGGTCAACACACTTCTCTCTCTTATATTCTTTCATAGAAATGGGAACTGTGATACTTTGACCACCAAATCTGATCATCCTGTTACTTTCCCATTTTAACTAAACATAAAAGAATTGATATTTATAATCAGAAAATAATACCCATTACTCAGTTTTTGGATTTGGACAACCACCTTAATATTTTTTTATATATTAGATACCATTAAGTTAAATACGTTTGAACACAACATAACGATATAGATATTTTTATAGCGTTTGAACTATTAATTATTGATGTATTATATATATATAGATATATATATATATTTAAAGGTCTCATAAAAGTTTATAAAATATGTATGCTACTGTTGAAAACTGGTATGGCATCATAGAACTTTCACAATTTACTATTTATCTTGGTGAACTTTCACTTAATTGAGTTAACATCTTCCAAATTCTTTAGATAGCAATGTTCGGATCTTTGATATGTTGGCTGGAGTTCAAGAAGGCAGGTAAACAAATGTGCAAGAAGTCAGGTATAAATAAATCTTGTTTTAACTTCAAATTCTTTATCTATTCAATGTTTAATTTTTAAAACTGGTGGTGGAATTTGCAAAATGCAATAAGTTATCAATAAGTCAACCAGTTTATTTACAGTCTTTATATTGTTCACTTTTAGTTTCCGATAGTAACCGACATGATTAATGAACTTGAAAATCATGTTTGTAAGTTGCTATTTTATTCCCTTTAAATTTTAGAGTTGCAACAATGAACAAGGTCCCTTTAATACCTGGTCATATTCTTGAGTCAGATAGATACTAAATTATTCCTCATATAAAAAAATCCACAACTTAGGAGTGTGGGAAAGATTTAAATAAAAGGGTTAAAAAAACAGTATGGTTGCAAAAATAGTAAGGCTGTAAAAACATATTCAGCAACAAAAAGAGGTGGAACCAGATAGATTTTGTGCCTCATTCAAACCTAGGGCTGATTCTTCTACGGTGAATTCATTTCTAGGGTTCGTTCTTCTTTGAAATTTTTTTCTATATTTTTATAATTAATTCTTTTGATTGAGCCGGTGTGTGTTGTTTGTTTAATAATCTCATAAACCATGCTTACATAGCCATGGATTTATCATTTTGGTGACATTATCTCATTACTTTCTCTACTTCTGACCCGAGCAAGTGATCCATCAACTTTACTACGAAAATTTTAACTAGCCCATTAAAAGTATTAGATGTCACTTGGTGTTTCAATTATGATGAGTTTATTGTTTCTCTTTTTGTTTCATCAGTTCTATATCTTTAGTATGCAAATTTCCAAGATTGTTGTGTGTAGATAGGAATGTTATAAGGGTGATGAAGAAGGATGTCAAATTCAAGCTGGGACTCCTTTATTTATTTCAGTAAGTAATCAACTCTTACTACCATCTCTAGATTTCCAAGAATATTTCAGATATTACAAGTTACATTTGTGATATTTAAGATCTTTTGATTTTTCAAACATGTTTATAACCTTCAATCATATGATTTAAATTACGGTTAACTTTGATTATATGATTTATGATTATATGATTTATATTATAGTTAACTTTGCCTAATTTGTATCATATATTGCTTGATTTGCAGGGAAGATAGCAAGTTGTGTGGTGGTGCCAAGACGGACAATGGTTCGACGTGTATTCGAGGAAGAGTTTACCATTTGGTTACAAATGTTGTGGTTGTTAGTATTCTCTCAATCTCTGTGTCTGATCTATCTGATGAGCTATTTTGCTTACTAATTTTAGTTTATTTTCCTATCCTAGACGATTTCTTTTCTAGGCTAATCCACATGTAGGAACAGATCAGCCTCCAGATTTAGCTGCTTTTTTTTTTCATCTAATGCCCCTAACATACATAATGTTTTGCAGATGGGGATGTACACAACCATACTTTAGGAATTGACTTTTTTCTGTTCACGGCTCTGGACGTATTAATTTGTTATATTTGCCTCTGTGATTGTGGAATAAGTAATTAATTTTGGCTGTTAATTGGGTGTCCTGGCAGACAATTCATCAAGGAGAGCTGTCTTATGATTTAGGGTTCTCATCCCTCCCCCTATATATGGTTTGAGGAGCGAGATCGAGGAGTTACAAGGGATGCTGGTTATGTGCTTTAAGATGTGCCACACATAATGATTACATCTCTGATATCCCTGTAAGTCTATCTTTATGCTGGATTTGTATCATAGATGATTTATTTGTCCTGGTTATGGGAAAATATACTGTCGGTTCTTTGATTTTTGGGCAGGTTGAGAATTTTATTCTTCAAATTTTCATCTGTGTTTTGTGTTTTTTTTCATCTGTTGTATAATAATGTGAACCACTCATGAAATTGATTTTAGGGGACGAAATGCTCAGATTTCGGATGACATATTTCATCGGAAGAACTATCTGCAGCTGCTTTGTTGCTTGACAGCAACCAAACAAAGGTTTGTGCAAGTTCTTGCCGGCGCATTTTGATCGCGAGCCATTAGCTGTTGCAGACTCTAAGCTTGGGAGTGCTATAAAGGAAAAATCGATAAGTTGTATTTATGGCTCCTGTGATTTCTTTTCTTTGAATGTATTTTCATTTCAAACTGATCATGGTTTCAATTGCGTTCACAACCAAAGTGTCAAGGAACATATAATGGTAGTCAGAAGTCAATTGACCGAACTCATAACTGGTTTAGGTGCCCCAAATCTGGCTCCAATGAGCTTGGGTTTATCTCATATGCTGATGTAGAATTTTTTTTTTTTAAATAAGACTTTTGACCATCAAATTTTTTATATTTTTTCCATTTTTATTTATTTGGTTATTTTGAGATCAATAATTCTTTTGGAACTTGAAGCTGCTCAGAATGTTGTACTCTTGAATGAATCAGAGCTACATGGTCACCAACTCAAGGTGCTAACTTTCTACTCCTTTCAGTTTCTGGGATTTATTTTCGTACTGGTGGATTCCCAGGTTGTGCAGGTTGCTCTAAAACAAACCAATGTTTCTGGAATGAGAAAAGCTAACAAGCTGTGTTGGTGGATTTCCAGGCTGTACAGAAGCTGTTATACAGCTGTATAAGATTGGGAAAATACAGCCATACAGCGCTGTTAAATACATGGTTGTGAAATTCGCTAATACAACCTGAAAAATGGGCTTGTTATACAGCCGTATAATTCTTTGAAACGTACCTGTACAGGAGTAGAAGTATGCCTGCGCAGGGCTAGCATACACATGCATTATTGGGCATACATAAGGAGGTTATATATCCTCACCTTTTACCTAAAGGTTCTTTTTGGCTTTATTCGCGTGTATTCTTTTTTCAGTGGTATGTTTTATTCGCATGTGTTTTTCTTTCTGGGTTAAATCAAAAATTTTATTGAACACCACTAAATAACTTTAATAATTGTCATCAATTACATCCAGCGGATAATAGTCATGTAATTTTATATTATTCAAAGGTTAGACCCTTCTTGCGTTCAACTTTCTTAGTCATGCCATTTCTTTCTCACCTTTAGTTCCATGATGACGTCCGAGATTTGTTAAATTCCATGTTTTTAATGTAGTTTCTTATTGAGTTTACGGTTTTTTTTGTATCTTAACTAATGGTATTTTTCGCTTCCTTTTTGCTGTTTTGCAGGTGTTCAGCAAATTTGTATTCAAAGGTTAGACCTTATGATTTCTGAAAACAAGCTACCTTGTAGAATTAGTTTAATCAAAGATGCTGGTGGTGGCCGGGTTGCAGCAACTGGTGCTGAAGTAGGTGGTTGGCTTTACGAGACTGCAATAATCCTTGTTCAGAGATTTTTTCTATTTACTTTTATACACGAAGGCATCAGCATACTTGCAATCTTTAGAAATTTTGGTTTCTATTTGAATTCTTTTGATAAAGACAAAGCAATATAAAAGTACATAAAAACATCAAAACTAAATGAACTTTGTTCTTGATGAAAGTACTATCATCGTTCATGTCTTAATGGATGGGTTAAAATCACCCATCTATTTGTTGTTCATTTGGTGCTTCCTTATAGTCATTTCTAAACCAGTTTTCATCCTTATGTGGAAATTATGTTTGTATTTGAAGAAACAGTTCGAACGCCTGAATAATGGTGGTTTGAATGCATTCAATTAAAGTTTAAGAACACTCAAGCAAGGAATGTACACATAGAAGCACGAGCGTTAGGACACAATTTTGATTGATTGTTCTTTTGTTATTTGTGTAGTGTTAGTTTTAGTTGTATTTCAATATGAATAATCTACGCAAAATTTTGTGCTTACTGGATCCTAGATTGGTTTAACAATTCTCAGTGATCCTAAACTTATGCATATAGTATATACTTGATGGGGTCGTGGTTTTATTCTAAGAGTTGCTCTATTCAAATATGTCATTGTAATTTATTTTTATTTGCCATCATGCGAACATATTTTAAAGCTATCTTAATTTGCTCTAATATTTGTTACACTTATGTATTTGTTGGTTGTTATATACGAGTTTAGAAGATTCTCATGGTCAAAGCATAAATAGGTATGATTTTTTAACAACATTAATAGGTATGATGTTTTGGTCTTATTAAAAATCCGTCATCAATGATTCATTTGCATCTAAGTTAATAATTCATTTGCTTTAAATCAAGTTGATTGGTGAAGTGAATGGTGAGGTAACGAAAGGGATTTCTCATGATGAGGTAACCAACATCATTGTATCGTGTTGGTTGATTGCTATCACCGTCGCATTATGTGGGTGCACCATATATCATGATTTGTGTAAATTGTTGAAGGCGCCGAACGTGTAAGTATCACACTATAAATTATCGTTGTGCCGCATCGCGCTAACATAAATGAATATCGTATTGTAAATTGTCACAAACAGAAGACAAGTAACGCGCTATAAACTGCCGCCCGTCGCCATAACAAGCAAACAAATGACGAATAACACGCCCATGAACTGCCGCCGCCGCAACGCGCGGGCACACGGCTAGTATATATATATATATATATTTATTTATTAATTAATTAACTAATTGAATTAATTGTACGTAGGACATGATCAATTCTGCGCGCAATACATCGCGGAAACAATCTACTCAATCAAACTCATCTCAAAGGTCGGCCGATAAGGTACGGATTTGAAACAGTTCTGAATTTGAGTTGATCTGGAAGATTCTAGTTCATCTGGATGAACATGCGTCTCTACTTATAGTTCATCCGGATAGTTAGAGTTCATCCGGATAGTTAAAGTTCCTCAGGATAGGTAAGGTTCATCAGGATAGTAAAAAGTTCATCAGGATAGTTAGAGTTCATCGGGATAGTTAGAGTTGATCCGGAAGATTCTAGCTAGTTCATCTGGATGAACATGCGTCCCTAGTTATAGTTAACCGTGTTGGTTATAGTTCATCCGGATAGTTAAAGTTCAGCAGTATAGGTAAAGTTCATCAGGATAGTTAAAGTTCATCAGGATAGTTAGAGTTGTTCCGGAATATAATTAATAATTAACTGTGCCGGCTATGATAAGTTCATCAGGATAGTTAAAGTTCATCAGGATAGTTAACTAATGTTTAGCCGGTTATGATCGATATGATTTTATTAATTAATTGAATTGTAGGTCTCTTCTGCGACTCTATCACAACACACTCCTCCATCTACAACAGCGTCGCAAAAGGAAAGGGTAACTATTTTAATTTACACAGTTGTGTACTTCCCTTATAACTAATTGCTATATGATCATTTAATTAAATGCTGATGCTGTCTTTAGGTGAGAAAGAGAAAAATGACAGAAGCAGCAGCTGCTGCAGCCAGTGATGCTGGGGCATCAGAGCAGGAAGTGGTATATATATATATATATATAATTAATTTAGAAATTTGACAAATCGCTTTGACGTTATCGTTAATTAATATATATGTTACTAATCAGTTAATTACATGGTGTCAATTTAGGAAAAGAATAAGAGACATGCAAAACCTGCAGCTCCTAAGAAGAGTGATCTTCAGTTGGAAAAACCAAATAATTATGATGCCATTGCAGCTGCTACCGATCTGCAGCCAGTAATCCAAGAGGTATATAGATTAGTATATACCACAATTTTTGTATTCTATTTTTTACTTTAATTAATTAATTGTTTATATATATGCTATAATTAAATTTATTATTATTATTATTATTATGTCACTTCTGATCAGGGGAGCCAAACTGCGACGTTGCACATGGAGGGGGATCCACTGAACATCGTGGGAATGGCTGAATGATTACCAAAACAAAAAGATGAGAAGATTCATGGAAGTCCATTAGCTCCTGGTTGCCGTAGAATTAGAGTTTATCAGGTCAAAAAGGGTGCACATTTTTACCATTCCCAGTAGATGGTAAAACAACGCTTTCGGAGGTTGAAAATAAATATATTATTGCATGGCCGATGAACCGAATGATCCTTCATTCTAATAACAAGTCAGATAGATCACAGCCGGTAATTACTACATTAATTAATCGTATCCGCTAATTAATTAACTTTATATATATATATATATATATATATATATTATATATATCTGATCGGTTTTATTTGTCATGTTTCCAGGTAAATAATGATCGGAAAAAGATGCCGAAAGTGTACGTAACACCAAACCAGCTGAAGAATCAAAATGTGATAAATAGAAAAATCACACGGCACCAGCAGAAGCAGCTGATCAGCACGGACAAGAAATTATAATTAATTATTATAGAAATTAAACTTTGATTAGCTAGTGTCGTATGTTATCTTTTTGAACAACGTCATGATTAGTGTATGTACATTAATTTTTAATTATAATATATGATTTTTAAGGTTTCTCTATACTAATTAATTAATATATAATTAATTGTAATTAATTAAGAAAATATATGTGACCATATATATAATACCAAAGGCCACACTTTTTATATTTTAACGTGGCCGTTGCCACCATTTGGCCACGCTTATTGGGACAAATTATCTGATTTCAACTACCCTTTGGCCACTTTTTTTTTTCCAATTATATGTGGCTAAAACACAAATATACGTGACCATATAATACCAAAGGTCACGCTTTTTATATCTTAACGTGGTCGTTGCCACCATTTGGCCACGCGTATTGGGACAAAATATCTGATTTCAACTACCCTTTAGCCACTTTTTTTTTTCCAAATATATGTGGCTAAAACACAAATATACGTGACCATATAATACCAAAGGCCACGCTTTTTATATTTTAATGTGGCAGTTGCCACCCTTTGGCCACGCTTATTGGGACAAAATTTATGATTTCAGCAACCCATTTGGCCACGTTTTTTCATATCATATGTGACTAAAACACAAATATACGTGACCATATAATACCAAAGGCCACGCTATTCATATTTTAACGTGGCGGTTGCCACCCTTTGGCCACGCGTATTGGGACAAAAATTATAATTTCAGCAACCCATTTGGCCACGTTTTTTTATAATGTATGTGGCTAAAACACAAATATACGTGACCATATAATACCAAAGGCCACGTTAACCAAACACATGTGGCCGTTGGAACCCTTTCGCCACGCTTTTCTGAAGAATTGTTTGATTACAACAACAAATATTGGTACCCTTTAGCCACGCTTATAGGTGGCTCCAGCCACTGATATTGTAACGTGGCCGTAGGGTACATATGGTGACGGCACCTATGGTGTCGTTTGGAATGGAAAAAAAAAACGTGACAAAACACCTTTTGTCACGGTTTTTTTCCGTGGCCAAAGGTTAGTTTTGACGTAGTG
>JBCNJP010000017.1:58438870-58475027 GCA_039602395.1 Deinandra increscens subsp. villosa
AACCAACACAGGATTTGCAACCCATGTTTGATATAATACTTCACGAAGAATTCCTGCATCCACAAGTTTACTGACTTCTTCTTTGACCACCTCATTTCTAACTTTGTCATAAATTCTCCTCTTTTGTTGAATAGGCTTCACCCCTGGTTAAACATTGAGCTTATGTTCAGCAAAGTGTTTTGGAACACCTGTCATGTCCGCTGGCTCCCAAGCAAAGACATCAACACTATTCTTTAACAATTGAAGTAGTTTCTTTCTTGGCTCCCCTTGTAGTTGCGAGCCTATCTCGATAGTTTGATCTGGGAACTTTTCGTTAATTATCCATTTGTTTTTTCCAAGGCTATCTTTGGATTTATCTGTGTCTTCTTTCGATACCATTGGTATATCAATTAACGCAACTTGGGGATCTACATCAGTTTTTTACAGTTGCGATCCCCCTAGGTGTTGGGAATCGGACCATACCATGTGCGGTTGAAACAATGGCTCCCAGAACCCTTAATCCCGGCCTTCCAATGATTACATTGTGAGGGGATGGCGTTGCAACCACAATGAACTTCATTGTTTCTTCTCGAAAGAGTTTGTCATCTCCAAAGATCACCAGGAGATTAATTTCTCCAATCGGATGTACTATCTTTCCTGAGAAACCTATAAGTGTAGAAGTGTGAGGCTTTAGCAGTCGTTGCACTTCTGAGCCCATCTTTCTGAAGCAAGATTCATACATAATTTCGGATGCACTTCCGGTATCTAAGTAAGTTCGCTTCACTAAGAAACCGGAGATTCCGATTGTAACCACCACAGGAATTTCCTTCGACTCTTTTCCAGACAAAGGCGGAAATGTAATTTCGCAACTCTTCCATTGTTCTTCTTCAATTTTAGTTTTGACATTTCGACGCCAAACATTTGAACTTCTTCGGATCATACCAATGACCTTTTTTGAAGGTTGCCCTTCTTTAATGTTCTTTACCAGATGGGATAACTTGCCAGATGATGAAGTAAACGATGCATCGGATGTGTTTGACATATCCGATCGTTCACTTCCAAGTCCTCCAGATATGATGATCGTCGGAAGTGTTTGTGCAGGCCTTAGACAGATGCGATTGAGCAGATGCGGACTAAGGAGTCACGAGCGAGGCCTATAAATACCCGGCGAGAGATGTAGTTTAGGGACTTCAGATTCACTTGTAAAATCTCATATATTACATATGCGTCTGTATAACATTTCTCAACAAATATCAATAAATATACTTCTCTTACCTCGATCATTATAGCTTTCCTATTACTCTTATTCCTGATTTAGCGATCTATCGAATCCGGTGATTACTTGCTTTTTCAGTGGCGCCATCCAATAGTTGACACGAACGTTGAGTGATGGAATCGTTTGATGATTTGAGGAAATCGTTCGGCAATTCTTCGTCGGGGGAGAAGAATAAAGAGGAGAATCTGTCTACACCAGGAGTGTTTGTGGATTTATCTTCTTCGTCGAAATCAAAGCAATCGGCGATGTTACAAAAGGAACAGAATGTTGTCACACCGAATTCTAAAACATTTACAGATCTAAAGTCATCTGGTAAGCAGGCACAGGAGGACGATGGTAGTGATTTTGATTCACTGAAGCGATTTGTTTTGGTAAATCATGGCACCGATAGTAAAGACCTGCGTGTGTCAGAATACAATGAGTTGGACGAGCTCGATGTCGATTTTTTGATCAGAAATAAAAGTTTACTGGTACAGTTGAAGAGGCGGCAGATGAAGGAGGATGAGCAGCAAAACAAGGAAAATGAAGAAAAAAGGCATGATCAACAGCGTGATGAGGAGTTGTTGCAATATTGGACCAATCAAGGAAGTCAAAAGGAATATGATTGTGATAAGAATAATCGCGTTCCAGAAAAGCGTAATGTTGAGAAAAGTTATACGGTGAAAGGTACACGTTTAATTAGCAAGATAAACTCATTAATTAAGCATATGAATATGTTGATTAGTATAGTATGATAAATATTTTTTATGTTTAAATTCAAAAATGCATGATGAGATGAATATATGTTTATGTTGACTAAAAATTTTGTTAAGAAGTTTTGTATATGTTTTGTGGAAATTTTTGACATGTACAGATATAATAGTACCATACATGCCTCAATCAATGAAGTCACATTCCAAATTTTCGTTATGGATATCCGAAGCTACTTTTCCGAAGAAGTTGAAATTGCCAACAGTAGTGAGGAAGTATTCTGGACTGGCTGATCCGGATGATCACATATTTGAATTTTATTCTGCTGCTCGTTTAGAACAATGGTCTGAAGAAATTTGGTGTCATATGTTTGTACAAACCTTTACTGGTGTGGCACGAGTATGGTTCAATTCATTGCCGGCAGGGCAAATTGATAGTTCTGAGGATCTGAAGAACAAGTTTCTTCGGCAGTTTAGTCAGCAGAAGCGGTGTATGAAAGATCCAACCGAGGTGCATAATATTAGAAGGCGAGATAATGAATCCATTGAGGATTTTATTACGCGGTTTAACAAAGAAAGTATGGGGGTTGAAGGAGCTGGAGATCAGTTGCGGATTTCGGGTTTCTGTCATGGGGTGAAATTTGCTCAGTTAGTTGAGAAGTTGCATGAAAATCTCCCGAGAACGATGGATGTATTGATGGATAAAGCAAGGGCATTTGTTCAAGGGAAAAATGCATGTGCCTATTTGACTGGGAATGATGCTAGGAGTGGTCAGATGCGATCAGGCTCAGGATCTTTTGGCCGGGGTAATGCTGGTCCTGTTAGAGGTGTTGGATTGGTTCCTCAAAATAAATGGGTAAGGGGTTTTGTTCCTAAAAGTAAAAATTTTGGGGGATCATCGAGGAATGCGGGTGTTGATTATAAGGGGGCAAGATTTGTGGAATTGGTTAAAACGCCAACTCAAATTTTGGCAACGGAGAAAGTAGATCTACCTGTACCACCTAAAATGCGAAATGCTCCTACAAGAAATTTGGACAAATATTGTGAGTATCATAAGGACAGGGGTCATACCACTGACACCTGTTGGACTCTGAAGAGAGAGCTTGATAAGGCAGTGAAGTCAGGAAAGTTGGCGCATTTGGTAAAGGTGATTCGGAACAATGTGCAGGGAGATGCACCTGTAATTAATACGGTGCAGTTGCGTTTAACTGATCAACTTAGGAATGTTAGAAGTAAAAGTAATAGCCAAGTTGATTGGAAGTATAAAGAAATAACATTTCCGCCAATTTTAGAACAAATGGCTACTAAGGAACCGGTAGTTATATCTGCGAAAATAGGTGGATTCATGGTTAAGAGAATAAATATTGATTGTGGAAGTGCAACAGAGATCATGTATGAGCAGTGTTTTAAACAGATGGGGTCCAGCATATGTTCACAATTGCGTCCAACGTCAGTTCCTTTAATTGGTTTTGCAGGAGAAGTAGTTAGACCTATTGGGGAAGTTACTTTACCAATGGTAATCGGGAGTGGGTTACGGATGCATAACTTGGATGTGTCATTTTTAGTTGTTACGGCATCGTCGGTACATTATATTATTTTGGGGAGACCATTTCTGAGAAGGTTGGGAGCAGTTATCTCAGTAATGCACGGGATGATAAGATTTCCAACACCGGTAGGGATTTCTACTTTGTCATCTGAACCGAGTTTGCAAGTGTGTGACGTGAATATACAGGATCATTCGAATTAGGATAAAGCAAAAGAATGGGAAGGTGATAAATGGGTGATTAATATAAAGTTCCCGGATCAGAAATTGCAGATTGGGGAAGGTTTGTCGTTAGAAGCTAGAGGGAAATTATATGCTCTGTTAAAGAAAAATGTCGATGTGTTTGCTTGGGAACCGTCGGATATGATTGGGGTGCCGAGGTCATTATCAGAACATAAATTAGCATTATATCCTGGAAGTAAGCCGGTACAACAGAGACATAGGGGTGTGGATAATGAGAGAGCAGCTGTGGTAAATGAGGAAGTACAAAAGCTTGTAGAAGCTGGAATTCTGAGGGAAATTCAATATACAGAATGGGTGTCGAACCCGCTGCTAGTAAAAAAGTCAGATGGTTCTTGGAGGATGTGTATAGATTTCAAAGATGTTAATAACGCATGTCCTAAAGACTGTTATCCACTTCCGGAAATAGATCTAAAGGTGGATGCTGTGGTAGGGTTTCGTTGGAAATGTTTTCTTGATGCATATAAAGGGTACCATCAGATCCAAATGGCAGAACAAGACGAAGATAAAACTTCATTTATTACTCGAAAAGGTATGTTTTGTTATAAAAAGATGCCTTTTGGTCTCAAAAATGCAGGAGCAACCTATCAACGTTTAATGGATTGGGCTTTTCAAGGACAAGTTGGTAGAAATTTGGAAGCATATGTGGACAACATTGTTATCAAGAGTAGGAGTGAGGAGGATATGTTTAGAGATATAGAAGAAACATTTATGAAATTGAAAGAAATTAATATGCGACTGAACCCGAAGAAGTGTTCATTTGGGATGAGTGCTGGGAAGTTTCTAGGTATGATAATAAATGATGAAGGAATTAAAGCTTGTCCCGAAAAGGTAGATGCAATCCTGCAAATGGGGTCACCATCGACAGTAAAGGATGTGTAGATATTGAATGGTAGGTTGATTTCTTTGCAAAGATTTGTGTCAAAGGTTGCGGAAAGGTCATTTCCTTTTATGCAAGTGTTGAAATCAAGTATTGGGAAATCTAATTTTTGTTGGACTGTTGAGGCAGAAGAGGCATTCAAACAAATGAAGCAATTCTTGGTTTCATTACCGACTTTGACTGCACCAATAGTGGGAGAGGTTTTACAAATGTATTTGGCGGTTTCGGAAGGGACAGTCAGTTCCGTTTTGATGACAGAAAGGGGGCAGAAGCAAATGCCCATCTATTATGTAAGTCGAGTTTTGAAAGATTATGAAATACGATATCCTCTCATGATTAAGTTGGTATATGCCCTTGTGATATCAGCAAGACGTTTGAGACGTTATTTTCAAGCTCATATAATCGAAGTGCTCACTACATCCTCTATAAATCAAGTGTTACGGAAGCCGGAAGAGTCAGGTCGGATGGTAAAATGGGCTGTAGAGTTAGGGCAATATGATATTCAGTTTAAACCAAGAACAGCCGTGAAAGGGCAAGTTATTGCGGATTTTCTGGCTGAAATGCCCATTGGAAGTGGTGATGGTTGTGATAAAAATAATAGTTTTGTTGCGTCATCGAAGTGTCAACAAGTATTTGGAAGTTGTATACTGATGGTTCTTCAGCTGATGACGGTGCCGGAGCAGGTTTGCAAGTGAATTTTTTAAATCTTTTATAAATTAGTCATATAATTTTGCTTCATAAAATAAGGCATAATTCATGTGTTTAACAGGACTATTGTTAATAAGTCCGGATGGGGATGAGTTGACATATGCGCTTAAATTCGATTTTAATGTATCTAATAATGAGGCGGAATATGAGGCGTTGTTGGCAGGTTTATCTTTTTACTTAACTAAATGATTTTTCTAAAAATAAAGTATGTATAAAATAATAGAGATATGTCAAAAAGGAAAAGGACGGGGTAAGCTAAAGATAAAGTTGTATATTTGAGTGACAGGTTTAAGATTAGCCAAGAGGATGGGTGCTACAGATGTAAAATCACACGTGGATTCGCTGCTAGTGGCAAATCATATCAAGGGAGATTATGAGGCAAAGAGTGCCATGATGGCTCTTTATTTATCGCAAGTGAAAGAGTTGATGCGTACTTTTGTAACATGCGAGGTGGAACATATATCAAGGGGAAAGAACAAGAAAGCAGATGTGCTTAGTAAGCTTGCATCCACTTCATTCCAGCATTTGGCTAAAGAGATAAGAGTAGAAGTCTTGGAAGAACCATCGGTTTCTATTAAGCAAGTGGTGGCTGTGTTTATTGATGAAGAAGTTTGGTTCTGGCCAATTTGAAAATATTTGGAAGAAAGATATTTGCCGAAAGAAAGGGAAGAAGCAAGGAAGATTCGTGTAAATGCTTTACAATATCAGTTGCAGAATGGAATCTTGTATCGGAAAACGTACCTTGGACCGCTTTTAAGGTGTTTAACTAAAGAAGAGGCAAGAAGGGTGGTACAGGAAGTGCATAGTGGGATTTGTGGGAATCGCATGGGTCCTCGCATGATTGTCAACAAGTTGGTAGTACTTGGATATTATTGGCCTGGTATGCATAAATTTGTTACAGAAGAACTTCGAAAGTGTGACAGTTGCCAGAGACATGCTCTAGTAAGTTTAAAAGCCAAACATGAGCTTGTTCCTGTCTCAACAGCATGGCCCTTTTGATAACGGTTTGTCAGGCCATTTCAAATCCCCAACTTAGATTGATTTTGTAGTAGTGGAAGCTAGGGTTATCGAACCTAGGGAATATGTGGATCTTGATCAATTGATTAAACTAACTTAACTAAATTACCAATTACCTAAAATTAACTAATTTGCCACTTAGCTGTTTTGAGTTGTTGATGTGAATTAACTACTAAAGTAACTAACTTTAAGCTAATGAAATACTTGAACTATCAATTAAACGAAGCTAACCACTTTTGGATCCTGGTTGGCTACCGATCTAGGCAAAACCTAATTACTTAACTGTGACACCTAGACATGCCCCCCAATTGCCTCCTTGACCTAATAACCTAAATTTCTAATGGGCTGATTAGTCCTGCCGTAAGAAAGTGCTAGATCATTAAACAGTGGACCACTAAAACCCTAGGTTACTAGTTAGATTAAACAATTTAGCATGCGGGTGTTCAACGGTAGCAAGTATTCCGGAACAACTAGTTAAGCAATTGATTAAGAATAGAACGATTTTACCAACCAATCACCAAAAGCGGTTAGTGGTGATTAGCCGGACATAGCTAATGAAACAATCATAAACATAATAAAAGATTGCATTAAACTAACGTACCGAATGATTCAAAAACTTCAAAATCTCTAAACAAGGTGAAAAATTCGTAATTCTCACCCCAAAAACGGCTGGGGATGATTAGGGTTCGAACTAGATCCTAAACACCCTTTAAATAGGTTTAGAAAAATAAAACAATTAATTTTCTGCCGACTCGGCCCGTGGGCGTACCGCGCCAAAATAGAAATAAGTGGGCGTACCGCCCGTACTTCCAATCTTATCTCCGAATTCTTGATTTGTTTCGATTTACTTTGTGTTCACATTAAGGTTGAAATCATTAAATGTAGATCATATGCCTTCCACGTGCTCTCCATTTGATCCATATACATCCTGCATTCACAAAAAGCACACCTCAACTCATTATTTTATATCAATATATTTTCTTCTGACTTCGATGTTCACAATTAGAATCAATAATTTTGTAACTTTAATTTAAACTCTTTCATGTAATAAAAATAAAGTACAAATCTTATTTCTAAAAATACTATGATGTTTGACGTGTTAGCATGTTACTATTCAGACTCAACTTAATAATACATTTAAGCTCATTTACCTTCTCAACACACTAAACTTCAAAACTAATTAAGATAATATATTTTATACACAATTTAGTGTGTATGGGTAGTGATTAATATAAAATAAAGTATACATTTTAACCGCTCATCACATCCCCACACTTATCTTTTTCCGTCTCGGAAAAACTCCCATGGAATCATAATTGGGAAATCAACCTCAAAATCATTAAGCAATTTAAGTTATCTACCATTTTAGTTCCACATTCCAAAATATAATCACATATGCTAATTGTAATTGTCGATATTTCTGTCCGACTAAACCCAACCACTGATCTTTGAGCCCCCAAAGTGTTTATATAGTTTTACCGATCATTTGTATCAACCTGCCAATGTGCCCCACATTCAGAAAATTCTAGCTCAATCTAATCCCGACTCATATTCGGTCAAAGTAAAGGGTAATAAAGATGAAATATTTAAATTTTCCTCACCCTCTTTAAACCAGATACTTATTTATCCCAAGAATGATGGATTTGAATGGATAGTGAAGTTGCTGAGCATTTATTTGTCTACTATTGCTTTCTATTTTTTTTCTTTTCTTTTCTTTTTTTTCTCTTTTTTTCTCTTTTTTTTCATTTTTTTTATAGTTGGTTAATTTTAACTATACTTACCAACGGACATCATCAGAGGCATTCTTTCACAAGGTCTTACCCCTGAAATCATACGTGAGTGTTTTGCCCGCGAGATCCGGAACATCATCAGAGGCACTCACCACGGGATACTATCCTTAGTTCGTACGTGAGTATTTTGCCCCTTCACTCTAATTCATTAACCAATTAATTACCTAATATGCTCAAAGGATGAAAAGATGGGGCGCCGTTATTTCTCGGATTTGCTTTCGCAAAAAGATCATAATGTGCCAGGTATTCTGAGGATATATAAGTCTCTAATCTAAAAAGGTCTTTTTCCTCCTAATCATCAGTTTCAATCTCACTCTAACTCCTAAAATGGGAACCCACTAGCAGACTAATTTAATTACATATTTATACAAAAATAAACACAATGGGATAATTAAGCTTTACTAAATCAGTTGGGCCTACCGACACATCACAAATTAGATATATTTTCCATTCTCTCCTTTTCTTACCACTTTTCCCTTTCTTTCTTCATTTTTATTCTGAAAATCGATTCCCAATTTTTCTATCATTTTCCATGTACCGGCAATTTATCCAAAGACGGATTTGACTCAAACACTTAAACTAAAAATGACTCAAAAAATGAAAAATCTTTTTGGATTTTTGATGTTTTTCAAAAAAATTTTCGAAATAAACACAACTACCTAAAAATTCAAAAACTTTAAAAATAAAACTGACGTCCTGTCTCCCTCCCCACACTTAAGATCGACATTGCCCTCAATGTGATAGGAAACACGCACATGACGAATATACAGACACGAACGACAAAAATAAAAATAAAAATAAAGATAAAATGCAAAAATAAAAATGCAACCATAAATAAAAAGAAAAATAAATAAAGAAAAAGTCACAAGTTGGAACAGACTCTCCTGATATTATCGTGAAAGCTCCTCAGACGTCATGCCAACACCCTCTCGTAGCAGATCGTGAATTCCAGATCATCTCGATAGCGGTCGGTGGTGATGAATGGTGATTGCGAAGAACCGACCCGTTTAAGGGTTTTGATATTTTTGGAATTTTTTGAATTTTTTTTTTTGTCGTGAATTTTGGGGCGTACCTCCCAGAATTGTAACATTCTGGGCGTACCGCCCTGAAATTAAAAACATTTTTTTTTTTGGATTTTGGGGCGTACCTCCCAGAATTGTAACATTCTGGGCGTACCGCCCAGACCCATTTTTGGCAGAAAGTTTTGAAAATTTTTGGGGACTCAAAATTTTTCTATCTCTTGGAAAAACACTTGTTTTGCACCACCAAACGTCTCTACTGCAACATTTTTTATAAAACATACCTGAAACGCGGTAAACAACACAATTTCATTCCCGAGCTTCCTGATTTCCTGAAAACACACCAAAAACGTAAAATCTAACAAAAACTACGAACACACACGAAAATCAAAAGAAAAACAAACCGCTGGGTTGCCTCCCAGTTAGCGCTAAGTTTTTAAGGTCTTCAGCCAGACCGTACTTCCCTTTCACGGAGGCTTAAAAACATGATTCTCTCCAATTTTCAGCTCAGTGAACTAATTCTTTGTAAACTCGAACTTGCCATCTCGAATCCATCCACTAACTTCACCATTTTCCTCATCCTTCATTTTCACTACACCTCGACCATCTTCATTTTTTATATCAGCTTTTCCTTCACCCCCAATCTGAGCCTTCGATCTCGTCACTTTCTCTCGTGGTTTGTGCCCGTTTTTAGCATCCTTCAGCTCCCCCGAATCAACGTCTACCGGGTCACCGGTATCCCCACACTGGAGTTCATCAACCTCCACTTGCAACCTGTGAACCACAAAATCACCTTCCATTGTATCCTTCTCTATTTTACTAGGAGGACACTTGTCAGTAGCAAACAGTTTTGGAATAGTATTAATAACCGAATATTTAAAAACATGATTAAATAAATTTAAAGATAATACCCGGCTACCAAACTGCATTGTACATGTACTCGCTCTGCAATCAATTTGTGTGTTTGCGGTGGACAAGAATGGTCTTCCAAGTATGATCCTTGGTTGATGTCCCGTATCCTCATAATCAATTACCAAGAAGTCCTCGGGATAGTAAAATTCACCAACTTGAACAACCACGCCCCTCAACATACCTCGTGGTTTCTTTGATGATCCATCCGCAAATACCACCTTTTTTTTAACCTCTTGCACGTCACCCAAACGAAATTGCTCACAGATGTTACTTGGAAGAACACTCACTGATGCTCCAAAATCCAACAGTGCCTTGTTCGTTGAGAACTCTCCAATCTTAACCGGAATCAATGGTGTCTTCAACTCTTCGAACTCTTCCTCAACATCACTTGAGTCATCATCTACCAACGTGTTGATTGCACTAATAGGAACTCCTCGGACAGTCTTCACACCTGAAGTAGAAGCTTGGTGAGATGGGTTAATGTTAGTATCACTAGGCAACTTACCTGGCTCTCTTCTTTAATTTTCAGCAGCTAGTTGACCCAATTGTTTCTGAACTGCTCCCATGGTCTTGTCTTGAAGCTCAAACCTCCGATCGAACCCTTGAACTTTGTCGGTCAGCTGCTTGTGGCTAGCTGATAACTGCCTCTGTTCGTCAAACAATTGCTTCTGACCATCTGCAATAGAATTCATCTTCTCCATCAGGGCGGCAAATTGTGCTTGCATCCCATCTTCCGGTGCTGGTGCCGGTTGAGCTTGTTGATAACTCCTTTGGGCCGGATTTCCACCTTGAGTATAGGTGGTCCGTTGGTAGCCCCCTTGGTTGTA
The DNA here is from genome assembly GCA_039602395.1 of Deinandra increscens subsp. villosa. NCBI lineage: Eukaryota > Viridiplantae > Streptophyta > Magnoliopsida > Asterales > Asteraceae > Deinandra > Deinandra increscens. The sequence continues at coordinate 58,449,751 of JBCNJP010000017.1, forward strand.
ACCGGATGCTCGGCCTTGATATTGTGTTGAAGCTCCACCCTACACATTAGAAGTTTGAAAGTTAGGATTCAACTGATTATTAGCATTACCATACCTGAAATTTGGATGATTGCGAAGGTTAGGATGGTAGGTGTTGGAATTCATAGCTCCCTGAACATAGTTGACATCTTCGCTTTGCTGAACCACGGTGGAACATGCATCAACCAAATGGCCTAATTCGCCACAACCCGTGCACACAGGAATTTGTGCACTTGCCTTCACCTCTTCTGGTGCTCCTCCCAACTTCATTTGTGCTACCTGCTTTTCCAACAGGAGCGTCTGTTGACGGAGTTTCTCAATGTGTTCCTCGGCCTCATAATCAACAGATTTGACCGAGGCGGATCGCGATCGTCTTCCATTCTGAGCAAGCCTCTTGGAGGTGGCACTCAACCTTTCCATGTGCCCCCAATCTACCTCTTCCGTGTTAGTTAAGAAAGTACCATTACTGATGGAATTCAAGTCTCTGATATCTTCTGGAAGGAGGCCATCATAGAAGGACTTGATTAGGTCCCATGTGTCAATCCCATGATGTGGGCACTTGCGCAACAAATCCTTGAACCGGTTGAAGGCCTCATGAAATGGTTCCCCGGTATGTTGCTGGAAGGATCGGATCTCCTCTTTGACTTCACTTGTCTTGCTCATTGGGTAATACTCTTCAAGGAATGCTTCCTGCATTTGCTCCCATGTGTAGATGCTACTGGCAGGTAGGCTCTCAAACCATCTTCTTGCCCGATCCTTTAGAGTATACGGGAAGAGCATCAACTTAACATCTTGCGTGGTGAACCCCGTTGCCCCAATGGGAATGCAGATTGACTCAAAGGAGTGTATATGGTGGTAAGGTTCCTCGGTTCTCTTCCCGTAGAATTCTGGCAAGTGGCTCAAATATTGAGGTCGGACCTCAAATGCTCTTCTGTTAGTGCCAATTGGGGTGACCACCGCGGATGCGCTCGGGACTACTACCGGTTTAAAGTGGCTGGCCACACCCTGAACCTGTGGGTTTGCTACCAGTCATGGAACTCCTCCTTCGACTTGAATGCGCGCTCCCCCATTGTTTGGTTGATTAAATTGTGGGACTCCTCTTGGGGGAGGAGCGCGTGGCACTAGTGGTGCAACATTTGGTTGTGGAGCTCGTGCACGGTTCCTCGGAGCTTCATTTGGTGGCTCCACTCCATATCCATACCCGTCTTCCTCCTCATCTTGGTCGTACCAGTCTTGCCCCCACTGCTCTTCCTGTCTCAGCCAGTCTGGATCTTCAAACACTGGGTTTTGTCAAAATTGGGGTCGGTTTGCATTTCTGAAGAGTGGTGGTGGAGGTTGTTGTTCTGGGGCGCGGCGAAATCGAGGTTGTTGTGGTTGGGGTGGTGGAATTGGTTGCTGGCCCCGGTAGTGGTAGTCTCCCTCATCATGTTGTGAGGATTTGGGAGATAGTGACGGGAGGGAATTGTGCCCGTGCACCCTAAATGGTGGGGTTTGTAGCGGAGGGATGTTTTGTGGCATGGCGGGGTTCTCGGGTGCATTTTGGGGTTGGTTTTGTGGTTGGTGGTCTTGATTGAGGTTTTCATTTGGGTTCAGGTTTTGGTTGATGTTGGGATTTGGGTTGATGTTGGGGTTCGGATTTTGGCCCTCCATTGCCTTTCTGTTTCTCTGTTCTGCTCGGTTCTGCCGAGCTGTTCTCTCAATTTCCGGATTGTAGATCAACGGAGAGGTCTTACGGGAATGCCGCGTATGCATGCACAATCACCTAAAACCTGCAAAATCGATCACAAACAAGCAAACCAATTACGCAGCACTGTTCCAGGGGGTGTAAATAATGCAATAGAACAGAAAAAATCAAAAGTTGGACGGTCAAAAATTGAAAAACTTTCTGTGAAAAACGGCCCAAGGCGTACCGCCCAGGTATGAAGATTTCCAGGCGTACCGCCCAGAAATTGATTTCGGAAAAAATTAAATTTTTTTTAAAAAAAAAAACTGCAAAAAGTAATTACTGGAATAAAAACACTATTTTTGGATTTTTTGAAAAACTAACTAAAAATGAAAATAAAAAATAAAAATCAACTAATCAAAAAGCGCACTAATTCCCCGGCAACGGCGCCAATTTGATAACGGTTTGTCAGGCCGTTTCAAATCCCCAACTTAGATTGATTTTGTAGTAGTGGAAGCTAGGGTTATCGAACCTAGGGAATATGTGGATCTTGATCAATTGATTAAACTAACTTAACTAAATTACCAATTACCTAAAATTAACTAATTTGCCACTTAGCTGTTTTGAGTTGTTGATGTGAATTAACTACTAAAGTAACTAACTTTAAGCTAATGAAATACTTGAACTATCAATTAAACGAAGCTAACCACTTTTGGATCCTGGTTGGCTACCGATCTAGGCAAAACCTAATTACTTAACTGTGACACCTAGACATGCCCCCCAATTGCCTCCTTGACCTAATAACCTAAATTTCTAATAGGCTGATTAGTCCTGCCACAAGAAAGTGCTAGATCATTAAACAGTGGACCACTAAAACCCTAGGTTACTAGTTAGATTAAACAATTTAGCATGCGGGTGTTCAACGGTAGCAAGTATTCCGGAACAACTAGTTAAGCAATTGATTAAGAATAGAACGATTTTACCAACCAATTACCAAAAGCGGTTAGTGGTGATTAGCCGGACATAGCTAATGAAACAATCATAAACATAATAAAAGATTGCATTAAACTAACGTACCGAATGATTCAAAAACTTCAAAATCTCTAAACAAGGTGAAAAATTTGTAATTCTCACCCCAAAAACGGCTGGGGATGATTAGGGTTCGAACTAGATCCTAAACACCCTTTAAATAGGTTTAGAAAAATAAAACAATTAATTTTCTGCCGACTCGGCCCGTGGGCGTACCGCGCCAAAATAGAAATAAGTGGGCGTACCGCCCGTACTTCCAATCTCATCTCCGAATTCTTGATTTGTTTCGATTTACTTTGTGTTCACATTAAGGTTGAAATTATTAAATGTAGATCATATGCCTTCCACGTGCTCTCCATTTGATCCATATACATCCTGCATTCACAAAAAGCACACCTCAACTCATTATTTTATATCAATATATTTTCTTCTGACTTCGATGTTCACAATTAGAATCAATAATTTTGTAACTTTAATTTAAACTCTTTCATGTAATAAAAATAAAGTACAAATCTTATTTCTAAAAATACTATGATGTTTGACGTGTTAGCATGTTACTATTCAGACTCAACTTAATAATACATTTAAGCTCATTTACCTTCTCAACACACTAAACCTCAAAACTAATTAAGATAATATATTTTATACACAATTTAGTGTGTATGGGTAGTGATTAATATAAAATAAAGTATACATTTTAACCGCTCATCACCTTTCAGAAGTGGGGAATAGAAAATGTAGGTCCATTTCCGAAAGCAGCGGGACGGGTCAAATTTCTTATTGTAGCCGTTGATTACTTTACAAAGTGGGCAGAGGCAAAGGCAGTTGCGAGTATTACAGGGCAGCACGTGAAAAAATTTGTATGGGAGTATATTATTTGTCGATTTGGTTTACCCTTATACATTGTCTCGGATAATGGAAAGCAATTTACGGATGATCCCTTTCGGAGCTGGTGTGAGGAGTTGGGAATAGTACAAGTCTTTGCGTCTGTGGCATATCCGCAGGCCAATGGACAGGTTGAAAGAGTTAATAGGAGCTTGGTTGAAGGAATTAAGGTACGTTTGGAAAAATCTGGAGGTGGCTGGGTAGACGAGTTATCGCATGTGTTATGGGCACACAGAACCATGCCCAAAACAAGCAACGGAGAAACTCCATTCAGTTTGACATATGGGACTGAGGCCGTCATCCCAGCTGAAGTGGGGTTGCCTACTCAACGGATGATGGAAGTTAGAGATAATGATCAGCAGTTGAGAGCAAATTTAGATTTATTGGAGGAAATGAGAGAGATGGCATCCATAAGAGAGAGTAAGTATAAGTCAGAAATGGAAAGATATTATAATGCCCATGTCAAACTTTACCAATTTAAAGAAGGAGATCTGGTTCTGCGCAACAATGATGTTAGTAGAATTGAACCAAAAGGAAAGTTAGTTGCACAGTGGGAAGGTCCATACAAAATAGCAGAAGTTTTAGGCAAAAGGTCTTATTTGTTGGAGGATGGAAACGGAAATGTGCTAGCAAGACCGTGGAATGGCGTATATTTGAAAAAATATTATTTGTAATTTTTCCTTGAAGAGAAGGTTGTAAACAGAAAACATGCGGAAACGAATATGTTCCTATATTAGTAAAAAAGTTTCCGTGCTATGGGCAATTGTTATAATAAAAAAAACCTAAATAATAATAATAATAATAAGTAATATGCTGAGTTTGCATATAATAAACTTAAGTCCAAAGGACTAAAGTATGGTTGGCTACCATGTATCTAAAAATAGATGCGAAATTAAATTAATCAATAAAAATCATCCTTGTAAAGATGCGACATATGGGGTCATAAGAGGTTACACTATCCATAAAATTCCGGAAAAAATTATAAAAAGCATCCTTGTAAAGATGCGACCTATGGGGTCATAAGAGGTAGTTATGCGCTATCCAACAAATTCTGGGAAAAATCACGAAAGAGGCTAAGGTTACTCTTGTGACACCGGAAGTGGTCCATGAGACCAAAAAAGTAATTACGCGTTACTAATTGCTAAGTTCAGATACATGTGTATAATTATAGTTAGGAAACCTAATGTGTTAACATGGACGCATGTGACCACTTAAGTTGATAACGTAATTCATACACATGCGAGCAAGCAAATGCAAAATATAATTAACATAATGACATAATAAAGTCATGACATTCCATTCCAAAATAAAGAGCATATCATATGTCACGACAGGTGCATAAAAGTAAAGGTTGTTTGAAAGATAAAATCCCTACACATACGGGCAATCAGAAGGAAAGTCCACTCGCAGGTGGAGCAAATTGTTCATTGTTCAAAAGGGGGGAGGTTGATATGAAGAGATTTACCTGGGAGAATCATGGTGGAGGTAGGTTGTTTGAATCAGTTGCCAAAGCTTCCTTGATCACATCCAGCGGGGCATCATAAAGGGTCTTGCAAACTTCAACAAATGGAAATGATAGTTTCTGAAATGAGACATTGGCTTCATGAAGTTTCTTGCCGGCGTTAGGATCAAAACCTTGACAGGCTTCTGCAGAAATTTGTGGGTCTTTAGCTGCATGGAACAACCCTGACCTCACTCCTTCATTATACCCACATGCGTTCATCGCATTGATCGCTGCAGCAATGGCTGTCTTTAAAGTTGGGCCTTTGAGGATCCTATTTGCCACTTCAGGGATACCTTCACCAACCAACCATTTCTTCTCTTCTGCAAAAACTCTTTTGAGTTCCTTCAACTTCTGCACTTCAGCATCAAGTATGGATATGACAGTATCATGTTCTGAAAGGAATATAAAATCCATAAAAACAAGGCAAAAGAGTAATAGTAGAAGAAAGGAAAATGTGAATATGCGATACCAGTCTTTGATTGTTGAAGTTGAAGGGCCATGTCCTCAAGCTTGTCATCTCTTTTCTTCAATTCTGATGAATACTCAGAAAATTGATCATGTTTTTGTTTCTCAAGACTTTCTACCATGGTTCTGGAATGACTCAAGGATTTTTCCACGTCCGATAAATGAGCAGAAACGGCAGAGAAGGATCGGGTCAGTTCTTGGTTCTCTTTCTGAAGCATCTGGTTTTTCTCCAACATATCCGACTGGGAAACTGCGACAAGTTTTGCATTCAGAGTTTGCAGTTGAGATTCTGCTTTTATCCACCTGCTGTATAGCTCGGGGATTATGACATTGTTGTTTGCATAAGCTGATTCAACATGAGCTGCAAATTCAGGAATCGGAATTTCTTCTGGTCGACTAATATCTCCCGGACCTATCGCTTTTAGGAAAAAATCCTTGGCACATACAGGATCAGAAATGCTGTCACGGTTGGTAATATTCCATGTTGGAATAAACAGTTCATCTAAACCAATTGTGGATCTATTACGGGCTGCCATTAGGCGTGCTTCGTTTCGAATCCACATTGAGTCCGAAAAGCTGGGAAAGGCAGATGTGGTAAAGCTTGAGGTTTGTTAGTGTATGAACCTTGTGTGGCCGTTACTGTTCGAATTGACGAACAGACTGATTTGAGAGTGGACAAAGTCTGGGGTCCGAGCCTCGGCCGAACTCAAGGTTCGGAGGCTCCGAACCTTGGCTGAACTCCAGGTTCGGAGGTCCCAGGTTCGGCCCAGAATGAAATAGTATAAATAGTGAAGTCTTTGTATTTCATTGTAAGTTTTTGTCCAGTGTCTTCTCAGATCAATGTGTTGAGAGGGGAGGTTCTGTCCGACCTCCCCCGGAGCTTAATCGTTTGTATACTCCTTCGGTTTATGTAATCATTCAACACTATATATGACAAAACTTCCGTCTCATCCATAGAATCGATCTTTACATGCTTTTTCAGGTGCCACTTGGATAAAATTGGGTTGCCAGTGGAGTAGTGGTAATAACAGAAGATGGTACCATTGTTTGAGTAGCAACTGTGGTGGTGTTACCCTCAAAAGGTAGAACTGTAGGAGATGGTGTGCTTGTCAGATCAATGGTAGGACAAGGTGACTGCATAAATTCTGCAACTGTGGAACTGATCAAGTGGGCTAGGCTAGGTGGAGACATGATAAGGGTGTTTCCATCATCAGATACTGGAGATGGTGTTCTTTCAATGGTTTCATTATCAAAGTTTTCAGAAAAAGTTTCAATGGCGGGAGAAGACTTAGCTGTAGAGCGTGTGACCGGTGACTTTCTAGGTTTTTTGGGAGCAGCATCACTTCCTTCTTCATCCATCGATGGGGCATGTTTGTTTGGTTTGGCACATCTTTTCTTCCTCTTTTGGATCAGAGGAGACGGAGGTTGAGATACCTTTTGAGGAGAGGAAGCTTCAACAGGGGTGGTGTTAGTCACATCCGTGGTAGCATTGGTATCAGTCATAAAGGGATCTGCCGAAGAGGAAGCGCCAGTTTCAATGTTGGTTTTGCTGAATTGAATTTGGCTAAAATCCTTCACCAGGAGGGCATCTGATAAATCCATAACTGCATATGAAAAATCAGTAAGTTATAGCAGATATAAAAAGAGAAAGGGGAGATATGAAGCTTATGAAAAATAAACGCACTCTCTTTTCCACACAAGATTACAAGACGCATCTGTGGGAAAGACCAGTTTTTACTAATTTTAGCCAAGACTAGAATCTCTTCTGGAACGCTACGAATGTGATGTATAAACTTGCTGATACTTTTATAAGTGGCTTGGTGGACCTCAGCTGCTTTTGGTATCACATCATGAACGGTCAATCGAATGTCTCTCCAGGCCATCGTTTCAGGAAGACATGAATCATCTAGATAAAAGAATTGATTCTTCCATTGACGATTCTGAGGGGGATTTCTACTGAACAATTGGTTGATATCGCGACGTTTCTCAAAGGTATACCAGTCGCCAGCCATGGTAAGGCGATAAAACGCACGAAATTGGATCAATCGAAATAGTTTAGAATGCTCAGTGCAGTAGGTTTGCATTGAGATATATGGATTTCAAAATAGGTTAAGGCTTCAAGGAGGAAAGGGGGTAAAAGGAATTCGATAATTGGCTTGGCGGAAGAAATCAGTGTAAACTCCAAATTTCTTGTTAGGAAAGGGATGGATTGGTGTGCCCTCGGTAGCAGGAATGGGGTTGAGTTTCTTGGGGATATGAAATTCTTTCACGAAGTCGTCCAGTTCAGATTTAGAAATTGAGGAGTAAGAAATGGAGAGGTTATGTTTTGATGAGATTTTCTTAGGTTCAACCATAAGGAGAGAATAGTAAAAGTAGAGGGAAAGGAAACGAAGTAAAAATGCTGACCTGGGTAGGAGTTACTAATGCAGAAATGTTGCAGGAGTGCGGTGAAGAAGACAGAGTGTTTTGGTAAAGGAAAAATTTTTAGGGGAAGGGGATATATATATATAGTCGGGTGATAAGCAGTTTTACTCGGTGGTTTTTGCAAAACGGTTTTGGCAGGAGCGGTTTTTACGGGGGTTAAAACGGAATGGATTCTCTTAAAATTTTTTGAAAATTTACTTTTTCATTATGATTGATTGTGACAGGTAACTGAAAGGGCAAAAAGGTACACCACGCGTCATTGCGGGGTACTAGGAAACTGTACCACTAATGATGTGTGTCAGACCATGCAGGAGCAATTGGCGCATGTGAAAGAAACCGTTCGAATTCGGAAATGTCAAAATATTTGGAAGAGTAAAATAATCTTTGTGTACAGAAGTAAGTCTATTAACTTCATTTATTCGCTTAATAGACTTGGGGGACTTGATGAAGTAAACGATGCATCGGATGTGTTTGACATATCCGATCGTTCACTTCCAAGTCCTCCGGATATGATGATCGTCAGAAGTGTTTGTGCAGGCCTTAGACAGATACGATTGAGCAGATGGGGACTAAGGAGTCACGAGCGAGGCCTATAAATACCCGGCGAGAGATGTAGTTTAGGGACTTCAGATTCACTTGTAAAATCTCATATTTTACATATGCGTTTGTTTAACATTTCTCAACAAATATCAATAAAGTTACTTCTCTTACCTCGATCATTATAGCTTTCCTATTACTCTTAATCCTGATTTAGCGATCTATCGAATCCGGTGATTACTTGCTTTTTCACCAGACTTAATAGCTTTTTCAATTTCACTTCGCAAATGTCGACAATTATCCGTATCATGGCCTCTATCTTTGTGGAAATCACAGTATTTACTCACATCCATTCCTGAAGTATTTTGAGATCTTTGTGGCTTATTAAATTGCACATTGCCGGTGATTAGTATTTCACTTGGGGTTTTAGTGAGTGACGTATAATCCTCATTTCTAGACTCCCAATTCTTTTGGTAACCCCCAAAGTTTCCTTCTCTTCTTCGATTATAAGGTTGAAATCGATTTCTTCTCCAAGGTTGATTTCTTGTCGGAGCAAGGTGCGGATTTGCGTTTGTATTTCTAGGATTGGTTCCCTTTTGAGGTGGCTTTTGGGTACCAATACCTTGTATATTGCCTGAAGCGCTCTTCCCCTTGACATATATTCTCACACGATCCATAAGCCCTTCCATTGTTTTTGGCAAGTCTTCATGCAATTTTTCAACAAGATGTGTATGTCGAACACCATGGCAGAACCCAGATATTTGCAACTGATCTTGTGCTCCAGCTATCTTCATAGTTTCAATATTAAATCTCATTACGAAAATCTCAAGACTTTCATCACCCCTTCTTCGGATGTTATGCACTTCCGTTACTTCCGTGGTACATTTCCGTTGCTGACTGAACTGTCACAAGAATTTGATTCTTAAGTCTTCAAAGCTGCTAATTTGTGCATTCGGAAGTGTGTCAAACCAGATTCTAGCAGATCCGGTAAAGGTTTGCACCAGCATATGACACCAAGTTTCTTCTGACCAATGTTCCAACCTTCCCGCAGTGATAAAATAAAAAATGTGATCATCAGGATCTGTCAACCCACCATACTTTTTAACAGAGGTTGGCATCTTTAACTTTGACGGGAATTTGGCATTTGCGATCCAATCTTCAAATTTAGAATGCTCTTGCATAGGAATGGGAAAATAATGTACGAGCTCATCCGATGTTCCTAAAACACGAGGACCATGAATTAGAATGAATCCACCAATGCGCCTTTTCTAAGCAGAAATCCTATTGTTACTATACAACCGATGCAAGCATAGCTTGCTCGGAAACGAATGTGTTAAGTTTTCTCTGAAGGTTTTCCAATAGTACTTCTGATGCAAGGCGTAACTTACTCGGAAGTAATCTATACTGAGGGCCTCCTTAGAGGTCTTAGCAAATGCATATAGACTTTTCTTCATTCGATGCATGTACATACAATTGTATACATACTCGTTTTATTCTTCTCAAACATATGTATGTGCAGAGGTAGGTGCCTACATTTTTCTGATATACGAGGTAAATGCATGTGCATGTGTCAACACACATACTTTACCTCAAGTGATCAGATGCATGAGTATATTCATACTCATACTCCGTTTTTTAAAAAAAATAATAAACACTCAAAACATTGAGCAGATCATTGATATAGATCTATCATAAAAAATTTGAAAAATATGTTTCCCACTTTATCTTGACGCTGGAAGTTTCCAGGTTTGAATAACAAAATTCATCAGAATTTATTGAGTCTTCATATATTCATCCAATGAATCCTTTAAAAAAATCTCCAATTCGCGTTTTCTATCAAGTAGATTCCAATCAACATTATCAATTAGCAATTTATGCGAAATCACAAAATCATTAGCATATCATGAAATTCAAACATGCCTAATCAACAAATGATCAATTCAAACATTATTATAACGAATCCAACTTATTTTGATGATTAATCCTTTCGAAATAGCTTTTGTTCACGAATTTCATAATCGGGCATAAATTTCCATAATTAAACTTTGCCAATCCACTTATATCAAAGCAATTTTACCGCGAATTCAGAATTAACATTGTTACCTGATGGTTTTTCACGCTTATCAGATGTGTTCTCATCATCGATAACATCCTTTGAATTCTTCTTAGCTGCAGTTTTTCCAGAATTTCCTTCTGGACTAAATTTGAGTGTTGCACGGACCTCCAGCAAACATGAATATCGCTTTTTCTTATCATGTAATTGCTTCAACACCTCAATGTTTCGCAGCAGAACACATAACTTAGATAACGTATTATGTCAACCTCTTTATAGTCTTGACGTGACCCTACGGTAAAACGATAACCAAACCACTATACAATGGTAAATAAATATTGTTGTTATCAATGGAACTTCAATAATAAAAGAAACTAATAATAATAAAATTAATATTTTATTTATTTTTCCGTCACTCTTGTAGTATAATTAATATACATATCAACTTGTAAACCCAGACATCTAATATTTACGTAAAAATCCAACGCGTAGAAAAATATTAACCATTTTGTCTAAAAACTTAACCATTTTCGTTAAATAACCATTTAACGTGTCGTACGACGTTTTTAATAAAAAATAAAATATTTTTATCTAGACTTTACTATAGATCATCACCCGTGTCAAAATCTCGAGACCAAAATCAACCGAAAGTTTTCACTCGTTAATCGCATTCGTTTGTGATTAAAAACCAAACCGAACCATTTCATTTTTGTAGTAAATCGACCCATCACCTTTGCATGTTTTGCATGTAACCAAACCAACCACCACCCAACCCCGTCCACTTGACTCCACTGCCGGCCACCACCTCTGGCCACCCTCACCACCGCCGCCACCCTACACGTCGGCCCCACCCCCATGCAAGACAACCACCATCTTACACCACCTTACCCTCTTACACCATCATCACCCTTTTCACTCACTTACACACTCCAACCTCACCATGCCTCATCATCACCAACCCATCACCTCACCACCATCCCTCCCTCTCCCCTCTCCTTTGACCGAAAACCGGCCCCCTCCCCTCTCTCTTTGCGGTCAACGAAACACACACACACACACCTCATTTGATTACTTGTTCACTAAACCCACAAACACACCTCACTCTTTCTCTTGTCTAGAAACCCAACCCGTAAAACCCCCCTCCCTTGAGCCGGCCCATGAGCAAACCAAACACCCCCTTGGCTCTTTTCTTTCCATCATATATATACATCTTAACACCCACATTTCCTCATTTCCACAAACCCTAATCAAGAAAGCTCCCACCACCTCTCCCTCACACTCTCAACCGTCCCTCTTTCTCTCTCTCTAGATTTTTGGCCAAGAACCAAGCAAGAGGAGAAGATCCAAGGAAATAGCAAGCATCCTCATAACATCCTCATCCTCCATTTTTTATTTCTTCAAGAACCAAGTAAGGTTTATGAGTTTTTCTTTGAAGTTCATCTTGTTTGATCATGTTACTATGTTCATTTCCATGATCCATTCACTCCCATGACAAGTCTTGATGATTATGATGATCTTTGGTTGATAAAAGTCTAGAAAACTCTTAATCTTTGTTAATGATGTTAGTTTACTAACTAGTTTTACATGAGAACTTGTTTCCCACGATTTGATGATGTTCTATGCCTTAGATTATGTTTTTAGATGTTAAAATGCCTAAACATTTAGATCCATGGCCTTAGAAATGCTAAACACTCCTTAAACCATGTTTAAAGTGGTTAACTCCACTAGATTTTCATCAAAAACTCAAGATCCGTTTTCAACAGATCCGAAACCTAAGGGACTCATTTTGACACTTTTGGAACAACTTTTGTAAAGACACTTTGCTTGGAGATGATCCTAAGTACCCCTAAATTGCAAAACATAAGTAGGAAAACCTTAAAAACGACCCCTCGGGCCAACTCCAAATTTTTCAGAATATTTGGACTTCATTAAGTAGACTTAGACCTATTAATGAGTGGTAGAAGTTGGCTAAAAAAGTCCCTTTTGATTTGAGCTAAAACTAGGCCAAAACCGGCTTTAAAACGGACTTTTAACGAAGCCGGAAACCTCATTTTTGTAAAGTTATGCAAAATATTGTTTGGACTGATTTGGAACACATATTAGGACCTATCATAGCTTAGTTTATATTTATGAAGTGTTTGGATAATTTATTGGGCCTTAAAACTAGTCGCAGGGACAAAACTGTCAAAAGCGGGCGCGTACCGGCAAAACCAACACTTTAGGGTTTTAAATCCTAAAACTATATTTTCTGGAATTCACTAATAAAAATAAGTGTATTTTTATACTATAACTTTATTTTCTAATAATATTGGGAAATAACACGAAATGATAAATACCGGTGGAAACCCGGGTATTTCGGGCTTTTCACTACAAACAACTTTTGTGAACAAAATTGAGCCCATTTTTCAAAACTGATATTTATTAAAATAAATTTTGGCCTAAATCATTTTATAACATAGAAAAATCTTTATATATTTTGAGAATATAATATAACTTTATTTTCCGCAACGTTATCGGTATTAAATTATTTGTTGTGAATAAATAATTCCTAAAGCCTGTCTATTATCAACAATCACCTGGGTCATCATGACGTCAAGACTTGACCATTAACTGGGAGTGACTTTCTATGAGTCTTCACGGCCCCTCTTTTAAACTGTTTAGATGCTTTTGGAGGAAAAATTTTATAACTCACATCATACCGGATAATTAGATAATCTGTTACTATTATTGATTACATGAACTATTCGTCCACTTTGTCGTATTCATGTTGATTCATGTTATGATCAAAATCCCCACTATTAATTGAATCCGATTAATTTCAATGAAACGATGACACGTGAATAGATCTATTGGGTTAACGCCCATGACCTGGTTGGTAGTGAAAGTGACTGAGCGTCGGATCGGTTTGGTCGATAACAATCGTATACGTGAGAATATGTGAGAAAACAAACACAAGCAAGGTAAATAAACTCAATCTCTCATTAATACGTATTAACAAATGAATCAGAGTACACACACTATCTCACAGACAAAAGTTCGCTCGCTCTAAAAAAACTATCCAATTACAAAGACACAAACAACTTATATATAGCCTACGGGTGTCCGAACTCCTTGGCTTGTCCTAACGTCAGGTTCGTGTAAGGATCGAAAAGAACCCAAACACGATATCACGATCTCTAGTGAGTGTGCGGAATCCAAACACTAGAGTGATTCAAGTATAAACAACATAAATAAGAACAAATGATTAGGAAAATAATGAAACACACAAACCGATTGAGAATGCTAGATCGAAACTCGATTGCAACACACTTGAAAGGTTCGAAATTCTCTATGGGAGAATTTCGATTACACTTCTTTGAAAACACCAAGAACACCCCCAAAATCAGCAACCCTAAACCCCTAGATTAGCTATCCTTATATAGGGGGAGATTAGCTTGGAAAACAAGCTAATCTATCTTTGGTAACCCTAATTACCCACTAATTCTCGTTTTTGACCATATAGGCCCACTAAACTCCCTCTAAACATTGTTTAATTGAGCCCAACCACATCTAAATTGGCCCAGTGACCCAATATAACCATAACCCAGCTAATCTCCACCTATTCTATCACATAGGCCTTCAAAATAGTCCGCCAAGTGATGATTTAATACACAAGCCACAAATTATTCCCTTACAATCTTCCCCTTGGCTTGTGATATTAAATGTCTTCTACTTTCAATCTTCAGAACTTGCATTCTTCACCTTGGCTTGAGCATGGGTTGGTGAAGATTCCTTTCTTTAACAATCTTCATTGGACAACAACAAATAACTTTAGGGAGTGTTCTCTCAATCAGCATTAGCTTGGACTTCAAATGATGAACATGTAATGAGAGGAGGATTCTCAAATACTTGCTCCTTCTTGAAAACTGTTGAGTCCTTGCTGAATCATCAGTAACTGTCTTGACTTGCCATTAACTTCAGAGGTTAGATTTTGAAAACCTCTATCTTGGCATTCTTGATTGTAGATCTTTGAACTGACGGCATTTAGCTTCCCCTCAACTTGTGAATGGTATCTTTTGAGTCTTTCAGAAGCTTCACTTGAAAAACCAACAAACCTCCCCTGAGCATAGGGTAAGTCCTTTTCCGGCTGGTTCTTCAACTTGATCAGCAGCAGAGTTCTTGCTTTGATCAACTGAGTCCTTGATTTTTTTCCATGAGTTGTTTTTTTTTTTCACTTAACCTGTCAAGCACAACATGGAACAAACACTAACCAGACAATGATGACTGGTTATCGGGTTAGCATTACTTAACCAAACAACTTTCCCTGAACCCGAGGACTCTTTTTATTATCTCCCCCTGAGGTTCTGAGGGAGGGTCAAACTTTCTTGCATAAAACCCATAAAAAAATTATTTAAACTTCTCAAATCAACCTGGCCAATTCATAAACTTAAGATAACACAAAAGAAACAAAACAAACATACCAAATTACTAAACGAGAAGGTTTTATTTTGGGATCAAACCGTCTTTGTCTGAACTAAGGAACCCTTTTCAGCATCTGTTACTCGAACACGTCCAGGCGATTGCCAGTATATTGGTCCTTCTTAAACCCAGTTCCTCATTTTCCCGGTTGTTTGTCACTTATTTATCTTTTAGGTGCATTAATTATGAACATCCGACAGTCACACACAAATCCTAGGTAATTAATATGTGCAGTCTATCAAGCTTGATCATTCCCTACCACATATTTTCACATTCCCATATCCAGAGTTTTGAATCTTTTCTCGAGACTTGGTTGAGAAGAGAAAGAACAGATCATAAAAGAGATAGGGATAATATACAAAGACTTGTATGATTTCAACTCAGAGGCGTTTATCAGTCAGGTGGTAACCTTTCATCAAACACATAAGCCTAGTCACAAAGTCAGGGCTGAAGGGTTTTGGACGCTAGAGGGTCTCTTTTGTTGTGCACATTGGCATCTTTTGGGGTGTAAATTATATACAGCGATCTGCAAGCACGTTAATACAGACTAACCAGGTCTTTGCTCACGCAAAATAGAGGAAAGTCTGATTAACACGTCAACCATTCTACACCAGGTCATTGCTCACGCAAAGCAGAGGCAAGACTTGACTGGCGGCTTTGACATCCCCAGATCTTTGCTCACACAAAACAGAGTGGACGCCGACTTTTTGAGATTTTTGATTCAACACTTTGGAGTCTGGCGTGTGTATCGGGAACAATTTCGCAGTCAAATAGAACAAGCACTTAACCTAAGTGTGTGTTTCCCGTCAAATGACATACTTTATCTTTAACTGTTGTGACCCATACCTTTGTTTTTGGAACTGAGCCTACCGAGCACATCACCTTGGATCATGTCTTTCACTTTTGCCTTACGCGTGTCAGTCATTCTGAGAACGGAAATATTTCACTTCCCTGCCTTCTCAAAAACAAACAAAAGATTAAAAATTAAAAAGCACAATTTTTGAGGGGTCAACTATTTCATCTTTTCTATTCTTCCCCTTGCTTTTTGATTTTTAGTATCAACACACATTTTTTTATTAAATTTTGTTTATTTTTTTTATTTATTTTTATTTTTTTATTTTTTTATTATTATTTTTTATTAAATATTTTTTTATTTTTTTTTAATTTTTTTATTTATTTTTTATTTATTTTTTATTTTTTTATTATTATTATTTTTTTTTGGACGCAGACACATACAAAGCACTAAATATCTACTAAAACTGGTCAAGCTAACCTTCAAAGTTTTGTTCTTTTGAAATTTTTTAAGTGGGTTTTGTTTCATGCACTACTATACTTCACATCAATTTAGCCAAGAAAGAACCAATTTAGATAGTACCTTGCTGATTTTTCAGATTTACATCTCACAAGGAAACATACCCTCCATTGAAATCTTCATTGCATATAGCAGAGACATGCCTCCTATCCTGTGCCTGGAACAATCACTATCATAAACAAAAAAAGGTTAATGAAAGTCCTCCTTGACCGTTCCTGCACATAGTGAGATATCAGTTAGCCATTGGAACCCAGGCCATTGTGGTACTGGGTAGACCTGATGAATCAACGAAAGTTACTTCTTTTAAGCACATTTCCTTGGTAACATCAGGGATAGGGGGTGTGGCTGCCTTGGTTGGACGGAGAATGTCCTTTTTGTTGACATCTCTGGGTTGGTGATTTTCTTTCCCAAAAACTTGTGGTTTTCTCGGTGGTGAATTTTTAGTTTCATTTTTCTCTAGAAATGTTACCTCTTGAAACTGTTTGAAGTGTTTTTTGTACACTCCAGTAGGCTTGAAAGACAGGTTTACCACCTTTGAAACATTCCACCTGTCATCCTTCCTCCAACCATTTGATTTAGCTGAACCAACTGGATTTGGATGGATAAGTGATTTTGAAACAGATTTGAAAACTGGTTTTGGGGATTCAACAGATTTTGGTCTCCAAGCTCAGATTTCTTAGATGCTTTGTTTTCTTTAAAAATGGTCTTTGGCCATTGCTTAGGAGCCTTGGGTTTCTGCTGTACTTTGTGACTCTGAGGTGCTTGTTTCTGCACCTTGGGTTTTGATGGACCGGGCCTTGGAGTTGGGTCACTTTGTTTTTGGGTCATTAGAACCTTGTAGAAGATGAAAATGTGATCATCAATCATCAATCAATTAAAATGGAGTTGCAAGAACTCCAAAGGGTGATGTTTATTACATATTAGTTAGAAGAACTCAAAAGACTTATGATTGTTATAATGATAATTATGATCATACTTAAGTTGCAAGAACTCAAAAGGCTTATGATTTTATGATGATATTTACGATCATAGTTAATGAATTGAATTATAATTTACGGATTAAATACTATGATGATGATGATGATGATGGTTGAACATCATGATGATGGATGAACATGTAATAAAGCCACCACGCTTAAGTATGCAGTACCAAGTGCTTGGTTTCAAGTAAACCGTATTTATTATTTCGCATTGAATATGGTGTCACAATTGTACCATTGCTCAACTTTTAAGGTATAGTTGATGTCTCTATTTTACGATAAATTATTTCCTCTAATTATATTATATTCCTTTCTTACATCAATAATCAAAATCAGACTATTTAATAATATAAGTTGTTGTACAAAACAAATAATTTAAAAGCCCAATTTGTTATTTTGTTAGGGTGCTAAGTTCCAACTTGGTTGACTTCAATGGTTCAAAGATCCATTTTTTGTTTTTGTTACGAGGTTGTACTTATTTATTTATTCTATATATACAACTAGGTTAGTAACCCGTGTATTACACGAGTTGAATAAATATTCATAATATGAGATAACTTTAAAAAAATGATATGAGATTTAAAAATTAAGAATGATATAACTGTGAGATTTTATCCAATAGTTATTTTATAGTAGTTAAGTAAAAAGTACCATTTTTATAGAATATAGTAAATTAGAGTATTTTGTATATCGTAGTTGGAAAATAAATTGCTTAATGGTTTACTTTAAAATGTGTTGAGAATTACAATAATAAAAGTTATTATTATTATACTTGAATTTTCAGAGAATGTTAAATGATAATTAAAACATGTTGAATATGATACTTGAACTAATAAAAGTTATATTTCAGAATATAAAAGGGTGTTTGACATTTTAATATTTTAATTAAATAAATCAACCATCCTAATATATAATATTTTTAATTAATAAATAATAGTAACTATTATTATAAATTAAAAAATTGAGTGTTACATCTCTTAATATTAGAAAATTCAAATAATTTATAATTTGGTAAGTTAGTTAATAAATAATTTATGTAAATATATACTTAATGAATATTAATAACTATTTATAATTAATTTTAATTAAATGTAATGTTGACTTTTAGATTTAGAAAGTTGAAATATTAAATTTGGAAATTTTGAATTCTTAAATGAGGAAAATTTAAAATTAAGTGTGGTGTTGACAAGTGGACAAGCTTAGGTGGAGGCCCTAGAAAAATGACATGTGGCACCCAACTTATTGCTTTATTAGAGATGAAAGATCAGTAATTTTTTTTTGAAAAAAAACCATTTTCTTTTAAATGTTAATTTTATTTCAAAGAAAGGGACCAATCCCTAGCAAGGAGCTAAAGGAAATATCTAACACCACAAAGCAGTACACCATGGCGGCACAATGCCAATCTTTCTATATATACACCTATATTTATTGTTAAACATATAAAAGGATAGAGTAAATTATATAAAACGTCATTTATGTTTTATTTAAATTCGAATTAGGTCTTTTAGCTAAAATAATTATAATAAATATTTTTTATGTTTTATACTTGTTTTAGAGAAAACCATTTGTGACTAACAAGGTTAAAATTATTCGTTAAGTCAGTGACAAAGTTTTCTCTGAAACAACTATAAAATATAAAGGATGTCTGGTGTAATTAATTTAGTTAAATGACCAAATCTAAAATTTAGATACAACATAAAAGACATTTTTATTATTTACTCAAAAGAATATTTATTTTAATTCAATTTGTTTTCTTTTAGAGTAAGGGGCTGTTTGGTTCGTCTGTTTCATTTGGTGCTAAATGAATAAGCTGTCTGTATGGTAAAGATTTGCTGAATCAATAAGGTGCTGAATTATAATGTGCTGTTTGTTTGAACATCGAAATGACTGTATAATAAAAAAAAAAACACTAACAAATCATTATGAGAACAAAGAAAATCTATTTTTTTTCTTTCATTTAGCTTGTCCCATATTGGTGTGAGAACAAAACACCTAAATTTTCCTTCATTACCTTGTCCCATATTGGTGTGGGAATAAAAATACTATTTTTTTCTTTCATTTAATTTGTCCCACATTAATGTGAGAACAAAAACATGGTTAGCTTATATATGAAAACCTACATGACATATTAAGTTCTTATGTTGTGTTTTACTCCGGTATCTACCTGCGCACAGGGGGGTGCGAATTTGATAAAATTACCTTCCCGTACGCACGACCTGCGGACACGAATGCAGCTCCGAAAACTGGGGGGCGAGCACAAGTTTCGTTTTTGGTGACATTTGTTCACCCGTTTTTTTTTCTTTTCGTTGTTTTTTCAGCCCCTCATCTCGTCGTTCGTCCCTTCCTTCAGCCCCGTTTTTTTTTCTTTTCGTTTCTCCAGCCCCTCAGCGCTCGTCTGGATAAAAAAGGTTCCCATTTCTGCCTTTTTCGGTCAGACGAAAATGCCTTTTCCGGTCAGATGGTCCGCGGCCAAACAAACACCAACATATGCTATAATGTCTTAATCGGTCAGCGATTTTACCTATACAGACCGCATTAAGACGAACCAAACATCCCCTAAATTACTATTTGCATCCTTAAGGTTTGGCCACTTTGCCACCTGCATCCGATTTTCAAATTATTAACAAATCTCACATGATGTTTAAATTTTGTTGTCATCTAAGTCCCTCGGACTAACAATGTTAATTTTTTCTGTTAATTAGAAGGTTATATTAGCAATATTATACATTAAGGACTAATTATGTAAATTTATAGATTTTTAAAGTAGGAGGACTATTTATATAATAAGATATAAAAATATAAAAGAAAAAAAACCTAAGATAAAAAGATAAAAGAAAAAAAAACTCACTCTGGTGTTTATCTTCTAATCCTACCCACAGGTCACCCCCTTCTCTTTCTCTGTCCCTCTTCGCCGCTGCCAAAGGTCACATGAGTCCAGCGGTTCCCACCGCCACTACTCCCGTCGCTAATCACCATCCCAACCACCATCTAACATCAGCAGCTATGCGATTAGATCGGCGACGAAGCTCCTCTACTAGGGCGGAACTAGAAATTTATTGGAGGAGGTCCCAATATTTATTTTTCCGGAGTCACTATTGTTAGATATGTCAGTTTCATAGAAACATACATAAAGAAATTTGGTCCGGATCGGATTTGTCACATAATATAAATACGACACAAAAACAAAACAAATACCGTAATTAGAATTTAAAAGATGAAAATGAAATAATAATCAATATATTTAAAGACTTGTTAGAAACCCATCGTGTGTTACCTCTTATTTACTCTCTCACTAAAATTAATAAAAAGGTAAATTTAATGAAGAAAAAAAGAGTCAAACTATATAACAAAAAAAAAGAGACGAACCCCTTATATAATGAAAAAAAAAAGTTGTAGCAAAATGAAAAGCACAAGAATCAAACTTGTGCCTCTTCAAATCACGAGGATAATATTACCATTGGGCTAATTGCTAGACTTGTTTTTATATATCAAACTATTTATTTAATAACTCTTTATTACAAAAAAAAAAAAAAAAAAAAACCGTTCACGTAATTTCTACTTTACGTACAAAGTTCAGGGGTCCGGGGACCCCTGGGCCTATTACAGGTCCGCCCCTACGTCTTCCATGCTCTAGAATAACTCGACGGCGCACATGGTCCCGGTACACGAAGTTATATATAGCGTATAATGCTTAAGATCTAATGTTACTGCATCTGAATTAGTTGTCCTATTGCTCTAAATCACTATAGGTTGATGTATGATTCTCTTATTTGATCGGTGATATGAGTTAAGAAGGTTTAGGTTTAGCGGATCCGGATTTTGGCTATCAAAACCTAGATTAATACGGATCTCAATTTCATGTCATGGGGTTTAGGACGTACGAAAATTGTTTCCTTCTATATAGATTCTAGTATTTCTGTACTGGTATTTGACAATCTTTTTGACGGAAAACATGCAGTGGAGCAAGGTTTGACGGAAATAACCGGTGGCCTTTGAAGGAAGAAGACGATGGTGGAAGATGTGTGAAATAGCTAGGCGACGGATTATCTAATTTCTCAATGATCTTTCTCAAGACCAGAAATCAAAAGGCGAAATCAAGAATGTTGAAGGTGGTGGTGGTGGTGACGGTTGAACGCGGTTGCGGTGGGGATATGTGAAGAAGAACTAGAGAAATGGGGTTGTTTGAAACTTGTTTGTTATCAGTTAAAATAATAGGTCTGCCCCATTGTTATTGATTTATGGTTATTATTTTTTAAATTAAAAAAGTTTGTATCTAGCATTAACGACCTGAACTTAGAATTAATAACTTTTAGGTTAGATGAAATTATGAAAAGACAAAAAAAAAACTTTGAATCTAAAAAAACTTCTATAATAGAGTGTGATCTTGTTAACACAGCGATTATCAAGCTCTTTTTTTTTATCACACATATATTACAAAAACTAATAGGAGAATGAATACTTCTATGGTTAGATTTGGAATTCAGGATTGCGCTAAAGGTAACATTTTTAACTGCATAATCATCTATTTTGTGAGGATTAGGAGGTTCACTCCTTAGTGTAATCTAACAAAAATTCATATGCTTAAACCCTTCTCCATATATAATTTCTAAAACCAGTTCATTAACCTTAATTTCAGATCTTATGGTGGAACAATTGTATATAGTTAAACCAACCACTGCTAATTAGTGGCCTTACCCTTGAGCCAACAATGATCACACAATAACAATATACTAACCATTAACGTTTAGAAATTTTCAACAAACTAAAGAACAAACAAAAAGTCCATCATTAAGAACAAATTCACAAATTCAATTACTTAAGAACCTAAATCAATCAATAAAGTAATCAATTAAGGTAAGCCCCCCCCCCCCCCCCCCCCCCCCAAAAAAAAAAATAAATAAATAAATAAATAATCTTAACTTATTTGAGACTGAAAAAGCCCAATTTTGTTCCAAAAATAAAGGTTGCCAAGAAGTGAGGAGAGGTCGCCAGAGAGGGATAAGAGCAGAGAGGTCGCCGGAGCCCGGAGGTGAGACGCCGTGGAGGGCTGAGCCGCTAAGGGAGGGGTCGAGCAGTGGAGCAAGATTGGTGTGAGAGTGTGAGTCGATGTTCTGTATTTGGAATTGAAAACTAAAAAACCCTAGACATATATGGCTTAAAATATGTCTAAAAAAATAAAAAAATTTATAAAAAAAGGGAGTAAACGAGAATTGAACCTGGAAAGTCGCAGTTAAATAGACACGCAGTGAACCGGTTGAGCTAGAAAACTTTTTGTTAATAGCATTCACTCGCATTATATATATGGATTCACTTCAAGTATCATATATATGTTTACACTAAAAATTCGAAAGTCACTGGGTTCCCGTGAACCCGGTGATAACTACTAGGTCCGCCCCTACTGACCCCATTTTCCTGATTATGATCTCGTCACTGTTTGTGAAATGTTGAATTGTAATGTGTCTCAAATCTTTTTATTAATAGAACTATACATTTTCAGTCACGTGTTATCATCATATTCATTTTTATTAAATATATATTAAATAACAATCGTTTGAGGATTTGATGGGTAAAAGAGTGGGTCAAATTTTGTACATTTTCTTTAGGTATATTAGGAATTTATGTGTTTGTTAGTTACCAACGTTTTTGTTCTTATAAGAACAAAAACGTGAGTCACTAACAACCACATGAATTCCCGATATACCTAAAAAAAATGTACAAAGTTTGACCCACTCTTTTTCCCATCAAATCCTCAAATGTATACTTGCTTGAAATCCGGTCAAACTCATACCCACTTTGTTTTATTCACACATGCATAAAACAAGTAAATACTAATTAATAAAAGTAATTTAATAAAACTAAAATAAGTTCAACATTAACCCAACATCATTCTATGTTAAATATTAATAATTTTAAATAATTAAATATCAAAATGTAAATATTTTTGTTCTAATAATTTACTAAAACTTAATAATCATAATAAAAATTCAATTATATCTTATTTCAAAATGTAATTCAATAATTTTTAAATCTTCATATTCATGTTAGTTTATAATTTTTAAATATTCATTATTTTCTTATTTCATTAACATATAAATCTTTATAGAAACTATTATTTAAACATGCATGTTGTAATTTATTTAACCTATATAATATATTATATGGGGTTTCCAAGTTCTAACCTAGGAGTATAAATCGTTTTCTAATATGTATGTATATGCACCACGCAAGATACAGGTAAAAAAGTTTTTTAAAGAACGCAGCCATATAATTTATATACACAGATAGAGAAAGAAAATGATGGAATGGACTGGACAGTTGAATGGATACATAGATATCAAAGAAATTAAATAAAGGTCAACGCATATAAAGTCAATGCTATTTGCACTCAGTCTCTTCTATCTTGGGCTCTTAGCATAAATCAACATATAAAGATCCATAATTCTTTCTTTTCTAACTAAAGTGTGGTTATTTTTATATCCAAGGTTGATCATATATAGCTTCAAAAAATGATAAAACAAGGTTTCTGTCTTTCGATCATTTTATTATCTATCGTAATCCGCTTCTTATCGGTTTTCGCCAAGCAGTCCATCGTCTATTTCGAGTGTTCGCAAGTCTACTTCACCTCGACTGCTTACGATTCGAATGTCAACTTATTATTCACTTCCTTAGTTAGCTCGGCATCCATATCTAACTTCAACAAATTTGAAATATCCCCACAAAGTGACGTCGTTTATGGCCTCTTTCAGTGTCGAGGTGACCTTAGCTACATTGATTGTAAAGACTGTGTAGAAAACTCAGTGAGTCAACTCAGGAAAACGTGTCCTAAGTCGACAAGTGGGGTCATACAGTTAGAAGGGTGTTTTATAAAATTTGATAACACATCTTTTTTCGGGGTTGAAGACAAGATGGAGATGTTCAAGAGGTGTGGTCCTTCCATTGGTTACAATTCGGATATTCTGACCCGAATAGATGACACGCTGGCATATCTAGTTGGTGGGACTGGACAATATTTTCGTGTTGGTGTTTTGGGGAGTGTTCAGGGTATGATGCAGTGTGTACAAGATTTGAATGTAAGCGATTGCGAAGATTGTGTCTTGGAGGCACGTGGACGGGTGAGATCAGAGTGTGAGACATCTACTTGGGGTGATATGTACTTAGGAAAATGTTATATACGATATGCTGCTGATGGTGGGTTTCACCCTATAAAGGGTAAGATTGAGCTTGTTTCTTATGCGGCTATCGCACTATGGTTATGTGGTTTTATTAATTTTTTTAACGACTAAATTACTCTAATTCATCATAGATAAGGTGTGAACCCTTATCCTAAGGGAAGTCTTCACCACTTTAATTATACGGTTTTTATGGACATAAAAATTGAGTTGGTGTGTATGGTTGCAGGTATTGATGTTGTTAATATTAATGATGATGCTCACGGTGGTACGAGAAAAAGTAAGAATGTAAAACAGGTTTTTGGCATTGTTGGCATTGTTGCAGGCGTACTTTTAGGGATTGGTGCTTTGGGCCTTACTCTCACTATTTCCGTAACCAAAATTTACAACATAAAAGGTACAACTCTATATATATATATATATATATATATATATATATATATATATATATATATATATAGGGGAAGGATCAAATAAAAACAAGATGTTATTGCGAAAACAAGAAAACAAATATTAAAACCTCTATAACTTCCTCATACGATATTATTTTTTAAATAAAATTGCACCAAAAGTCTTAAAATTATGTCACCTTTAATTCTGGGAAAAAAAAATTAAAAATATAAAATTTCGTGATTTTTTTTATTATTGCACATGTGCAATAATACATATTAATTATATTACACATGTGCAATATTAACAAAAAAACGTTAATTTTTTTTAATTTTTTCCAGAATTAAAGATAACAGAATTATAAGATCTATGGTATAATTTTTTATCAAA
>JBCNJP010000017.1:58475527-58503691 GCA_039602395.1 Deinandra increscens subsp. villosa
GAAGGAGAGAGTGAAGGGGTTGAGTGTTTGTGAGGAGAAGTTGAAGAAGAGTGTGGTGTGTTGTGTGTGCAAGTAAGCCAAAAACGATTTGCCTATGATTGTTACTAGTGTAGGTTGATAGATTAGGAGTGTTGGCCAAACTTTCATCACATTTTACTAGCAAAATATCACTAGCTATTTTTATTAAAATTCCATGTGTATGTGACTTTTATAAATACAAGTCTTTGTTTATAAAAAGTTGCCATGTTTTTATAAGATATATTAGGCTATGTGAAAGTTTATAAAGCTTATAAATATTTGTGGTTGAAATAACCCATAACAAACAATTTATAAAAATCATACAAGTTCATGACAAATTTTTATATAAATAATAAGTAGTAACAAGTTTTATAAAAATTAATGCAAAGTTGATGGGCTAATTTTATTTAAAATAATCCATTGGGCTTTGGACTTTATATTGGACCAAATTATTTAAAGAGAAATGTAATCGGGCCCGTTTGTCGATTATCGGCCATACGGGTCCAAACGGGGCGCCGGTTCGAGGCCCGGGGCCGTTGTGCATCAGTTGGGTTCTCGGGTTGCCACGATCATCCGGTTATCAAGTTTATGTAACGGGTCACGATTTCGGGCTTGGTTTCATTATTTTAGGCTTATTGGGCCTATTGGGCCAAGTCGGGCCCAATTGAGTGATCGGTTGGGGTTCAGCTTAAGTCTTGACAACGATTTCAGTTTATGATGTTTTTATTTCATAAAAACAATTGTTAAAGTCGGTTATAATAGTTTTTCAGAAATCAGTTATAGTTTTCAGTTTTTCACACGGGTTACGGTTAACGTTTTTAGTTTCGGCAATTCGTGACATTTTAAGCTCGGCCGTTCAGATTGTTTAAAACCAAATAGTTTTATACATACGATCGCTTATCAGTTTGCCGTGTCAATTATACAAATGTACGATACCAGTTCTGGATAAAATATAAAAATACATTATATATATATTGTTATTGAAGTTCCATGAGTAATCCATGGAATAACTATGCAATTAACGAGTATACGCTTCTAGTACAAACGCGGGATTAGGTTTTACGTCAACAGCTAACACTTAGGCACATTAATTAGCAGTTTAAACAGTAATAAGATTAGTTAAAGCACATTAATACTTAATTTAAAAGTCAAAGTAAGGTGGTTTGACCTGAATTTTTGGACGATGTGTCACACATCGGTGATTAAATCCTGTTATATTTGTCAATCAATTTTTCGCGTTTAATTTTATTTATATATATATATTTCGATATATACATATATACGCTTCCGCAACTCTGATTTAATTAATGTAATTAAGTGTATATAATTGTATTCGGTAATACAATTAGTGAAACGGGTTTTATTAAAAACTAAAATTACTACCCGTGACCCGAATACTACTGGCAAAACCCAACAGGCTACGCCCTTGGTTTTTGTGATACAGATGGATGGCGATGGAGAGGGATGAATAAAATACAAAAATCGCAACCTTGATGTGTTTCCATATTCATATCATCTCTTAATTTTGAAAACTACAAGTTCCGAGTCAAATTTCTTCCATCTTTGTTTGTGCAACTTAAAAATTAGGGTTTTGATTATGGATTTAATCAAAATACAGATGCAGCCTCATCTCTGCTTAATGAGTAAACAAAATACATATGCGACCTCATCTCTGCTTGATGAGTAAACAAGTGTTGGGTTTTACAGTGGGTATCCGGATTGCCCGTTTTAATTTTTACCGAATAAATTAACGGGTCAATTAATCAGATTAATTGCGCAGCGGAAAATAGGTTTTACAACGCGAATAAAGTAAAAACCGTAGATAGGATCTGATCACCGTGTACGTGTAAATAAACAGAAATAAAATCGAATGATCTAAAAAGTTTAGATATACCTTAGCGGAGTCCGAACAACCGTTCGAGACACCGGGGTTTGACAAACTGGCGCTAGGGCAAACGGTAACGCCCGACTCAAACAGGCTAGTCAAGTATTCAACCGATTGTGAAGACACGGCCTCAGGCACCACGGGCGGGTTCATCTCATGAACCGGCGGTGGTGGCGGTAACGAAACCATGCTATGTATCATAGCATTCCAATCGAACGGTTCCACTGTGCTTGTTGACGAATCCGTCATAGAGACAATTTTGTTCGTCGCGCGTGGAGGCGACGGAGGAAGTGGCGTGACGGCGACGACTTAAAATGGCGCCGACCACTTAGGGTTTTCACCCGGTTCGACGGTCACGGCACGCGAGGGCTCAAACATCAGCCTCGGTGGCGCAGGTAGGGCGAGAACCACCTCACGGTGGTCCTCGCCGAAGATGTTGGCCGCAACAGCGGCACGGGACGCGGCGGACCTTTCGGTGGCGACGACGGATCTAGCGGCGGCGGCACTGGTTTCCAATTTCATTGCGGCGGCAATCAAACGAGGATCTCGTTTCACCATCTTATTAGTCGAAGAAGGCGGCAGAGGGTGGTGGTGGTCTTGCGCCGAAAACGAGAGAGGAGAGGGAGAGGGTGAGGTCGCGACGGCAATGAGAAGGGGAGGAGGGGAGGATCGCGATTAGGGTTCTTCTAATCTCCTCCTCTCCTTTTAATTACTTTCGATGACTTCTTTGGCAAGCAAAACCCATCTCGAAACCAAAGCCTCTAAGCCCAATGATTTTACTAGTCCGTTAACCGATAACGACTAGATATCATTCGCCGACAATCTATGCAGTTAATACGGTAAAAATTCGGAATACGATCGAGGACCGATATACAATATATCGGTTATCTCGGTGAAATATCGGTAGGATATCGGTCATTTTAATATATACATTAAATATATATATATATGTATATATATATAATATTAATAGTAATACGAAATGTAAATATCCAAAATTATATAATACAACACAAAGTTATATATATAAAATTATATAAGACACAAATTATATTATAATTTATACAACACAAAGTCTTATTTCTATTAGATATGTAAAGAGTTTGGCTGATTTTTAATTAAATCCTTATCCTTTTTGTTGATTAATTGTCCTTTTTACTGCTTAAAAAAAGCACACTCATAAATTACATTAAATATTCATCGGGATTCCTAGTGTGAACACAATCACCCACACACAAATAGTTCAACTAATTTATTGGGTTTAGCCGACCGGCGAGACTTCAATCAGAGGTCGACGAGGTTTCAATCGGAGGTCGGCGAGGTTTCAATCGGAGGTCGGCGACGGTGAGGCTTCAGTCCGAGGTCGGCGACGGTGAGGCTTCAGTACGAGGTCGACGACGGCGAGGGTTTAGTCCGAGGTCGGCGACGGCGAGGTAAGGGCTGATTTCAGTGACTGCGCCGGTGAAAAAGAGA
Organism: Deinandra increscens subsp. villosa; assembly: GCA_039602395.1. Classification (NCBI taxonomy): domain Eukaryota; kingdom Viridiplantae; phylum Streptophyta; class Magnoliopsida; order Asterales; family Asteraceae; genus Deinandra; species Deinandra increscens. The sequence continues at coordinate 58,478,904 of JBCNJP010000017.1, forward strand.
GGAGCGCCGTTCACTCAGGAAGCCAGAAAGAAGCGCCGGTGAGGCTTCACCGAATTTTCAAAATATATCACCGAATTTTGATTTTAAAAATACGCCGATATATCGGCGGATTCGGCCGATTTTATCGGTTCCGAATTTTCTGACCGTATTTTCCACCGTATTTTTGTGCCATGTCCGATAACCGATATCCCGCCGATATCCCGGTGGGATATCGGCCCCGGTGGGATATCGGCCGTATTAACTGCATAGCCGACAATTCTCGTAAACATTTTACGATAAATATTGTTTCGTTACTTTGAATTAAATCAATAACCATTTATTTATTTATTAACCGTATTAATTAATTAACTATTAATTAATTATTAGTTCGTTGACTCCGGTGTAACCCTTCCGGGTCGAAACCGGGTCAGTTACGATAAATGTCGTGTGAAGACATCAAATATCCAACAACAAGTTCTTATAGGGAAATTACATTATTTAGGTTTCCATTTTACACATTATTACTAAGCCTTACTCTTCATGCTCAAATTAAGAGGACACACAGGACTATCAGTTTTTGATAGAGCAATATCAGTTTCCTCAGCCTATATAAAGAAGAATACACTTACAAATGCAAATGTAAGTTATTTAATAACCTAATTAATTTTAATCTCGCATCATCGTTATTTATCAGATGACCATGTTATATGTATAAGTATTACCAAGATGCTTTAGCAATTTGCCGTGTTCATGGTAATCCTCAGTTTTTTATAACTATATGTACGTCTAATATGAAGATCGTAATGAACCGTCACAGTTCTGACTCCTCTGACACTTCATCCAGCGGCTTCATTTTCATTGTCTAATATATACCTAGTATGTTGTTTGTTTGTGTTCTACAGACATGTTACCCCTACCCCGTGTACATTGTAAAAATGTCGTTTTCAGAGTATGCTACGTTATGACTTTTATTTTAATTACACCAACATATCATCAAACCTATGTCAGCTTCCTGGCAAGTCCTTTGTTTATATGTAAATATGGTTTTTCTATGTTTCACTTGCATTACTCAAATTTTACCGCTGCAATACCGTTCATAAACATTAATGCTTAATAAACGGACGTTCTGTTTACAAGAATCTCGAATTGGAAGCGCTTTTTGTTCAAATTTTAGCTAAAATATAAAATTGATTTCTGATTGTGCCGTCATAACGTGACTTCCTTTGTCCTCAAGACCGCATCATAAGAAACGCCTCACGATCGGAAGAAAGCAGCAGCACCCAGCTCACAAAATAGGGTTCTTGCAATAATGGGGACTTTAGGAAGATCCATTTACGTCGTCGGATCCTGGATCCGTGTAGCCGGTCAAGCAGTTGATCGTGTCGGCTGCAGCCTCCAAGGCAGCCACCTCTTTGAAGAACAAGGTAAAAATCCACACTAATCTTTCTATCCTTCAATTCGGAATCGCATTTTTCATAATATCATTTATGTCTTTGTTACTTCGTATGTGTTCTTGGTAACGCCAAAGTGAACTCAAACAATTTAGGGCTTGAATTGAGTGGTGTCATGTTTGTTCGGAGTTTTTCGATGTTTGTGATATGAATTTGATGTTTATGAACATATAAGGGACTTTGATGTTGAAGATTAGTAGGTGAATTTTGAGATTTCGTGTTGTTCATTTGTGGCTGGTTTAAAGATTAGTAGGTGAATTTGGATGTGTACTCATTGTCACCCGGTAACATATGAATCAGATCAAGTAGTATTTGCATAGAGAAGGGTTGCACCTTGTAAGAAATGGGTCTTTTGGTTTTGTGCTTTTTATGTCTTTAAACAATAGCAGGTTGATATGGTTGGTCATTTGTGTTTGAAGTTGCACTAAAACAGTACAGGATTCAGGTAAATCTGGATGAGTTGCGAGTTGTCTTGACTTGGAATGATTCCGTGTGGGTCTTAATACAAGTTAAGCGTATTCGGAGTTACGGTAGCCAACCACTTTTGTCCTATGACTCTATGAGTTTAACAAGTATGCTCCGGATATGTGATACACTTTTAATCATTTAGCAATAACCTTCATAGCTACTAGCTAAGAGACCAAAACTAGTTATTACCCAAAATAGAGCTTCAAACCACTGTTTGCAAGCTAGCAGCCTACATAGTCTATGAGATGCCATAATTTCCATCAAGAGAAATCTACGATACCCACATTTGTATTTTCTTAAATGTGAAATGGTTTGGGAGGGTAGATTGAGATGGTTTGGGCACGTGAAAAGGAAGCAATTGACGGCTCCAGTTAGAGCAGTTGAGTTCATCACTCTTGAGGGGCGTAGAAGAAGTGGCAGGCCAAAATTGACGTGGGTAGAGTGCATTAGGCATGATTTGTTTGACTTGCATCTCTTTGAGGATATGGTCGAGGATAGACCGTTGTGGAGGCGTAGGATTAAAACTAAGGATGCCTAGAGGAGATAGGGTAGGATCTAGCGTGGTGTTTTGTATTTATTTATTTTGGTTTTTTTCTTTTTGTATTTTATCTAGTTATTTTTTTGGGCTCGGCTTTTATCCACGTATTTTTTGTCCTTTTTTATTTATTTTATTCTTTTTATATATTTATTTATTTCTGATTTTATTTTATTTATTATTTTTAACTAATATTTTTCTTTTTTTGTGTGGGCTTGGCTCCCTGTTTCCTTGGCTTTTTTTTTCCCGTGATTTTCCTTTTTGTCACTTTCTTTTCGATTTTCCGTCCTATGGTGTGTCAGAGTTGGGGGTCTCCTTGGAATCAGTCTCTCTATCGGTTACGACGGAGGTAAGGCTGCCTACATCCCACCCTCTCCAGACCCTACCAATAGTTCTTGCTTTTAGTGGGACTTTACTGGGTATGGTTGTTGGTGTTGTTGTAAATGTGAAATGGCATGAACGAATAGAGTTGAGGCTGTTGAGGCTAAATGTTGATGTACAAACTGATGTCTTAAGTCATGGCGAATAAGAACAGGTGCATAACGATGGCATTAACAACAGAAAAATAAAGCCAAAGCTTTTCTATCGCAAATTAGTGGTCATCTAAGAAAGAAGAGGCATAATTAGGACATAAGTTTTCATTAAACAAAATGCTGATGAATTACATTCCATTAAGCAAGAGTAGTGGCAAGCAACTTGGAGAGTAAAGGCTTACGTATGTAACCGAATACCTCTACTTCAACTTCAGTGGGGCCAACAATGAGGACACGACTATTGGAGGCCAAATATGTTGCAAGCAACCAAGTTTTAAGGATTTAGGATCGTTTCTCTGGAGTGAGGTAGCTCACTGCTACATGTTGGTTCAAGTGGAGAGCAGCTGTAGACATTTAGTGTCAAAAGATATTCCCAAAGAAACTAAAAGTGAAATTCTATAAGATTGCAGGCCGACGAACAATATCATACAATACTGATTGGCGTGAGGTTGAACCGAGGTACTGATTATTGGCTAATCACGAAAGCGTAAGGGTGAATGTTGGAGATAATAAAAATGAGATGGCAAGGTGGATGTGTAGGCACACGGGGTTGGGCTGGATAAGGAATGAAGTTTTTAGAGATAGATTAGAGGTAGAATGCATTTTGGATAAATAAATAAGGGAATGAAGATTGAGGTGGGTTGAACATGTACTAAAGAGATAAATGAAAACACTTACAAGGAGTGTGAATACTCTCTTAGTGGATGGCAAGAGGATTAGAGTCACACCAACACAGAGATGAGAAGATTTGACAGGATTTGTTACACTTGCATCTCTTCGGGGACGTGATCGGTGGTAGAAGATTTGACAGGATTTGTTACACTTGCATCCCTTCGGGGACAATAGAAGCCGAGAATACCTTAGGATTTATACCAAAATCGAATTAAACTCTATCCCGGTCAAACCTAGAGCAGAGATGACGAAGGATGAGCGGTGCTTTGAGGGCGAACCAGGGCTGCGTCGATTTAGGGTTTGAGGGGAGCGTGCGTACGTTGATTTAGGGGAGAAGAGCATTGCGTCGATTTTGAGGGGGGGGGGCATCTTAGCGAGTTTATTTTTTTTTAATTAGAGGTGTTTTCATGTCTTACTGATTAAGAGGTTAGTAAGACATTTATTCTCTTAATAACAAACAAAAAACAAACAACCACTTTTACCAAAAAGTCTTAGCGAATCAGATCTCAGAGTGTGTTACGACTTTTTTTTTAAAAACAAACAGGCCCTAAGACTTGCCCTCATCTCACTTCCCAGACCCTACTCGTTGAGGGGGATTTTACTAGGGTATGTTTATTTGTTTGTACAGTTTTCATCAATGTTGTAGAAAGCGCTAGGCGGTAGCTAGGCGGTCGAGTACCGCCTAGCACTTAATCGGGATTAATCGGGATTAATCGATTTGTAATTTTTTTTAATTTATATATATATATACACATTTATATGAAAACAATACTTCCAAATCCACATTAATACTTCATAATTCATAGAATTTAAATATATATATACATATAATGTTATTTTTATACTTTTTATGTATAAATTTATGAGTTCAAGACCAAATGTAAACTAGTGAAAATAGAGGGGGTTGAATGTTAAAATACTTAAACTAATTTTATGTAAAAAATAACAAGTTTAAGGATGCAATATAAACTACTAAAAGATGTAGGGGGTTTAATGTAAAATATTTAAAGTTATTTAAACCTAAAAAAACCTAAACTCAAACACAGCCGCCTCTTCTACATCAGCAGCCGGCGACTTCATCTTCTCCGGCGAATCCGGCGACTTCGTCTTCATTTCCGGCCATGAAGGCCAAAAAAAGAACATCGGCGCCTCTGTTCCTTCTTCCTCCCTTCTTCCTCAGTTCCTTCTTCCTACCTTCTTCCTGATTTCCGGCGGAAATGACATCACCGGCGCCGGAATACGTAAATCCGGCTGATATTTGCCACCGCCTTGACCGACTAGCCGGAAATTCCACGTAAAAGTTCCGATTAGCGATTAATGCTCCGACTAGCCGGAAATTCCACGAAAATATTCCGATTGATTAATTCCGCGTTTTACAACCATGGTTTTCATATGGTTATTAGGGGTGTTCAACGAATCGAATTTTGAATACTCGAATTAATCGAATTTTCAATTTTTAAAACCTGGATTCGAATTCGATTCTAATTCGAGAAGTGAATCCGAATCGAATCGAATTCGAATGGGATTAATTCGAATCGAATCCGAATCAAACTCAAATAGATTCAAAATTATTTTAGTAATAAATCAAATCTAAAAAAAGTATAAAATTAATAATTAATAAATAGAACACGCAAGAGACAAATAAAATAATATCATAGTTTAACATTGAAATTGGAAACGTTCAAATTAGACGAAGTTTAGTTTAAAGTTCAAAACATCCATGTATAAAACAATTTTGTTCAGTAAATATCATGCTAGATAACTTATCGGTAAAAAAATCAACTTAAACATCCCTTAAAAAACACAAGATTTTCATTTTTATTATACATCTAAACAGCAAAATAGTTATATAACTGTCAAATTTCTATATTTTTAACAATAACATAATACTATTAATTCATTTGGAAAAATTGATGATGATTGGGTGAATCTACATAATGCCAATTTTTTTAGTGTGAATTAGAGAATACGTGTTTTCAAATTAGAATATTTTAAATAACTAAATATTTAAAGATTTTAAATAGGTGAAAGTGAGAAATTGTCTGTGAAAAATAATTTAATATATTTATGTTTATTTATACAAAATAAATGTGAAAAATAATTTAATATATTTATGTTTATTTATACAAAATAATTGTGTAGTGTATATATATGTGTGTGCATTAATATATAAATATCTCTAGTTCAAATTTCGAATCGAATTCGAATTTGTGATTTAGATTCGAATTTGATTCGAAATTCGATATCAGACATCGAATCGAACTTGAGTTTGGAATTTCGAATCAGTGCGTTTTGAATCGAATCGAGTTGAATTTCGAATTTTTTGAATCGAGTCGAATTTCGAATTTTTCGAATCTGATTCGAATACTGAGCACTCCTTGAACTATTGACTTTCATAGCAATTCATTATATATGCATTTAGCATGTGCCATGTCATTGATTTGAAAATAAGATAGTGCGAGATCTCTCACGGTAGTTTCATACTTTTATAGTTATTAAAAGCGAGCGAAGTGCTAGCCAGGCATAATGCATGCCTAGGGTCGTAGCAATTGCGCTTGAGGTAGATGTAAGAAAAGAACATATAGTAAACCATGTTTTGGGCTTTATTTTTTCTTTTGTTTTGGATTTCTTTTTGAACTTATTTGTATATTTATTAAACCACATATAAAGCTTATTTTTGTTTAAATAGCATAAGCGATGATAGAAATCTACAGTTTTTTTTTAGAAAACTTACATAAATTGCACCTTGCATACGAAAGTGGTTCGTCTAGCGCCTTGGCTTGGGATCCTATCGCCTTTTAAAACCAAGCTTTTGTCTCGGGGTGTGTGTTTTTGCTTCTTGCTACTTTGACTACCTAGGATAGATTCTTTTTGAAGTTAATTATTTTGTAAACGTTATATGTGTTCCTGACTTCCTGCCCCTGGTATTGTCACTTCCCATTTTGTTGAGAATTTTTTGTGATTACTGACATTTTGTCCCTTAAAGTGTTTAATGCACCTTTAGAAACTGACAAATAAGCAATGATATCAAATCAGGGAATCAGTACCAATGAGCTTGTCAACTTGCTTATGATGATTACATATAAACAGAAAATATTGTTCATGTATCTAGAACGAAGGTTCTATTCATCTTCCATCTAAGAATGCGTTCTAATATGGTTATGAGTGATTAAGCTTCACCTTATATTCTTGATTTTACCATTTGTTATTTTCTGACATTCTTGACAATTAAAATTGAATCTTCTTAAGTCTTAAACTGAATTGTCTTTCCAACCTATCTTAAGTTTATCTTCAGTGTCTAGGCACCGAACGTTGATGAATTTATTTGATAAAGACCCATTGGTTGACAAAGATGCATTTTTGGCTCCTGGTGCTTCTGTCATTGGAGACGTTCAAGTGGGGCGTGGCTCCTCTATTTGGTATGGATGTGTTCTTAGAGGTAAGCAAAGCCATGATCAGAATCTTTGCATCAGCCTATTAGCAAGCTAAATGCTCCTTTAATTACTTTTTTATTTCCTACTTGCTAAAGCTTTTAAATTTTGTGGTCCCTAGCCAGTAGAGGTGACAAAGTGGGTGGGTTTGGTCAGACGACACGCATGTCAAAACAGGCCCAATTTTCAAACGGGTTGTTTTTAGTATGGGTTTGGCTGAGCAGCAAACTTTTTTGTTAATTTTTTAATAAATAGTTATAGGGTTACATATGACTACGAAACCATGTCATTACAAAAGTAATCAAAATTCTAAAATAAAGTGATTTAGGAGGCTGAAAATACATCAGGAGTGACTTTTGACACCCATTGAACCTGTTCCCCTTTCAGTGATTTTGACCCATTAAGAAAAACTTAACCCAAATTGAGTCATTCTCTAGTAAATTGAGTCACATCTACTAGTCATTACAGGGTCCATTGATTGCACCAAGCTCCATATTCTGCCTGTATATGTCATAATTTGTAATTGTATTATTATTTTTTTATATTTTAACATGAGGTCCATTTGTAGGTGATGTGAATAGCATCAGAGTTGGATCAGGAACAAACATCCAAGACAATGCTCTAGTCCATGTAGCCAGATCCAATATAAGCGGCAATGTTTTGCCAACAACAATAGGCAACAACGTTACTATTGGTGAGTAAAATGCATTTTCAAGCATGCCATTATTTGGTTGTGAAAAACTGTACACAATGCAGGTCATGGTGCTGTGTTACATGGATGTACTGTTGAGGACGAGGCTTTTGTTGGCATGGGTTCCACATTGCTTGACGGTGCTTATGTTGAGAAAAATGCTATGGTTGCTGCTGGAGCCCTTGTCAGGCAAAACACACGCATTCCTTTTGGAGAGGTGTGTACCCTCTCACTCTTTTCTAGGCATGGCAAATTAAGCAAGTTGGGGTGGATCGGGTTGACCAAAGCAGATTCTCTCTCTCTCTCTCTCTCTCTCTAAATAGGCAAGTAGTCAAGTATGATTATAATGGGAATATATCACCTAATAGTAACCAAGTTTCTTTGGTCTTCCACTGAAGTCACTCAACTTTCAATATTGTTCCACTGTTGTGCAGTTTTAGTTTTTGTAAATTTTAGAAGTTCTAAAATTAAGTTGAAATTTGGCTACTATTTAGTAGTTATTTCAAGGTTAACCTGGAGTAGGAGGTAACCATGAAAAAAGGCTACTAAATAATGACCAAGTTTTATATTCGTTCTATTTAGGTCGTTTAACTTAAAAAATTATGAAAAATTTCACAACAATTGAACAAAAATGAAACTTGAGTTGTTTTTATTGTTAGAAAAAAGTATGAGTGACCGGAACAATTGAAACTTGGTTTTCATTTCATGATTTTATCTCTCACTCATTAGTAGTATCAATAATGATATATTTCTTAAATGCAATGATTTTAAGAGGTTTTATGCCTTGGGTGGCTTTTGACCTGTTTAACCCGTTAAATATGTTCGGTTACAAGTTTTTATCTTATTTTTCTATCTGTTGAGATAGAACATTAGCTGGATTAACCGGAAATAGTCTTTAGAGAATATGCATGTGCATATTCATATTGTCGCGAGTATGTTGGCTTGAAAGGTTGGGTTAAAGAAACAGGGCTGATACCGAATTACCAATACATATAGATATCCTTCATACCTGCCTAAAGGGTTGGACTTACAAATTCACAACCATTTCCAATTCATCATGTTATTAAACCCGTACCCATAGTGATTCCTAATTGCAAACCAAGCATGTCTTAATGCTTGATTAAGCACCAAGTATAGTACAATTTCTCGGAGACCAGTCGAATGTCTAAATTACCCATAAAAGTGATGTCCAAATCCAATGTTTAGTTGCTTTACTTTTTTAGATTCTCTCTTTTTTGTGCCTAGGTGTGGGGAGGCAATCCAGCCAAGTTCATGAGGAAGCTAACAGAAGAAGAAATAGCTTTCATTTCTCAATCAGCAACCAACTACACCAACTTAGCCATGGTTCATGCTGCTGAAAACAACAAGGGCTTTGAAGAAATTGAGTTGGAGAAAACACTGCGCAAGAAGTTTGCACGAAAAGATGAAGAGTATGATTCAATGATCGGCGTGGTCCGTGAAACACCCGCGGAGCTTACCTTACCTGATAATATCCTACCACATAAAGCACAAAAAGCCGCATATTAAATCGGTCAGTTTTCACTCGGTTCAGACTCATTAAATCTTTGTTTTGCTTCAATTATGATCAATAATTTTTAGGGGCCAGGCTCTCAAAGTGTTGATGGTCCTTAAATCATGGAGGGTAATGCTTCTTTGCCGTGTTTGTTGACCGTGATCAATGGTCAACTTCATGTTTTGATTTATAAAGCTTCTAAGAGAGATTGTTAATGCTCTAATGGAATATAAATCCTTGTATTTCTGGAGTTAATCATAAGGTTTGTGTTTCTTTGACTAATTTTGACTTTAGTATGATATTACACATAGGATTTTGACTTTGTTCCCTCATGTTGGACACCTGCAAATGGTAGAGAAACTAGATCAAAGGGCTCCACCATGAACTTGATGTTGCAACAGTGAAATTGAAGTTTTCTGGGCAGATGATTTAAAATAAGTTTAAGGGTAAATTAGGAATTGTCTTTTAAGAGGACAACTTGGTGATAAAGATCAGTCTTTACAACCAAAATCAAAAGATTGTGGATTTAAATCCTACAAAGTGCACGTGTGCTGTTTAGCCATTAAAAAAGAAAAGGGCAAATTAGGAACATAAGTATCTAAAAGTATTAAATTTTCAAATGGTGTATATTAACTTGTTTGAGAGATTTAATTTCTCACATTTGGAAGAGCTGGTTTAAAAGGTAACAGGTAAAATCTATACCTATAAGGCAAAATGTTGAGGTTACATACTTACATTGCTCCATAATCTAAAGATGTTATGACAAGTGTTAAATCCTTGTATTGCAATGCAGGGTGTGACATGTGACCGATTGATATTAACATTGTAACTCCAAATAAAATATATATGAACAGAAAACATCCATCTTTTAGTTGTTTTAGTAGGGCTGTTAATTTTTAACACGGATCTAATAATACGATACGAAATGGAGTTGAATAGGTTTTGGTCTAAGTTGAATATATCTTGTGTCATAAACAGGTTGAAAATGTTTATGACACGATTAAAAATTTGAAATTAGGGGTGATCAAACCGGGTTTCTCGTCTCGAATTTTAGATTTCCTGACCCGGACCGAAGACCGAAATCGGATGAGATCTTGACTGAATCCCGGCCCAATACTATGAATCGGTTTTTAGGTCTGGGCATGCTTTGGTCTCTATGGGTTTACCGGTTTTCCCAAAAAACCGAAAACTTCAATATTTTTTTTGGGCCTGGCTCGAAATCCCTGACTTCTTCACGTATGTATGAACTTCTTCACGAATACGTCATGTATGTATGAAACTAATTCAAACCAAGCTTTGATTCGATCATAACTTCTTTATAAGTAATCTAACTACAAAATTGAAGACACCGTTGTGATCGAAATTGAGAAACGATCCATACTAGATGCATTGTTGATATGTTTCGGTGAAGATTTGAAATACCGAAATCGAGCTCGGAATTAAGAATGAAGAGCGAGGATGAACTGTGAATCTTAAAATGAATCAAAACTATAATTGGTGCTTAACTTCGAATGTAGTCCAAATTGATAATTGAAAACAACTCAAGACTAGAAACCGATTGGGAAAAAATATTAAATAGTGATGTGCAATTTGAGCGGTATGAACTCAAGAACACTGAAGATGAAGACGACGATCTCTGTGAGTCCAAAATTTTGATTTCAATCACGAAGAGATTAAATACAACTCTAAATTGATTACTCCATTACCATCGAAATCCAAAATCGATCAATTCAAATCCATATTGATATGTTTCCGTGTAGATTTCAAGAACTATATTGATGAACATGGTTTGGGGTGATCAAACTTTATAATTCTCATGGAAAGATAACTAATATATTTACCTGTTGTGGCTAACGCAACTCTTGACCAAAAGAAGGGTGGATTGTAGGGATTTAAAAAAAAAAACGTCGCAACCATCTGAGCCTATTTCGGTTTTTCGGGTTTCCCGATCCCAACGGGTATATCCTGACCCGAGACCGAGGACCGGAAATGTATATAATTTGACACCGAGACTTTATAACGGGCACAAAAAACCGGTTCAGGATTTGTAAAAAACCGGGTCAAGAATCGGGAAAATTCAGGTTTCCCGACAATTTGCTCACCCCTATTTGAAATGGTGCTTAAAAATGTTTTTCTCTTCTAACTTACGTTTTTACGTTTATGACACGATTAAAAAATTTAAAATGGTGCCCAAAAATGTCTTTCTCTTCTAACTTCTTTGTGATACGATTAAGTATGTTTCTTTTTAAAATAATTAAATACAAATAAAAAGTCAAAATCCTAATTTAATTTGAGACTTCCATCCTAACTTTTTCATTTTCATCGTTCTGTTAGACTTTAACCCCTTAAATTTTTTTGCTCCGTCAAATCTCTCCGTTTTATATTAATTGATTTCTCTCTCGTTTCCATCATTATGATATTGTGTCTAAAAAAGTCGTGTCGTGTAACACATTTAGAAACGGACATGTGTCTGTGTTTAAAAAAATGACACGATTAGTTAATGGAAAATTAAATTTTTTTATAACCCTAACTCTCATATGTTGGCCGCTAATAATCCCAAATGAGAATATTTTTACCACTGGTCTAAACTATCTAACTATTTTCTACCAACAGTCCCCTGTTAAAAAAATTTAACGAAGTTAGTTTCCCGTTAATATTTATGGATTTCTTGCTTGGACCAGATGTAGAAGATGAAGAGGAACTCATAGGAACCCTTTTCCGCTCTCAATTTTGTGTGTGAATTGAAACAAATGGTGAATTGAATTGAGGATAAAATTGAATTGGAGAAAGTTCCAATTCACTCCTTGCTTCGATTCACAGACAAAATTGAGAACGGAAAAGAGTTCCTCTTCATTGTCTACCTCTAGTCCAAGCAAGAAACTTACAAACTTTTAACGGGAAACTAACTCTGTTAAATATTTTTAACGGGTATTGGTAGAAAATAGTTAGATAGTTGGGACCAGCGGCAAGAATATTCTAAGTGGGATTATTAGCGGCCAATAGGTGAAAATTGAGATTATTAAAATCCAGTTTTCTTAGTTAATCATGTTGTGTTCATGTTTAGTTCCTGTGTTAATCATATTGTGTCTGACCCGTGTAATACATCTAAACCCGTTTTGTCAGCTCTAGTTTTTTTTAAGATATCAACAATTTGATTTTCCTATAGAGATAAACTAAACTTGTAACCCCTTTGTGGGGTCTTTTGATGTGTAGAGGAAAAAACAACCTTAATGTGCCTTTTGACGTATTAATGTGCTTTGTACGAGCATGAAAGAATGTGTTGGGAACAAATATAGTTGGCAACAATATTATGACACTCTATGCCTTCTAATCTTTTTTCTTGAACATCACCCAATTGTATTAGAAAAAACCAAACTAGCAAGTAGTTTGTTGAAAAGATTTACAAAGAGAGAAACGCAAAACAAAACAAATTACATTACAACGAGAACAAAGCGTCCCCCACTAGTTCCAATCTAAATCTATAATTTTCGCTCGATTTAAACCACATGTATATTTCCAACTTGATTTTTTCCACGATTCTTCCTGGATGCGTGTTTCGCCCCTCGAATTCTTTCTCATTTCTTGCCTTTCACAGTTTCCATACAGTTACCACGATGATTATTTTAGGATATTGCTTCGTTTAGAATGAAGTCCTAAAGTTGATGCTTGTTCTATCGTTGCAGGGGTTGTGAAGCTGTACCTTGCCCAAATGCCAATTAAATCCCATGTTTTTGTAGCAGGGTGTGACAATACGTCTTTTCAGGTCTTTTTCTTACTTAAACAAACTTAAAACTGATATAAATGTCGTGAGAATATTTATTTAAACTGCTATAAATGTTGTGGGAGCATTTACGTTATTAACTTGTGTTGACCTTAGCAACTAGGGTATGTGTAACCATCACTATACGAGCATGCACTTGAGTCTGGTCGTTCTATATTCTATGATTTTATGTAAATCATAAGTTATGATTTCATATGAACATTTTGTCATTTTATGTGACAATTGAACTTATGATTTTATGTGATATATTTATATATACATATTCACATGATATTTTATGATTTTATTTGGTAAATGTCATGTAACTATGTGTAGCATTTTATGATTCTTTGTGAGTTTAAACACATAAGAATAAATTGGAATCTACGATTTTATGTTAACTTAAAATAGATATTTAAGAATTATTGATCATGATTTTATTTGAGCGATTAAAGGTTTATATTTATAAAAGCTATACGTTGATTTTATTTTGTCAAACACTCGTATATATACCGTGAGAGGATTCTCCATCAACCCCGTTAGGATTAGTTAACCCCTGTTAACCTTAAGGGGTTTATCTTGCCATTTTCTAAACTTATTTTAATTAAACAAAACTTGCAAGGACTAGTGTTGTGATTATTAAAACTTAACCCTCAAAGGTGTAAATGGGCGAGGTACTAGTTTTGCCATTCCTCTAAAGTTGATTTTGAGGAATTGAATGAAAACGTCGGTTACAGCGACATTGATTTTCCGATCATTTTTTACGAGCCTTTCTAATCGCCACAATAATTGACCATAACTCGATTTCCTACTGAATTGAACTCTCATAATCATTCAACCGACACAATATCTCCCTCTCTCCCTCTTGTTTCTTTCTCTAGCCGACACAAAGCCACCACTAACAGAGGGTTCTTTTTCTGGCCGTTCACCATCACTACACCAACACTGTGTGAGCACCTTGTGTAACACCCGTATACAATTTAGTGTCAAACTTTAACATTTTATGTCATAAAAAACGGTCTCAGAAATTTTTTGATCCAAACATAGTGTTTGACACTTCCAAGTACCATCAATATGGTTTACATTTATAAAATATACCCTTAATAAGTTTGACATCCAAGAGTTATCCTTACTAACATTTATAATGGTTTCTTGAACCCCAAAATGCAAACGGGAATCTTGATCTTCGTGTGATCGGTTCTTCATAGTCTTGACGAGCACCCCCCGCTAAACTTTTCCCTTACTTGCAAATTACTCACTTTCATTAATGAGTTTCTATTGCATACAATGTATAAATATTAATAACAAGGGAGAAAAATAAAATTTCATAAACATATGCCCCATGCGTATCGCTTAGGGAGAACTCACCTCCAAGCGATACACTTGGAGTTTCTGTGCGTATCGCTTCCAGCAACTTATGCTTCAAGCGATACGCTTGGAGCCATTTTTTTCCAGGGATTTGGCCAATTTCGGCCGGTTTTATACTTAGCCAATTTTTGGCTAAGTTTCCCACTGTTATACCAGACCCGCTCAACTCATTTTTTGGGGCTGGTTTTCTATCTTTTAGGATATCCAATACTCACTTTTAAACATGTAAACATACACTTTAACATACCTTAGCCAACCCGATTAGCATTAGGCATTAACGGGTTCAAACCAACCCATTTGACCCGTTAAGACAACAATTTATACGAAGCTAATAACTTGCTCATAAGTAGGGCTATCCTCACCATAACCCGTTATTGGACATGCCATATTAGTCATTAGCATTGCCATATTACTAGTGCTTGAACCCACATTGGTTCTATGTAATTTTTGTATCTTTTACCATTTAGAATGTCACAAAATTTAGTGGATTATGATCCTAATGTATATGACTACACCATTATACATCAATTAACCTACGGGGGGTGCTAACTTATCCGTTTTTACCCCTTTTTGGGTTATTAAACCCGTTTGACCCGTTAAGGCTGGTCCGTGCCTTTGGTGCCACCCAATTCATCAATTAACCCTAAACTTAACCGTTAAAGATTCATGGTTCTGTAAACCATTTGTGATTATCAACATCCCGCTACTTGGTAATGGTCCCTTGCACCATTTTCATCCATTGTAGCTAGTTCACTAACTTGTGAGTCTTATGGTTCAAGTTCATGGCCAACTCTCAATTGGTGGACCTTATGGCATAATGGCTTCATTGTTCTATAAACCATTCATCACCAATTCATTCCAACCCAAGGCTTAACCCATTGTTTGCTTATTTACACAATTTGCATTATTATAATAAATTGTTTGTAACATAGACATCGTTACCCTACAATAAAGAATTTCACAATTTTGTCTCTTTAGAGCCATTTAACCTATCTGACCCATTAGCATGGGTTTTAACTAGTCATATAAATCATTAGACAAGACTTTTGCATTCTAGTATGGTTCCTATGGACCATTTATCTATTTCAACCCGTTTGACCCATTAACTTGGGCTCAATAATTCAGGCATCATTTACAATCCACATCTACTAACCAGTTTTCCCCCAATGATCTTTGGTTCCTACAAACCATTTATGATCAGTTAACCCATGGCACATGGTAATGGCTTTCTTGAACCATTTCCTTCCATTGTGCCATACTTTGACTATTTATGGCTCTTATGAACCATTAAGCTAACATCTAACAATTGACCCTTTTTCACATTGCCATTGTTCCTATGAACCATTTAGCTAGCGTTTGTCATTCATTTATTTAGAGCTTAACTCTAATTGTTAGACTTCATAGATATGTTTAACTCCACTACTTTTCCCATTAGGCAAGTTTATCACTCTTCTAGTCAATTGATTCTTTTCACATTTCTATGGCATCTATGAGTCATAAATATAGTGTGCAACATAGCATAGATGTTACCTCGTGAGCTTTAACCATTACTACCCGGTTTCCGTTTGCCTCTTCTTCTTCCACTTGGTTACCTACTAAGGTTATCACCCATATTAGGTTTATATCATAAATTATCAATAAAAAATCAAATACACGAGTAATTCAACCTTTCCCTTCTTACTAAGATTTTAGAAAAGTGAATTCTTGCAGCACATTCTCAGCAGTGCTAT
The DNA here is from genome assembly GCA_039602395.1 of Deinandra increscens subsp. villosa. Classification (NCBI taxonomy): domain Eukaryota; kingdom Viridiplantae; phylum Streptophyta; class Magnoliopsida; order Asterales; family Asteraceae; genus Deinandra; species Deinandra increscens. The sequence goes on from JBCNJP010000017.1 coordinate 58,495,035, forward strand.
TGTAACAGTCCTTTTTGACCACTTTACGAATTTTTCTAGCCTTCCATATTCAAAGATGAAAGGTACTACACTGAAAGACCTTTCCAGACATATATGGTACACCTTCTATCGATTTTTCTATGATTTTATATATCACTTTTAAAAACAGGACAACAACTACATTAATTACCAAACAGCATGCTGAAAAAATAAATGGCCATATTAACATGTCATTTTGACCCGTTATATATCAGATTCAGTTTCGAGCGTTCAAACACGAAACATAGTATTCATCACAAGCTTTTCGATCGTATATCATACATCTCAAGCAGACATACGAGTGATCTTATACAACACTTTCAAAACAGCCCCACAACTAGATTTTATCATTTTTAGGGTTTCATACAAGTCCATTTAACACATTTTACAAGAATGGATTTCAAAATTCATACTCATACTTATGTCATGCTCTGTAATAGTGTAATATCCCTACACTTTATCATTATTTCAAGCATTTTATGTAAGTTAGGCATTTCATCAAACACCTAGTGTGCATACCACAAATTACACACTTTCACAATATTCTAATATAAGGAAATCACCCATTAAGTGTAGATCCAAGCAATTCATCAATCTAACCATGTTACCACAAATTACACACTTTCACAATATTCTAATATAAGGAAACCACCCATTAAGTGTAGATCTAAGCAATTCAATAATCTACCCATGTTAGCATAAAAACTTGATGTGTTATCATTTTAGATATAATCTAAAACATCATTATCACACAAGTCTACATGAAGTTGTAAGCATTTACTATCATCATAGCTACATATGAGTTACTATCATCACTTTCACACTAAATTCATCACATTGATCATCATAGTATTACTAAAGATGAACAAAACAACATGTATCAACCATCAATTTGATTAATTTGTCATGTTTCTATACACCCATTCATGGGTTACGAATTTTAGAAAAAATAAATGATATGCTCTTACCAATACTTCTCTAAGCAAGGTTTGTGAAGGTGTCTTTACTCCTTCACCGAATTCGCACATGCATCTATTGAATCCATGATTTTTGTGAGGATTAGGAAGCTTATCAAGCCAAGATTGGCGCCTCCTCCCCCTGCCATCGTGATTTCTATTTTTCCCCAAATGGGGTTCTATTATTATTATTTTTTTACTTAAGTTCACCATTTTACTCATATGGTCCCTTCACTTGCATCTATTAACCGTAGCTTCCAAAACTAAGGCAATGAGACTAATTTAATCCATAACTTTGAGATTTATTTAAAATAGACCTCATTTTATCTATCTTATACTTTAAACCTCATGTTTACATAAAGGGTAGAGTTATAGACTAACGTCCCGTCTCACTTATTTATGAATAAAATATTCGTTCGGGTTTCGGGATGTTACACCTTGTGACGATCACCATCCGCCTCTGAGTAACCGGGTCGAGTTTGCAGTCTGAAGTTGGGATCGAAGATCGTGTCGGGTTCGAGTTCTTGTTCGCTTTTCATCATCAAACACATCAATCTCTCATCTCCGATTCAAGGTAACCACTTACCATGATATTCGCATGTTTCCTGGGTCTCGTTTCATGTTTTCGCGTTTTTCCGGTCACCGAAATAAATTCCGGCGAGTTTAGGTTACATGTGAAGAAGATGACGTCGCGTCAGGATAGTTAAAAGTTTTGAATTCGGATTCGTTCAGATACTTACGGTCTAGCGTAGTGGCTGGGTTCCTTCTTTCTGTCCGAGAGGTCGCGGGTTAAAGACCCGTCGTCCTCTTTTTTTTTCTTTCTATTATTGATTAACTTGACTTCTGCAACTGCTGCTAAATAAAAGAATTTCCTGTTGATTTCTTAAGCACAAGGAGCTCATAGCCCAGTGGATAAGGCTTTGCTGTTGAGACCTAGAGGTCACGGTTTCGAACTCGGTGACCTCTATAATTTCTATTTTTGTTGCTTTATGTAATTTTAAGCATTTGCCCACCCAGAACTTGTACTAAAATTGTTCCTTATCATGTTTTAAACTCGTAAACTTCGTTATCGAGTTGGTTAATTTGATTTCTCGTTATTTTGGTTAAACTATAGTTTTAAACAAATAGGTATGAGTAATTAATTATTTATCATGGATTTGTATGAGTTTACAATGGAATATCTTAGTAAATATATTGGATTATGCTAATTAAAGTTTTTGGAACTCTTAAACACTTCGTATAAACTATAAATATACGTCGTATGCTTCGTAAATTCGTTAGTAATATATTTGTGTATTTGGTTATATATATACATATGTTTATGTAAATATATATGTATTTACGTTTTATTACTCGATTTCATGAACGTATATTATTGGTCAATAATATACTCTTCACTGACTTTCGTAATCGTTATGATTTTGGCAATGTGCCAACCTCAACTTGTTTTGGATTTAATGAACCTTTGTCCTGTCATAGTTTGACATTATTTAATTTCACCGTTGTTCTAAACTTAGTCATTGTTGAGTGAACACACACTTATATGTATATGCTCGTTAGGTGCTTGGTAGATTACGCAAAACCCGCTACTTGCTACCTGTTGTACTATTTATCTAGAATATTTGCTGTGCACCCAAAGGTGAGTTTCACGGCCCCTTTTAACTATTTTGAATCTTTTTCGGGGAGATTAACATGCATGAACTTTAACTAGTTTTGATAATCATATCACCTGAATACTCGAGCACAGGATTATGAAAAGTCCTCACTTGAAAGTTACTGTTAGTAATTGTATTTAGTGAGAAGTTATTGAGTAGTACTACTGGGTCTGACAAGCCCCACCCCCCTCACTCGCGGCAACTCGATTGGATATCGAACGAGTGTTATAATGGTCCTTAGTCTTAACGAGGCAAAACTTAACGGTCGAGCCTCAGTAACTATGAACGTGCCTAGATTCTTGAAAATAGCCTAGCTAGCTATTGTATATGTTTATCGTGATCTTAAACTGAACTTTAAATTGAACTTGAACTGTTGTTGAACAGTCAACCTTGAACTTAAACTTGAACTGTCGACGAACAGTTGTTATACACTGAACTGGGAATGTTGTTGAACAGTCGATTTACATTAAACTGGAACTATTTTTGAACTGATAAACCTGTGAACTCACCAACCTTTGTGTTGACACTTTTTAGCATGTTATTTCTCAGGTTGCAAATGTTCGAGTATCCGAGTACGCATTCATGAGACTTTGAAACCCTTTTAGTGTCTTTGAACAAGCCACGTCACCTTGGGTGAAGATGTTTTTGCATAAATAATTTAATTATATTCACACTTCCGCAATTGTAACACTCTGGATTTATATTTTAATGAAATATGAAACTTTTTTATTAATTACAGGTCGTTGGTGTAACTAATGGACTGGGATCTTGGTTTGTCACGCTCCCAGCGGTGGTATTCCTCGCGTGGATTTTTGGGGGCGTGACACAGTGGGCATCCGAAAAGGAGGTGATCGGTTGATTTATTTTCCGTGGAGCACCAAATGTAGGAGGAGCATTCTAAACTAATCCCATGCTTTAGAAGTTCAGTTTTGACCGAAATTTTATTTACACTACGTCAAAAAGTGGCTTTGGCCACGGTTTTTTTAAACGCATAGCCACTGTTTTGTAAAAAACGTTACCAAAGGTAAGAAATACTAGTTTTAGCCACACATATTTTGTACCCGTGGCCAAATATATAGCCTTTGGACCCTTTTAGCCACGTATTTTTTTGTTTATGTGACAACAACAATCAGGTGCAGTGGCGAAATGCAGCAAACGACCACGAAATTTTTATGATTTTTAATTCGTGTGACCAAAAAGGAATGTATGGCCATATTTAAATAATGTTGTGTGACGGAAGAGTAGATTTTATTACTTAGTAAATTAAAAAAAACAAAACTATTAAGTATATATTATGCGTGGCTAAATGTGAGCAATGACCACGCTTTTTAATTAGTTATGTGGCTAAAAGCTAGTACATATGGCCACTGTTATTAGGTTGTGTGACTAAATAGTAGGTTGTGAGTGACAAAAATCTATTACCTATGGCCACATATATTAACCGTGCCTAAATAGTAGCCAATTTTAATTAGTTAATTATCTGTAGCGACGACGAATATATATCATTACTAGAGGTCAAATCTTTATCTACCACCTCGAGTTTCGGATATAAATCATATAATTAATTAATTAATTGTCGATCATCACAATATACGCCGTTAGCTCTCTCAGCTCTCTGTTTTTTGGATAATCACCACTCTCTTAAAATGTGGCATTTGCGTCCTCTGAATGTGGAAGATAGCCCTGAATACGGTAAGTAATCATCTAAATGACTGAAATTCAAATGCATTAATGTGGAATTCACGTCTCTGATTTGGTTATTTTTTTTGAACAGGGAAGAAGATTTTAGTCTGTTTACTTTGGTGATCTATCACCTAGGGTATTTTGCGAGCCTCAATGGTCGGATATAATACATTGATGGGAGGGTTCGCTATTTCGATGAGGTGGACATTAACTCCTTCTCGTTCGATGACCTAGGTCAAATGGTGTCTGACCTAGGTTATGACTTGAACGATTTCGACCCCTACTTGAGGATCTCAGGGTTGTCTCTGGATTTTGGACTGGTTCCATTCACTGATGATCCGAGGGATGTTAGGGCCTTGGCCCTGCACGTCATGGACGAGGAGGTCATATCCATCTACCTCGATGGAGATGTGGAGGTGTCATCCTCCTCCTCCTCCCCCTGAAGGTAGCTTACCCATGGACATGCCGATATGACGATTCAGACAATTTTTCTAGTGGGAGCATGTTTTAAGTTTATGTTGTTTTTTATTATATATATTTGTAATTAATTAACTGATATCACATCTTTTGGATTATATATGTAATTAATTGTTGATGTGTTATGCATCCGATTTGTCTTTTGACTTGATCTTCTTCCTGAAGAATTCTAGTTCATCCGGTTGTCTTCTACATATATTAGGTTGTGTGACTAAATATTAGTGTATAAGGAATTGCATTCAACCACAATGATTTTAATTCACTAGATAATGGGTTTAAATACATGGGAATATCCTATAGACTTCGAACAGAAATAACAACTTTGGTTATCTATAGTATATGTAGTTCATCCTGAAGAACTCTAGTTTATCCGGTTCATCCTGAAGAACTCTAGTTCATCCTGTTCTATTACTGAATAATTACTCCTGATCCTGAAGAACTCTAGTTCATCCGGTTCTATTCTTCTTCTTCTCTAATGAATAACTAAAATTGATCCTGTTTAATTATAAATCATCTCAGTCCGCCAAGTCAGTGAAACAGTTGTCTAAAAATGTCATCCGGTTCTGTTCATCTGCTCTCATTCTAGATGAACTCTTCTTCCTGAGGAATTCTAGTTCATACAGTTTTGTTCTTGTTAGTCCATACGGTTTTGTTCTTCTTACAATTTACTGAAGAATTAAAATCTATCCAGTTTATAAATCTTGTCATCCACTATTAGACAATCAAAAAATTATAAATTGTAGTAAACAAGGCTTGAACCTGGGCCAGTAAAAAAACAAGGCTTGAACCTGGGTCAGTCAAAGAACGGAACACACTACAAACCATTGAGACAGAAGGGTTAATTGGTTATAATTTAACCAGAACTTATTTAATTACTCCCATCACATAAGAAATAATTGATAAACCAAATTTACGTTGCTAAAGGTAATAAATAGACACGGTAAAAAAGGATTTGCATGGTAAAGGTAAAAAATATACACGGTTATCTTGGCATGACGTTTCCACATCTTCCCACCATAGCTGGTAGCGTGCCCTGTCTGCCTTTAAATTTCCACTTTTTCGCCACCAAAATCATCTATACGAACTCCTGATCATCAAGAAAAAAACTTCAATTGATCAATGGATGCCTTTGGTAAACAATGGAGGATTAGGGGTGTTAATGAACCAGCGCCCTACTACGGCAAGACTCCCGGTAAGTGTATTTTCACCCAACAATGGCTGTAAGTTTTTATTTTTAGGGTTTTATGTTTTTTAATTACTTACTCTCTACTCTGCATTTGAGTTTTTTACAGGTGTTCGGAGGTTCACCTCAAGATCCATCACTGCGGCGATTTCCACCGGAATGCCGCCGGCCAGGATGTGTGGAAGGGAAAGGTAGATTATGTCGACTATGTCGACATTCGCACATTTGATTGTTATGATCTGAATCAAATGGTGCAATACCTAAACCACACATCGATTGGCTATTTCCTCATTTACTGGAGGATCCCAGCTTTGTCCATCACATACGGGCTTAAGTACGCTGATTTCATCACTGCCGAAGTTGTAGGGGATATGAAACTTCATCTCCAGGGACCAGAGGGGGAGAGAGAGCTGGATGTGTATTTAATCCGGAACAGGGATTCCACCTACACCTCTGAGTTGGGACTGAGATTGCCGCCTGGTCAAAAGCTGTTTCCTGATGACAGCAGCAGCAACAACTTCTTAGATGATGAAGACTATATGTCGGATGCTAGGTCTTAGCTAGTTAGATAGATCTTTGTATAGGATCTAATGAAAATCTTTGTATAAAGATCAATATATATATATATATATATATTAAAGTTTTTGTTAACTCTTCCTCATGTTTTATTTTGGTTAACCCCATTAATTATATAGATAGATTTTATCTCAATCATTAAAGTTGATTTTATTCTAAATTTGATTGTTGCAAATAGATTTTATTGTGAACTGATGTGATTTTTATTTTATTGTGAACTGGTTAACCATCCTGGAGAACTTTAGAACTCTATTTTACCCGGTTCATCCTGAAGAACTCTAGTTCATCTTCTCTCAATCCTCATGAACTCTTCTTCCTAAGGAATTGTAGTTCATCCAGTTTGTTCTTCTTCCAATTTAATGAAGAAGTAAAATTTATCCTGTTTATAAATTATCTCATCCCACTATATCAAAATGCTAACATATACTAACATAGCATATGAATATATATACTTCATGTAAGATCACAATTATGAGTAAAATGGAGTCTGCTATGATTCATTGAAAATGTGTATGTTATTATAGATGAAAACTGGTTAACCATCCTGAAGAACTTTAGAACTCTAGTTTATCCGGTTCATCCTGAAGAACTCTAGTTTATCTTCTCTCAATCCTCATGAACTCTTCTTCCTGAGGAATTATAGTTCATCCGGTTTTGTTCTTCTTCCACTTTAGAAGTAAAATTTATCCTGTTTATAATTCATCTCATCCCACCATATCAAAATGCCAACATATACTAATTAACCTAGCATGCTATGATTCATTGAAAATGTGTATGTTATTATAGATGAAAAGAGTATGAATAAAACTGTAACAACTATCATGTTAACATACAAACTAGAACAACTTATGCAATTGTACACAAAAACAGGGATCAACTCTTCTTCCAGCCAAGTTCATCCGGTTCCCATCTTGTTCTCCTCTTCAATAGCTTGTAACCGAATTTTGGCCTTGTGAAATAGGAGACTTTCATGAAAGGTCCGTGTCATTATTCTGCTCTCAGTATCACCAATCCTGACAATATCTTGTATATCAGCTTCAAAAAGCCCATTTAGAGCATCTTCTAAGCTTCGAATTGTCTCGCCATGTTCACTGGTGAAAATGTGATACATGCCTGTTTCTTTCTTATACCCCCAGTTGGTCACCTGTTTTCTCTTAACCACATGAAGCCTGTTAGTTATCATTATTAAATGGATTCGCTCTTTTTCAGCCTGGCTCCATTCTGGATCTGGAACTGTACTATTGGTTGTGAATGACCCATCAGCTCTATAGACTACCAAATTTCCATCCTTATCAACTTTAAGTGTCGAAACAGGATTGTCAATGCTGCGATGTGTGGCTTCATCTACTTCTTCGTATAAGTCGTCCAAATACACTTTATCCTCAGCATTAAGGAGTCCTCTTGTGAATACGTACCCTTCATATCACCACGTAACTGTCTAACATCACCCAACTCATGGTTAGTGAGGTTGTACATAGCTTCGCTTCTTCAGCTGTAAACTTTAGTACCTCATCTGAACTGGTTGTGAATAGGTATACTTTCGCTTCATCATCATACCTCCAGGAGATGATTCTTCTCTTCTCAGCATGGACATCTCTGTATTCATCCTCCTCATTGATCACTTTTTCTTTTCCCTTCTTAGCCACTGACTTCATTCTCTTGGTGGGGGTTTTTCTGGTGACTTGGTTGGAGATGAGGGTTTTGGTGGTTTTTTTAGGTGAGGATATGGAGATGGAAGAGTATGACCACTATTAGGTTGTGAGATAAAGGGTGTGAAGTTGTCTGTTCTAAACTTTGGTGGAAGAGGGTTTAATGTTATAGGTTTAGGAGGCTTTACAGGTCTACTAGTTCTAGGAGGGTTTCTTCTGGGTTGCTTTGAGGCTAGGGTTCAGAAGTTCAGATCAGAAAATGCACATGGTGGTATTGGTTCAACTGTAACCTTTGAGATTTTGTTCTGTTCAAGTATGGTATTTGATTATTTGATTCTCAAGCTATTAATACCATAAGGATTGATCTTTTTTGGGTCCTCTCCCCTCATCTTAATGAAATAGCATTTGAGAAGCTTGAGTTCTTCTTCCTCTGTCATAGGGTTTTCTAGGATCACCTGTG
>JBCNJP010000017.1:58504191-58584027 GCA_039602395.1 Deinandra increscens subsp. villosa
TGTTTCAAAGACTCAAGCATGGTGAAAGGGGGAGTATGTAATATCTTTTACAAATGGATCTTGAAGTTCAAAGTTGATTCAAGAGCGATCCAGTCATGCAAGCTCTATTTCTGACAAGATTTCAAGTCAAAGATTGGATGCAGCAATGTTGAAGATTGAAGACTGAAGTTTAGTTAGAAAATAGATACACTACACGTTAAGGGGGAGTCTGTAAAAGCATATTCCTATGCTATGATGTGTCTCGTGTATTGTATCTATGTGAGCGGGTCTTTGTATGAAGTGTAATGACTATATCATTGGCACCGGACCAGGTGGTCCGGCGGACCAAATGGTCCGGGCGTACCATTTGGTACGCACCCTATGTAGTCACTTACTATAAATAGGTTCGTGTTAGAATGTGCAGGTAACCAGTTGAACACTTCTGTCATTCTACACCTTTCTGTGTGTGTTTCTAGAGAGAGAAACTAAAGAGAGTTCATTGTAATCTCAAGTGATTCAATAATAATTCTCTTATTTACATCCGTGTTCATTACGTTTGATCAAAGCATGCAGTAGTAAGATCGTATCTCGTTTCTACAACTGGCCGTAGGTGGGTACAAGCCCTAGATCTCGTCGAGACGAACGTTTTGACTGGTATTGGGTTCCGTAACTCTTTACGGTTCTCAAGTTACGTCAGTTTTAGTGATGAATCCTTTTCTGCTAGCGGACCAAAACACTTTCAGCGGACCAAAACCCGGATCAGTTCAAATAGCGGACCAAACTACGATTCAGCGGATCAGATTATACCTCAGCGGACCAGATTAGACCAGCGGATTAGATTGATAACACGCGAACCAGAATATACCTGCGGACCAGATGTGGTATGGCGGACCAGAACTGGTACGGCGGACCAGAATTTTTCAGCGGATCACACTGGTACGCGATAACCGCCACGGACCAGCTCGATGAATATTGCCTAGCAGACCAGACGGCGGACCAATCTGTTCGTCGGGCGGACCAGTCGAGTTTCATGCAGAATGAACTAATTTTTCGAATTTCTGATGATTTTGACTGAAACTTGGATCACGAAGGTGCGCAAACACTATAGGAACACTCGAAAATCATTTTTCACCATAGAAACACTCGGAATTGGAAGAATTTGATGAAAAATGTAAGAACCCCACACTTTCTCTCTCTAAAAATCTCCAAAATCACAGAATATGATCAGCAAAATGGAACCAGATAGCTCTGATACCACTTGTAGACGCAAGGAGCGATGGATCGTTTGCTAATCACGTGATAACGAGATGAAGACGAGATCAAACAAGTAAATACAAATGGAATTTGTATTAATAAGTCTTGAGAGCACACACACAGAAACACACACAGAAAGGTAGAATATGGCAAAAAGTTCTTAACTCTCTACACATGCTATCTTTTTATAGGTACGACTAAATGAGATGCGGACCACATCCGGACCATCTGGTCCGGGCGGACCATTTGGTACGCAGGACCAACTGGTCCGCTGCCCTCATAGTCACACACACATATGCTCTCATATAGATACAATACACGAGACACAACGTAACATAAGAATATGCTTCTACATAGTTTGAATGCCAAGGCCATGTCTCCTTCCCTTTTTATTTGTTCAGCTTTCTCAACATCTGCAAGTGCCAGTTTTATCATGTTTACCTCATCTTCTGGGAGAGATACCTGTTGATCGTGAATGAATTTTGGAGGATTTGTCTTCTTAACAGCTGCAAACACCTTGTCAGAATGTGATTGGTACTGGGGCATAGCCATTTTTCCTTTCCTGAATCTGATTGCTTCAGCAAAAAATTCATTCTCATCAGTAGGTTCAGTCTTTGGCTCAACAGGCTTTGTCTCTTTAACAGGTGCAAACACCTTGTCTTTGACTCCGTCTTCTTCAACATCAGCTTCAACAACCTTTTCTGTTTCACGAGTATCAGGGGGAGCACAAGGGTTTAAAAGAGGAATGATGGGCAGAGATGGATCACTAGGCTTTAAAAGAGGAATGATGGGCCGAGATGGAGCACTCCTTAACCCAGTGCAGTTAATAGTATTCCTAATCATCATTTTTCTCATGAAAGATAGAGCTTCAGGAGCTATCTCCATATTTGTTGTTTGCAGATCACTCATCACACTTGTGATAAACTGATTATCAGCAGTCACTTGCACCGGATGAAGTTGTTCAAATGGATTAACTAGGTCAACCCAGTGAAGTTGTTCAACCGGATCAACATGACCTTCTTCCTCCAAATGAAGTTGTTCAACCGGATTAACATGGCCTTCTTCCTCCGGATGAAGTTGTTCAACCGGATCAACATGGTGTTCTTCCTCCGGATGAAGTTGTTCAACCGGATCAACTTGTTCAACTTCATCAACATATGAGGAAGACATCCTGTGCAAGATCCTATTTTGAATTAAATCTAGTTTGACATGTAAATTTCATTTCAACGTATGGTTAACAACCTTACCTATCAGTGGCTTTCACAGATTGTCCTGCCTTCAACCGCTCGATTTCTTCTCCTTGAGATCTCACAATTGCACGGAGAGCTGCCAATTCATTTTCCAGTTTTCTACATCGAACCGTCAATTCAGTATGTGTTATGCTGCTCTCAACTGGTGTGTTTCCAGTATCTTTGAGCAAAGAAGAGCAAACAAGCCGACCTTGTTCATGCTCAGCACCCATAGTTTCTTGGCACCTGGGATTCCTGTTGTCAATCAAAGGTTCCTTAATAGGTTCCCTGACATAAACAGTTGCCGTGGATTGGGTCTTAATGATGTTGGCACTGTCCTCAGGGTCTAGTGGGACTTCATGAGTAGTGTCAGCCCTTTCTACCTGACTTACCTTTATCACAACTGCAAGTCACCTTATCAGCAGAATGTGGGTTGGGCGATTGAACCAAGTCCAGCAGTATATTCTCTGCAATAAGGGTTGGGGAATCTACTTCATGTGGCCTAGGTGATATATCACCCTCATTCTGAGGTAGTCCTGTGGAGGGTGTAGGTAAAGGAGACCTATTCCTCTTCCTTTTGGGTGATTGTTGAGTTTGTTTGGTATTTTTGAGTGTGGTTTTTGATGTGGACATCCTCTTCCTTTTGGTGGGAATTTGTATATCAGTGGAAGAGGATGGTCGGTCTGGTGTGGGCTCAACACTTGTTGGTGTAACAATGTTGTCACCAGGAGCAGTTTGCTCAGGAGCAGTCCTGGCCTTAGGAATAGGGTGTGATGTGTCTTTACCAAGGAAAACAGTTTTGTTCACTTGCATGTTAAAAATGTTTTACTTGTAAAAGATTTTAGTTCAAGATGTTGATCAAAGATTTACAGATTTGGAAAATCACAATTGAGAATGTGTTGGATGAATCTGGGGTACATGTAAAAGATCCTTTTAGGTTTTAGATTTTCCAGCATTCCATCAAATATCATTTATGAAAAGTTAAAGTTGAGCCCATTTACCAATCCATGAAAAGCGGATGATTGAGGTGCAGCAAGTTCATCCCACGCAGTTTTCTTGTGAGATAGGCAATGGAGAATGGTATGAGCAAGATATCGCCAAACATAGGGTAGTTGTCCCTTTTTGATGGTCCAACAAGTTAAGTCACCCCCATACCCAATTGCTTCGTATGTCTTCAAGTACAATTCAGACTTGTAATCAGGATCACCTCCTGCATCATTGAATTTCAGATGCTTCCGGATCGTTTCTTCAGTCAAACCAATCTCATTCCCATTGACTCTAGAGTCAATTTTACCAACCCCGTTGCTATCAACAATTTTTTTGGTCGAGTCCCAAAATTCAGCAATTCTCTGCTTGCATATTACAGGATTCACAGCTAAAGCAAATTGAGTGTTGGATTTTTCGAGGAAATCTTTCATTTCATTAAATAGCTTTGACTTATCAGACTTACGTACGCTACAACATTGTGTTCGGCGAAGAACAGTTGAGTAGGCTTTGATGCAGCCTTTCGATTCAATTTGGGTGCCATTTGTGAGAAGTTAGAGAGTAAGGTTTAGGTTATCGCAAATTAGAAACCTATAGAGAAAATAGAGGGTAACTATTTTTCGAAAATGCAGTTTTGTTGAAATTGGGATGGGGGAAATTTTTGATAATTTAATTTGGTTTAGAATAATATTATTAATTTATTTTAATTGAATCCACATCAATTAGGGTCGATTAGGACCCATGAGGACAAATGAAGATAAAGTAGGACCAATTAGGACCAACGAAGCCATGAGGCCCAATTAGGTTAAATTGGGCTCAATTTGGGTCAATGAGGATCAATTAGGGTCAATGATGATCAATTAGGGTCAATGATGAAGACCATTTATAACTAACGAGGGTCGATTTTGCTCAATAACGCCTTATGAGGACCAAATATGACCAGTTAGGGTCTATTAGGCCGATTGAGGACCAATTATGCTCAATGAGGACCAGTAGACTGAATTAAAGTCAATCATGCTCATTTTTGACAAATGAGTACCAATGCGGGCCAATGAACACTCAGTTAGGATGAATTAGGACCAATTAAGGTCAATTATAGTCTATTAGGCTCGGTTAGTTTCAATGAAGATCACTTACGGTCAATTACGACCAATTAGGCTCATTCAGGACCAATTATAATCAATTGGGGGTCAATTAGGCCTAATTGAATCAAATTTGTTGTACTTCAAAGTAAATGGTCCTCGATGAGTCTAGTTGGTCCCTATTGAGGCTAACTGACACTAATTGGTCCTTATTGGTTCAAACTGTGGAAATTGCTCCTCATTAACCCGAGTTGAGCCATATTGGTACGTATTCTGTCTAATTGGCCCTCATCGGTCCTAACTGGCCCTAATAAGTCATAATTCATCCTTATTGGTCCTAATCGAGCATATTCGACCATCATTGGTCCTAATGGGTCCTCCTTGACCCTAATAGAACCTAATTGGTCTTAATCGACCATCACTAACCCTGATTTACCCTTACTGGTATCATTGGTCCTCATTCAGACTAATTGGCCCCAATTAGTCCTAATTGGACATACTTGATCATCGATCCTCATTAGTCACTTCCTTCATGCTCCGTCCTTATCGGTCCTATGAGCATAATCAGCCTTCTCATTGAATTGATCCTAATTCGTATTCATTGACCATATTAATTGACCATAACTGGTCTTCACTAAAGTATCCTAAATGACGCTAATTGTCAGTATTTAGTCCTCATTAGTCTGGTTGGTCCTAATTGCTCCTCACCATCCTAATTAGACGTCGTTTATTTTTTTAGAAACAAAAATTATTATACATGAGATATTCGCAACATGGCGTCTTTTCGTATTTTTGTTCTGAATTGCATAGTAATTTATCATTTTCATTTTTGAGTTGTGTTTTAGTATTGTCACCATTTTTTGTAGTTGCGTTATCACGGTCACAAAGCACGTGTTATTAAAATCTTGTTTATTATATCTAAAAGAAAATAATAAAATTAATATTAAAACATAATTTTGTTAGGGCTTTTAACACCGATCGTCGTCCGGATCTGCTTAAAGGATCACAGTTATGTCAACCGTAATTGATGTACTCGTACAATTTCACAATCTCGTTATTTCAACACCTCAAGAGGATGAAGCTCATCTTGAAGAAGAACCTGCAAACCCACAAGAAGAGTGACTTGAAGACTTTTACGAACTGGATGATGAAGTTCATCTTGAAGAAGAACCCACCGGAAGAGCCACGTGGAGACATTTAATTAATTAATTATTATGTTTATGTTTAATTTTAGGTTTAATTATGTTTAATATACATATTGTTTATATTAATTTTGGGTTTTATTATCAGTTTGAACAATTCCCCCCATTTTAATTAAAAATTTTCACCAAAAAATTTGAATTTCCCACCAGTAGTTCAAATTACACCCAAATTTCGAACTAAATTTACTAATTATCGATTCATCATATACTTTCCCTCTCACTTTATCAGAAAATTTCCAGTTAAACGCCTCCAGTGAATAACCAGGTCTTCTTTCTCATCCATATCATTCACATCTTCCATGGAGCCTCAACAACGAATAGCTTCAACAGACAGCGCTAGCGATTCTTCAGAAGTTCCATGTGATTTGGGAGACCACTCAGTCCAGAAAACGGTAATTGTCAAGTTATTCGGTTTCATTAATTACAATATGTCTTCATAAAATTGTTTGTTTTGTTTATTATTGATACACGTTTAACTTGGGATCCCTGTATTTGTGTACACTTACAGTTACAGATCGATAAAATTCCGTTTCATACAAAATTAATTAGGAAGGGGTATATAATGCTAAATTAGTTATTTTTATGCTAGGAATGTTGAGGTCAAGCATATGCACATGTTTGTAGATTCATGTTACTGGTGAACCTCCTTTCTTCTTTATGTACACTACTAGAAATGGTGAACTATTTGTTTATATCCACTGAAGACATGATGTGTTCCGCTCTTCCCTTTAGATGTCTTTAATTTGTGTATAACATATCAAATAATTAGTGAATAGGGTCTTTATGTGATATATTAATAACTAAGAACTAATTTACGTTACTCTGGTCATTACTATCTAGGAAATGATCCTAGAGGACATATATAGGAATGTTTCCAACATTTTTTGTACGTTCATGTTAGAGGGGTACAAAATAAAGAAATTGTAGTTTAAATCCTCTATAGAAGAATAGAAGAATGTTGATGTCATGCATCTGCTACTTTGCTAGAAATGGTGAACTATTTGTTTATATCCACTGAAGACATGATGTGTTCCGCTCTTCCCTTTAGATGTCTTTAATTTGTGTATAACATATCAAATAATTAGTCAATAGGGTCTTTATGTGATATATTAATAACTAAGAACTAATTTACGTTACTGTGGTCATTACTAGCTAGGAAATGATCCTAGAGGACATATATAGGAATGTTTCCAACATTTTTTCTAGGTTCATGTTAGAGGAGTACAAAATAAATAAATTGTAGTTTAAATCCCCTGTAGAAGAATAGAAGAATGTTGATGTCATGCATCTGCTACTTTGCTAGAAATGGTGAACTGTTTGTTTATATCCACTGAAGACATGATGTGTTTCGCTCTTCCCTTTAGATGTCTTTAATTTGTGAATAACATATAAAATAATTAGTCAATAGGGTCTTTATGTGATATATTAATAACTAAGAACTAATTTACGTTACTCTGGTCATTACTAGCTAGGAAATGATCCTAGAGGACATATATAGGAATGTTTCCAACATTTTTTCTAGGTTCATGTTAGAGGGGTACAAAATAAAGAAATTATAGTTTAAATCCCCTGTAGAAGAATAGAAGAATGTTGATGTCATGCATCTGCTACTTTGCTAGAAATGGTGGACTGTTTGTTTATATCCACTGAAGACATGACGTGTTCCGCTCTTCCCTTTAGATGTCTTTAATTTGTGTATAACATATTGTTGGTCCAGAAACAACAATCGTTCACGATATCTTAATCTCGAACAAGTGCGGAAACCTTGTACGAGATCGATTCAATAGAAAGTAGATGAAATAGACTTGATATGAGTGATAAACAACACAAAAAGATCAAATCTTGAATGAAGAACAAACAAACTTTCTTGAGATGATGATTACGATCGTGAATACACAATAGAGGGGCTGGAATCGTAAACAACAACTTAGAATCAAAAACTAGGTGGGTTTATATACTACCCATTACAAAACCCTAAATCCAATCATAAACCCATTACAAAAGCCGGCCCAGTAAGCCCAAATCATAATCTTGAGAAGCCCAATACAAGTTAGCCTAATCTAATGTTCATGCCTCATAAAGTATAGCCCAACAATCTTCCCCTAGGTGTGAACCATTAGAGCGTCTACGGAAGCAGCAGATCAAATTTGAAGGTATTCGGCTTTGTGCTTGACCACCATTCACGTTCCACGATCTGGTTTGCTGTTCCATGAAAGATCCCCACCCGAATAGCATTTTCAAGATCATTCTCATCACCGAGAATAGGTTGGGAGGCGAGGAGCTTGATATCATGTTCACCAAACCTCAGCAGATCGACCGGATCATAGAAGCGGAATTCTCGCATCTTCTTGCAAACCACCACCACCTCGTGAGTTGTTGGATCATAGAACCAGCTATCAAAATTTCTCACCAATGTACCATCTTCAATTTCGTCCAACATATTTATCACTCTAGTTCTCTTGGTGGGTGGCTGCCTCACTTCTCTATTAGGCTCTCCTGTTATTGGATCAGTTCCAGTCTCAATCCAACTGGCCTGTTTGAGCTCAAAGTTCACAAAGTTTTCTGCCAAATGGTTCATCAGGTTGTCACGAACTTGATCTCCTTGTGCATTCCTCCATCGGTTTATATATGGTGCCCTCAACAAGTTTCTGATCTCAGGCTCTGTCCAGGAGTGAAATTGGCCTCTTGTTCTGTAATACTCCACTGGACTATATCCATCTCGGATTACTACAAATAGCTTCTTCTCACCATCGTAGTGCTAGAACAAGATTGGTTCGCGGCTCCCCCTTTTGTCGATTTCGCTTACACCGACATCAATCGAGTACAGCGTAGGGGAAGGTCCTTGGTAGAAATCCTTGAACCAGTTGTCATGACCTTCCAGTGCCTTTGAGATGATTCTTCCTCCTTGAGCATAGTTAGACATTACTATGGTGTCATCACCTTCATCTTCATGCACTATTTCAGCAGTTTCAGTACCTTGAGACGAACTCTGTCCTGGGGCACTCTGAGCACTTAGGCTTCCAGACTTCTGCAAGTCCTCTAGTTTCTTTCTTAGATCATAGAATGCTGCATACAGGAATCCAATGTTAGCTTCATTCTTGCTTTCCTTCTCCTTCAACCTCTTGTTTTCTTCTTTAAGCTCTTTTATCTCTCCCTCTCTCTTCCTGTTTTGAGATTCAAGGAAGTTGATTTGAGGATCAGGACTTATTCTGAGGTCGACAGGGAGTTCACTAGCTTGAGCAAGTTCTTCAACAAGCGCTTGGTACAGACGAAAGCTTGGAATGACAGGGGATTGGCTTGATTCTGTAGATAAGTTTATTCTCACCGGACTTGGCTCAGCAAACATGTTATCCACATCAAAGAATTGCCTTTCATCATGAAATGGGCTATGTTCATTATGAATAGGACTTTTAGTCTGCATTGGTGTTGGTTCTTGAACATTAGCTTGGACATTAGCTTGAGTTGAGCTTTCAATATTTGTCGGTTCAGTCACATTCTCATTCTGAACATTTGCACCTCTAGGTTCAATCACCATCACCCCTAAGCTTGTCTTCTGAAACTTAAACCTGATAGTTCTGGGATCAGCTCTCTTTCTTGGTGAGGGTACACGCACATGAATAGGTTCTACAAGTACATCATCCACTGTAAAATGAGCATCCAACTCCCATGGAATTGAGCCACTGCTAGAAGAGGAATTCAAGTCATCCCTCGTTCTCTTGTGGCTAATGGGACCTAGATCCCCATAGATATCGTCATTCAGATTCTCATGTTCAGGGAAAATGTCATCCATCAGATTTTCTTCATCAGAAGGTATGTCCTCTATTTCTCCCTGAACATTCACAGGAACAGTTGTAGTCACATCATGGTCTTCAGCAACAGACACATTGACCGGATGCACTTCTGGCTCGGAATCAGATTCTTCTTGATCTTGTTCCCTTGGAACTTCAAGGAAAGCACCTCTTTTAGACCATTCAAGCCTCCCTTGAAATCTACTCTTACCCTTTCTATCTTGGGTTTGCAACCCGAACACACTGCTATCCATGAATTTGATATCCAGCTTCTCAATCCTATCTTGAATCATTGGATATTTCTTCATAACCACCATCTGCACAAACCTTGGCGTCATAAGAAATTGTTCTCTGGCGCTCCAATCAGCATTACCAATCCAATCCAACATCATCATCTTTGAAAAGTTGAAGTCCCAGTCCAAGGCCAGTGCAATGAATGCTGTCCCATGAACCTTGTTCAGCTGGTCAAAACTTGTTCTCTTCCCCAAGAAGGATTTCTGCATGTAGTGTGCCAGACATCTCCAGTAGTGCGGCAGTAGCTTCTTGAAAATGGGAGGGAATTTTCCTTCATACCCCAAGGACTGAGCACCTTCTAGCACAACGGTCTTTGAATACTCCATTATGTATTCAGCTTTGTCATTAATATTCAATCCTTGACGAATATCTTCTTCAGTAATCTCAATCCGGCGGTTCTGAACGGTTGCACTGATCCTTGATTTATCTGCATTTGCCCTTGCAGTTCCCCAGAATTCTCTAACGAGCTGTTCATCAATTAGCACGCTTGTCCTGAGAGCATGGTTGATCTTGCACACGTTCAGTCCAACTATCAATGAGTAGAATAACTACATGTGTTTCTCAGGAGGGTCGTCAAGATAAGCGGGTTTGCAGTGATCCCTCTCAAAGTGAATTTCTTCATCAAGCATATCTTCTGCCATCTGAGACAACGAGACAAATGCATCAGGTTTAAACTCATCAAAGAGCAATTGTGTTTGTTAACATCATTTTGAAGATTAAATATTATCACTTTTAACTGTTAAGTTCAGAAATCTCAGTTGATGCTTTCAAGAAAAGGATTTGTTTTGAATCACTATTTTAACAACTCACATTCTCAAAATCAGCACATTCAATTTTTTAAAAAAAAAAATTAAGTTTGATAAAAACATTTTGTATTTAATCAAGTGTTTACGATTTTAATTTCAAACTTTTAATGTGTTTACGATTCAATTAAGTGTTCACGATCGGGTTAAATTAAGTCCGACATAGGCCCAGTCGCAAACCCGAAGCCCGATCGTAAATGGCCTTTTGTCGTAAACTTTCAGGATCGTAAACCGAACAATCGTAATCGCCGATCGTAAACCCCAAACGTCGTCTTCTTCATCTAGACAATCGTAAACACATAGGTCCGCCATTTTTGAACCTGCAAAACTTCAAAAACACATCAAACAACAACATTTAAGCAGAATACACACCAGAAACTACCTTTCAAGTATTGCAAGCACAAAATCAGCTTCTAATCTCGAGTATTCGATACGAAACACGAAGAACACCAAGATGAGAGACTGAGAGGTTAAACAAGTAAAAACCGGTGATAAACTGACAAATCCGAGAGGAACCAGTCGATTGAAGGGTGTTCTATGGTCGGAAAGTGATTGCGAGCACGGTGGAGTGCTCGGATTCCACTGTAAATGGTCGGAGGTGGTCGGAAATCAGTTTTCCGGCGGAAAATGGCGGTGGTTAGGGTTTCTGTGAGGCGGGTCGTAAACACAGAGTGAGAGAGAGAGTGGATCGTAAAAGCCAGTCGGAAATGAGATCTTGTGGGTTTTGATAGAAAAAATGTTTCACAAAGGCCCCTAAAGTTTCAAAAACATTTTAAAAATGCCCAAACCTCATTTAAAGGATACAACACTTGAAAAGTTGTTAATTTTGAAAAATTTAGAATTGCAAAACTTCCACTCAGATGCATACCCCGATTATCTGATCATGATCATAAAAAAAAAATTTAAATATTCACAGACTTAAAAAGATGAATATAAAATGCATAATAGCTAAAATAACCTAAAATCGGGATAAAAACATACTTTCCTTGAAGCTGATGTTTTTCATGGATCAAACCTGACTTTTCTTTGACTGAGGAACCTTTTTCAGCTTCTGTTACTCAACGCTCTAGACGATTGCCAGAATTTTATACCACACAAACTCACATCAAGTAGTTTTGAAGTGCTTAAATTATGGTACAATATTACCGTCATGTTTAACCGTCCCCACACCCAATTGTTCATAGCAAAACCTACCCAACCTCAGAGTTTATTGAGGATTCACAAATCCCCAACCAAAATAATTACTTTATTATTTTTCTTTTTCTTTTCATTTTTTTTTATTTTCATTTTGATTTTTCTTTTTCTTTTCTGAGGTGTTGTCATGATAGCAGAAACATGGCGTGTGAGAGAGTGAATACTAGGTACAATTACCACTCTCAACCCGTTTTTGCTGGGACTCAGTCTTTTAAACCATGTAAACTAGGACGGGAAACTAAACATATATAGAAGTTAAGTTTACAGCACTTACATTGATAATCATAGTTTTGGATTGAACTTACCGACAAATCATCTTTGAGCAATCTTTCACTTCAGTCTTACACGTGTCAGTCTCCGATTGTCTTGGACATTTATATCATTTCCTACCAACTCAAGGCAAACAAAAGATTTCATAAAAACCTCAAACAAATTTTTCAGGTTTTCTGAAACAATGACATTTCTTCCTCTGTTTTTTATGAGGCTTTTGAAACATAAACACCCCTTGTTTTTTTTTTTAATTTTTTTAATATTCTTTTTAATGAAACTTAAAGCAAAAGTAAGCAAAAATAAAAGCAAAACTATATACAAAAAGTTTTGATCAGATCATTCCTTGAAGGCAATCATCCTTAGGCCTTCAACACACATTTCAAATTTTGGACGAGGAAGGGGTTTTATGAAAAGGTCAGAAACATTTTGATCGGAATTTACATTTTCCAACTGAATCAACTTCCTATCATAGCAATCATGAATGAAATGTACCTTGATATGTATATGCTTTGTTTTGGAATGTTGAACAGGATTTTTGATAATTTGCAGAGCAGCAGCGTTGTCACAAAAAATTGGAGTATTAATGAATTACATACCGTAGTTAGTGAGCTGATTCTGAATCCACACTACCTGTGAGCATCCAGCTGATGCTGCCACATATTCAGATTCGGCAGTTGACTTGGAAACAGTATGCTGCTTCTTGCTCTGCCATGAGATAAGTCTGTCTCCCAAGTACTGACACCCTCTAGTTGTAGATTTCCTGTCAAGGTCACTACCTCCATAATCACTGTCAGTAAACGCAAACAATTGAAAATCAGTATTCTTAGGATACCAAAG
The DNA here is from genome assembly GCA_039602395.1 of Deinandra increscens subsp. villosa. NCBI lineage: Eukaryota > Viridiplantae > Streptophyta > Magnoliopsida > Asterales > Asteraceae > Deinandra > Deinandra increscens. Next base: position 58,517,108 of record JBCNJP010000017.1, read on the forward strand.
TCCAAGTCGAGGCCTGCCCTTTAGATACCTAAGAATACGTTTAACAGCAGCTAAATGAGAGAGTTTAGGATTAGCCTGATAACGTGCGCATACACACACTGCATGCATAATATCCGGCCTGCTGGCTGTTAGATACATGAGTGATCCGATCATCGAACGATACATGAAATCACTCACTAATTCTCCGTCTGCATCTGCTGTCAGTAGTGGTCTGGATGCCATGGGAGTGGAGATAGGTTTGGAGTCCTGCATCTTGAACTTTTCCAGAATCTCATTCACATATTTTGCTTGATGAATGAGAATTCCAGATTCATCTTGTTTCACTTGTAACGCCAGGAAAAAATTCATCTCCCCTTGATCACTCATCGCAAACTTCTTTTTCATGATATCCTCAAACTCAGTGCATAATTCTTCATTTGTAGATCCGTAGATGATGTCATCCACATACACTTGCACCATTATGATATCATCATTCACTTTCTTTCTGAACAGAGTTTGATCAACCACTCCCCGAGTATAACCATTTTCTACCAAATGCCTTGACAGAGTCTCATACCATGTGCGGGGAGCTTGATGAAAACCATATAAAGCTTTATCCAGAAGATACACATGATCTGGATGCTCTTCATCCACAAACCCTGGCGGCTGAGCCACATAAACTTCTTCATTCATTTCAGCATAAAGGAAGGCTGTCTTCACATCCATCTGATGCACCGTGAAATTGAGATATGTTGCCATAGCAAGGAAGATCCGAATTACTTCCAATCTAGCCACCGGGGCATATACCTCATCATAATCAACCCCATGAACCTGTCTATGTCCTTGAACAATCAGCCTGGCTTTGTTCCTAACAATTATACCCGTATCATCTTTCTTGTTCTTGTACAACCATCTTGTGAGTATAACCTTTTTATCTTCTGGCCTTTTCACTAGACGCCACACTCCCAATTTTAAGAATTGATTCAGTTCATTGTGCATAGCCTCAATCCAACTTGGATCTTTAAGAGCTACCATCACATTTGGAGGCTCTATCTGGGAGATGAAACATGTGTACATGCGATGGTTGATGTTACCCGTGCGGCTTCTAGTGGTGACACCTACTGATACTGGCCCGACCACATTGCTAAGAGGATGATCTCTGTTGATTCTTGTGGTTTGAACATCTGGTACTAAAACAGAAACATGCAGGTTAGTATCATTAACATTATTATTCATACCTTGGGTTTCAGGCTCCTTCTGATTATCATGAGTTCCTGAAGATCCTGGAACATCCACAACATCATCCTTAGGAGTTGCTGCTGATACATTATCTCTGACATTTTCCACAGATGACCTCATTTCAGGAACTGGAGCAATAATGTCTTCTTCTTCATCCAGACCAGGAAACATGCTTGAGTAATTGAAATCTTCAAACAGTGATCCATAATCAAAAATCCAGTCTGGTCCAGTTCCTGCATCAGTTGGATTGTCTTCTAACCAGTCAACATTAAATGCCTCAATTATCATTTTGGTGGTTTTGTTGTAGACCAGATAAGCACTGTTTGCAGAATATCCGACAAAGTAGCATTCATCAGCCTTTGCTTCGAACTTCCCCACATCAGATTGAATTAGAACTGTGCAAGGACACCCGAAGGTCTTGAAGTATCCCACCCTTGGCTTTTCTCCATAAATAATCTGATAAGGCATCTTCTCATGCCGCTTGTTTAAAAGTACTCGATTCTGCACATAACAAGTAGTGTTGACTGCTTCAGCCCAGAAAAAGATTGGTAGTCTTGCTTCCCACATCATAGTTCTGGCGGCTTCAATGGTGTTCTGTTTCTTCTTTCAGCAACACCATTCTGTTGAGGTGTGTATGGTGCACTGTACTTCCTTTCTATACCTTTCTCTCCACAGAACATATTAAATTCAGCATTCTTGAACTCCATTTCGTTGTCTGATCTTATCGCCTTCACTTTCTTGATCATCTGATTTTCTATGAGAATTACAAACTGTTTCACCAGTTCTGGAGTTTCATACTTGTTCGACAAAAAGAAAACCCAAGTGAATCGAGAGAAGTCATCCACTATCACCAGACAATACGTGAACTTGCTGATACTTAGAACTTGCATTGGGCCGAAGAGATCCATATGAAGTAGTTGCAACACCGATGAGATAGAATTCGTCATTTTAGATCGATCTGGTAACTTGTGCTGCTTCCCCTTAGCACATGCAACACACTTCTCAATTGATGTGAAGTCCTTTATCGGAAGATTTCGAACATGCTCTCCCTTTGCCAGCTTGTTCAGATTCTTCATGTTAGCATGTCCCAAACGACGATGCCATAACAAAGCCAGATTTTCATTTTGCTTTGAAATAAGACAGGCTTCTTCAGATGTCGGAGGATTGCCCATGTTGAGAAGATAAGAATTTGCTCGTCTTGGGGTACGCATCAAGATACACTCCTCAGGAATCTTGACTCCAGGCTTGAGGATGATACATTCCTTCTTGTTGAATAACACATAATATTCTCGATCACAAATATGCGAAACACTGAGCAGACTATGTGATAATTCTTCTACATAATGCACATCTGAGAACTTCAAGCTGCCACTCTTCACCACTCCTTTCTTGCTAATCCTGCCACCAACTCCACCAGCAAAAGATACACCTCCTCCATTGAAATCTTCAACCTCTTCCAAAAGGCGATAAATCTCCGGTCATATGTCGGGAGCAACCACTATCAACGTACCAGAGATTGTTGACAGTTCTTCTTGGCTGTCCCTACATGGATCAAAGATTAGTTAGAGTCAGGTACCCAGGCCATAACAGATCTGGGCACACCTTTGGAATCAGTGTAGTTAACTAATTGAAGAGACATTCCTGCTTTTGATTCAGGTACACTCAAACTTTGAGTGTTGACTGTTGGTTTCCAAACAGGATGTTTCTGTGGTTTCATCACATTGGTTGAGTTCTTCACTGATGCAGGTTTCTTTTGTGGAGATGTGGCCTTTTTACCGGGAGATTTCTTGACAGGAGTCCACTCAAGTTTTAATTTTTTCTGAACAACTTGTTTTGTTTGAGAGACTTCTTTTGATTTTGAATTTTTGTCTCAACCTTTGTTTTGCCTTTAGGTTTAGAAATTACTTTTGTTTTAGACACTTGTTTCTCAACAAATTCCGGTCTCATCTTATCATTCTTTTTGTAAACTCCTTTAGGTCTGTAAGTTGGTTTCGGAGTTTTGGCCACATTTCACTTTGCATCAACAGGCTTCGTCACTGGAGCTTTTGTGTTTAAAACCTTAGACTGTTGAGTCTTCATTGGTTCTGAACTTTGCTTCCCCTGTGACAAAGCTTGTTTCTTTTGATCTTTGTTTCCACCTATCATCATTTTCTTCAACATACTAGTCCGTGGGTTTTGCGGATAGTATGGTTGATAAGGTCTATTCACACAGCTCGCAGCAAAGTGCCCTGGTTCTCCACACTGAAAACAATTCATAAGTCTAGGCCCATTTACATGACTACAGAGATATGAGCATCTTAGATAAGACGAATTCCATTCAGGCCTATCATCCCATTTGTGTATAACATGTTTTGAAGCTTTTTCTGGTTGTGTAATTAAAAAAATTGTTCTGATTTTGATTTGTTTGTTCTGTTGAAAGTAGACACAACCTGGGGATAAGGGACAAAGTCCTTGGGCTTAGACTCACGGCCAACTCTTGTGGTAGGCACACGAATTTTAAAACCATTAACTTTTTCATTAGAATCAGAAACATGTTTTGATGACAAAGGCATAACAGGCTGTTTTGACTTGGACATAATAAGTCCTGACACAGATGCCAAAACATCGTCCTTAGGTAAATCAGAAGTTAAACTACTAGACACATGACACTCTTTGACTCTTAAGCATTCACCATCCTTCTCAGAAACATCTTGGATCATTACTTCATCTGCACATGAAACAAAAATATCAGATGAACCAACATTACTGTTTAATGGTTCCTGGGATGGACCTGGTTCACTTGTGGATGCCACTATTCTATTCTGATTACCCAGCCCATACATCATATGTTTCTCATTTTCTAGTTCCTTTTTTGTCATAGGTTTCACACCGACCAATACACTATCTAGGGGAGGTCCTGCTTCATGCATTTCTGATTCAGATCTATCTACCTGATCCTCCTCATAGATCATACCTATTATATCTCTAGGCACAGGTTTAGGAACATTATTCTTGTTTTGTTCAAAAAAAGTAATTCCTATTCCTCCTTTATCCTTACCAAACCTAACATCGGTTATGCAGTTGGACAAGGCCTTTCCAGCTTCAAGCATTCTTTTATTTCTCATTTGATTCACATCTAATTTTACTTGCATCTCATTGTTCTGAAGTGTAAGTTCATCTACCTGCTTTCTAAGCCTAGCAATCTCTAACTTAGCATTGTCATAAAGGACAGACTTCTCAGAGGCTAGGGCTTGGTATTTCTCTATATCCAATTTTTCAGCTTTAACTTTCTCCTCACTCTTTTCCCATCTACCCTTAAACGAACTTCTATAACATTGCATATCAAATAATTCTATCTCACTATTTTTCCAAAGTTGTCTAAGGCCAGGAATTAAACGAGCACAAGTGGGATTAGTGCATACCTTTGTGTTGTCGACCTCGGTTGCAAATGCCTCTTTGTCTTCAACCAGGTTCTCCTCATCAGTGACCACAAAAGCATGTTCTTCATCAGCATCACTCTCCATCTGAGCAATCATAGTACCCGTCAGACTGAGTTCCCTTACCTGCGAAGCCCATTGATATTCCCCGCAATCCTGCACGACTAAAGCCTTTGTCTCTGCTTTCCCTTTACCATCTCCAACTTTCTTCTCTTCTGGCTTCTCTCTCTTGGGCTTGGTACACTCCCTTGCAAAGTGCCTGTACTCATCACGGTTGAAGCATCTGAGCTTACTCTTATCAAAACCCATCCTGATCTTGTCCTGATCCTTCCATAAATTCCTTCCAGTCTTAGCCATAAACTTCTTAGCACGGAAAACTGCCATTGCCATCTGCCAGGAAACATCAAGCATTTCCACATCTTCAGGATTGATCTGATTCAGTTCTCCTGACAGCATATCAGTACGCACCAATGTTCCACCCATAAGTGCATGGTAACTGTTCATAAATCCCATTCCAAGGGAAAAGTTGGGATCATTGGTAGCATTAGCCTCATCAGCGTTGACCATTCCACTTGAACTTGCTTGAGATCGTGCCACAAATGCAGTTGACTTTCTGTTAGCACTTGAATTATTTCCAGACGAACTTCCAGCATGCTTTGATCCTACTTCTTCAGATAAAAGTGTATGATTCAACTTTCCTGCCATGCTCAGTGAGCTTAGATGATTCAGCTTCCTCTGTTTATCATCAATCATCTTTGACTTCAGTTTGTTGATCAGCTCATCAACAGTTAACTCACTCAGCTTGTTGTTATCTTTGATAATTGAGATGTTGGTATTCTAGTTCTTGGGTAAACTGTTCAAGAGTTTCAGATTCTTGTCTTCCTGTTCAGGTTCAACATCGTACCTTGACATCTCAGTAATTAGGGACACAAATCTTTGAACTTGAGCTTCAAAGGACTCTCCTTGAATATGACTGAACAAGTTAAACTTCTGCTACAGCATCTGCTTACGGCTCGCCTTAATATCGGGATTACCTTCATAGGCCACCACCAGAGCATCCCAGAGTTTCTTTGCAGTCTTGTACTTCTTAAACCCTTGAGCAATCTCCGGCATCAACGCCATTGTCATGATAGCATAAGCTCTCTCATCCTTGTTACATCTTTCCCAATCATCATCCGAGTATTCTGCTTCAGTCTTTACCACTCCAACCTTTCGTGCTTCAATGTGTGTGGGAATGAACGGTCCATTGACAACAGATCTCCAAAGTCTCAGATCAACGCTCTTCAAATGGTTCTGGAATCTATATTTCCATTCAAGGAAATTATCAGCTGTTGTGAGTCTAGGAGGACGTGTAGTTGATCAATCTCAAAATCCAATTTTTGGTACATACTCGGTTCGAAATCCATGACGAAAGCTTAGGAAAACTTAAAACTAAATGTCTAAAAGTCCAAAAGAAGAGTTTCCGATCGTAAACACTTGTTTACGATTGAGACAGCCAGTGGATCGTAAACTCCTGATCGTAAACCTGTTTCCGATAGAAACAAGTCATAAACACCGATTCCGATAAGGAAAGATCGTAAACTCGATTCCGGTCGTGAAAAATCGTAAAGACTCAAAGCTTGAGTCTTGAAGTCGTAAACCCGAAATTTGCAATCGTAAACTGTCAAAAATCACTTCTTGAAGTCGTGAACACCAAATTGATGAAGAACACCAAGAACACCAAGTCCTAAACACTAAAAAACGCCCAGAAAATAATCGTAAACCCAGAAAACACCAGCAGATCAATCGTAAACCCAAAGAGCAGCTCCAAAACCTTCAAAAAATCAAACTTTTTCCAGTAAAAGCTTGAATCCAATACCGTGAGAACCTCGAATCAGTGATTCTTGGCTCTGATACCAATTGTTGGTCTAGAAACAACAATCGTTCACGATATCTTAATCTCGAACAAGTGCGGAAACCTTGTACGAGATCGATTCAAGAGAAAGTAGATGAAATAGACTTGATATGAGTGATAAACAACACAAAAAGATCAAATCTTGAATGAAGAACAAACAAACTTTCTTGAGATGATGATTACGATAGTGAATACACAAGAGAGGGGCTGGAATCGTAAACAACAACTTAGAATCATAAAATAGGTGGGTTTATATACTACCCATTACAAAACCCTAAATCCAATCATAAACCCATTACAAAAGCCGACCCAGTAAGCCCAAATCATAATCCTGAGAAGCCCAATAGAAGTTAGCCCAATCTAATGTTCATACCTCATAAAGTATAGCCCAACACATATCAAATAATTAATCAATAGGGTCTTTATGTGATATATTAATAATTAAGAACTAATTAAGAGATAATGAATCAATAGGGTCTGCATGCTTTCCTATTTATGTACTTTGTTAAAAAGCATCTAACTACATTCTGTTAATTGTACAAAATTCAAGGATCGATCCAACAACACTGATGGTCAATTGGAAAAACTTGAGTTCGAACTTAAAGAGGAGAGACTTCTTAGGGATGAAAAAATTGAACAAGTTAAGGCCCTCTTCTTGAAGATTCAAGAATCGAAGAAAAAACTTGATCTATTTATAGCTCATCTATCTGCACTTGGAACACCGTTACCACACCAACTTAATGCTCCGGCATATATAGAGGTAAATTCTTTACATCACAACTTAGTCATACTATTCTCAAGTACCTTATAATAACATACACTCTTTTTCCTGAAGAACACAATCCGGATGAACTCTTATTCTTGAAGAACACAAATAGATGCAAGTATCTGATACATAAGAATATATACTTCATGTAAGAACAAAGTTATGAGTTAAATGGAGCTCTACTATGATTCATTGAAAATGTATGTTAATATGAAAAAAATAGAGTATATACATTATCTGTATGTATAAAACTGGAACAACTTATGTTAGATTAAAAAAATAGAATAAATACTTTCATGATAGGTCCGCGTCATTATTCTGCTCTAACTTTTTACCAATTCAAAAACATTGTTCTAGGTAAATTCTAACGAGAGTTTTGTTGGATCTAGCCACAGCACTAATCATGTTGACATACACACCACAGTTAGTATTTGTCAAACTCATTATCTGTTTGATTGCTCATTTACATAAAGTAATTAATTGAACTATAGGGCGTGAAATCGGTGGTCGATCAACCTCGTCTAAAGCGGTTGAAAAGAAAAAGGTAAATATTTGCCAGTCAAGTTTCATTCCGTTGTTTCACAGTAATATGTTTGGTAATGTCATATAGTCCCATTTTAAATGTTATTTGGTACCTCAAACACTTGGGCTAGCTAGGGATTGTTGGAATAAATGGTGAGATGTGTACCAAACAAAGATCAACTGACTTTGAAGTTGATCCGGAACTTAATGTGATGTTCATCTGGATGTTTAAGTTCATCTGAATATCTAATGTTCATTTGGAAATTAATTGAATTGTAGGACCTGATGACCCATACTACTTGCAATAAAATAACACTCCTCAGTCCATATCTATCATGGTGGTAAGTATTTCAAAATTGCTATATAAATTATGATCCATTTCCATAACCTAATTATCAATTATATATATATATATATATATATATATATATATATATATATATATATATATATATGTTTTGGTATAGGAAGGAATACAAGAAACATGGTCCTAATTAAACTCAAATCTGGACAATTGAAGATGAAGACGACATGGTAGTGTTGTTGGCTCCCGGATTGAAATTTAAATTGAGAATAATGCTTGTATGCAGTGTAATTTTCTTTAAACTTTTATTTGTATTTCATTTGTATTTGATTTGTAATTGAATTTTATTTGATTTGTAATAGCTTTTAAATTGGCCACGCGTATAGCAAGGACCCATCTGATTTCAACAATCTTTTGGTCACTTTTTCTTCTTCCCAAATATATGTGGCTAAAACACAAATATACGTGACCATATAATACCAAAGGCCACACTTTTTATATTTTATCGTGGCCATTGCCACCCTTTGGCCATGCGTATTGGGACAAAATATCTGATTTCAACTACCCTTTGGCCATTTTTTTCCAAATATATGTGGCTAAAACACAAATATAAGTGACCATATAATACTAAAGGCCACAGTTTTTATATTTTAACGTGGCCGTTGCCACCCTTTGGCCACGCGTTTTGGGACAAAATATCTGATTTCAACTACCCTTTGGCCACTTTTTTTTTCTTCCAAATATATGTGGCTAAAACACAAATATACGTGACCATATAATACCAAAGGCCACACTTTTTATATTTTAACGTGGCCGTTGCCACCCTTTGGCCACGTGTATTGGGACAAAATGTATGATTTCAACTACCCTTTGGCCACTTTTTTTTCTTTCAAATATATGTGGCTAAAACACAAATATACGTGACCATATAATACCAAAGGCCACACTTTTTATATTTTAACGTGGCCGTTGCCACCATTTGGCCACACGTATTGGGACAAAATATCTGATTTCAACTACCCTTTGGCCACTTTGTTTTCCAAATATATGTGGCTAAAACACAAATATATGTGACCATATAATACCAAAGGCCATGCTTTTTATATTTTAATGTGGCCGTTGCCACCCTTTGGCCACACGTATTGGGACAAAATGTATGATTTCAGCAACCCATTTGACCACGTTTTTTCATATCAAATGTGGCTAAAACACAAATATACGTGACCATATAATACCAAAGGCCACGCTATTCATATTTTAACGTGTCCGTTGCCACCCTTTGGCCACACGTATTGGGACAAAAATTATAATTTCAGCAACCCATTTGGCCATGTTTTTTATAACATATGTGGCTAAAACACAAATATACGTGACCATATAATACCAAAGGCCACATTAAACAAACACATGTGGCCTTTGGGACCCTTTGGCCACGCTTTTCGGAAGAATCGTTTGATTACAACAACAAATATTGGTACCCTTTAGCCACGCTTCTAGGTGGCTTCAGCCACTGATATTGTAACGTGGTCGTAGGGTACATAAGGTGACGGGACGTTTGGTGTCGATTGGAATAAAAAAAACGTGACCAAACACCTTTGGTCACGGTTTTTTTCCGTGGTCAAAGGTGAATTTTGACGTAGTGTTAAAACGGCTTTCCAAACGCAGATGTCCACTTTTCTCGGAGCCCATTTTAACCTAAGATGTTTGTAAGGGAAATCAACTACGGATTTTTTGAGCCTAGTGCGAATATTTCTAGAGGAAAAGAGGAGGGTGTTGCATCCCAACTAGGCCCATTGATCAGGATCTTGAGAGAAATTGAATGATTTTAGCATAGAGGACATTTGAGAAAAAGTAAGTAGTTCAGCGGTGGAAGGGGGAGGTGATTTCCAGTTCCAGGTTGTGTTTGAAGAGTCAACTGGTTATATGATTCGATCACCCACTAAGCATGATTTTGACGCTTTAAGGCGGTAAAGATCGGGTAAAAATGATTTGAGACTTGAGTGTGGTAACCAGGTGTCGTGCAAGAATTTAATATTTTTTCCCGTTCCCGGTGAGCCTTTCAGTTCATCCCAGAAATGGATTCCATCATTTGATATGTCTTGGAACACTTGTGTGATCAGTTTCCAATACCCAGAGTTTGTTTTCCTAAGGGGTAGGTTATCGTGAATTTTGTGGGAGGAATGAATGGCTCGGATGACTGACACCCATAAGGCATAGTTATCCGTTTTGAAACGCCAACCCCATTTAGAAATGAGTGTAGGGTTGGCAGCCCACAAGCTTCCAATTCTGAGGCCCCTGTTTTCTTTTGGTTTCATGTTTCTGCTTCAAGTTCTTTGATGATGCAACTAGGTGCACGAAAAAGGGAAAGGTAGTAAGTTGACAGAGAACCTAGGACAGATTTGATTAGTATCTCCTTAGCACCTCGAGATAAGATTGAGGATTTCCACCCCATGAGTTTCGATTTGGACTTTTCTACAATCGGTTTCAAGTTTCTTTTGAGCCTCATGTTAACACCAACAGGGATGCCAAGGTAAGTGAAAGGTAGTTTATCTACCTGGCATTAGAGAATGGATGCCATGATCCCCATATGTAAGGTGCTAACACCGATACCGAACAAGCAACATTTTTCATATTGAATTTAGGCTGGAGGATGCGTAGAAGCATCTTAAGAAACATTGAGGTACCTGCAGTTAGATTCGCACCATTCTCCAAAAAAGATGTCATCTTCAACATACAACAGATGGGATAGAGTTGGGCCATTTCCAGGAAGTTTTATTCCTTTGAAAGGAGCTGATGCAATGGCAGTCTTTGTTGCGACGTGAAGTGCTTCCATGGCAATTATGAAAAAGAATGGTGATAGTGGGTCCCCTTGTTTAACCCTCCTATGCAATTGGATCTCACAATTTGGAGAATCGTTAACTAAAATTGGATGTTCTGGAGGAGGATAAGCAGCCTTTTATCTATTCCTCCATTTTGCATGAAAGGCCATTTGGGAGAGAATTGATTTAGGAAATTGCAGTTCAAACTATTAAAAGTTTTTTCAAAGTCGAATTTGAACAACGTTTTCTTTTTCTTTTGTTTGAGTCATGCGATGGTTTCATTTAGTATCAATGGGGCGTCGAGTATTGATTTATCTCCTACGTATGTGGATTGGGTGTTGCTGATAACATAACAGATTACCCTTTTGAGACGGATGGCAAGGACCTTAGAGATAACCTTGTAAATGTAGCCGATAAGGCAGTTGGGTCGAAATTGAGATAGGAGGAGGGGATCTTTTTTCTTTGGGATAAGGGAGATGAAGGACGAGTTACAACCTAAGCTGATAGCACTTGTGGAGTGAAATTCTTGTAGAATGTTCAAGAAATGAGACCCAGTCATCTCCTAATGTGACTTGATGAATTTGAAGTTGAATCCATCAAGACCTAGTGCTTTGTCGTTTCCACAAGTCCATACCACATTCTTGATTTCTGTAAGTGAGAACGGGGCGATAAGGAAGGATGATTCGTCGGAGGACAGAGTTTTGAACTTATCAGAAAGAAAGACTGGTCTGTTTGGGGTTAGTTCAATGAATTTGGATGAAAAGAAATTGAACATTCGGTCCTTAAGGGCATCTAATGACGTGATCTAGCTTCCATTATTAAGGGCTCCATTGATTCTACTTTCTGCAATATGATTCTGGATGATTCCATGAAAATATGCTAACTTTTCATCTCCATCAATCATTCATTTGATCCTTGATTTTTGGGCAAGATCCAGTGATTTTTTTGCTTGAATTTCTTTTGCCTTTTTTCTTATGTAGTCTTGTTCGCATGGAAAGTTCAAAAGGTAAAAGACCCATAACTTCGCCTTTGAGTTCTAACAAGTCAATGGTATCTGTAATTTTATTAAGCTTGTAATCCTCATTGTTGCTGAAGTAGTTTTTCCAATCTTTGAGCGCCATTTTCACCGGTTTGAGCTTTAGTTGTAACAATCTATCAGGTTTTTTGTTTGGAGTAGCTGTGGTCGGAGTGAAGGCTGCCATAATTGTATCATTGTATCCAGGATGACCTAACCAGGAATTATAAAATCTATACTCCAAAGGGCCAAAATCAATGATGTTGGTAATCAGAGCGGATATGGTCGAAATGCACCCTAGGTAGTGCTGATAGGGAATCATTCGGCCACAACTGCATGAACGGGGATGAAACGAGGACCCTGTCTATTTTGCTAAACTTGTCACCATTATCTGAGATGTAGGTGAATTTCTCGTACCCATATTGTACTCCATAATCCCTAAATTATTGATGAAGTTATTTAAATTACTAGCATTAACAAGAAAAAGTTCTGAATTTAAACGTTCATATGGGAATCTAACCTCATTGAAGTCACCAAGTAGAATAGCCTGGATGGAAGGATGGATGTCCCACCAGGATGCGACCAAGTTCTAACCAGAGTGCTACTTTGGAAGAGGTTTGATGGGGGGCCATAGATGTTAAAAATGAGAATGTCTTTGTGGGAACCAATGAGAAAGCCTTTGGTGAACATGAAAATTTTTGATTTGTGTGAGGAAGGTTTTTGTAAGACACCGGGGTCCCAGATGGAGAAAAGTCCACCCGATTTGCTTGATGCATCGCTGAATTCAAACCTCGCAAGGTGTTCTGCCCCATAAGCTGTTAGGATTGATGGAGGCACAATTTTGAAATTGTGTTTCCTGGATAGCTACAAAATAAATTTTGTGAGATGATTTCATTGACTTCACCCAATCACGTTTGTTGGTATTTCTGGTCCCTCTGAGATTAACAGATAGAAAATTCATTGGGAACAAGGGTGCATCACGTTTTCTGGAACTAGGTTTTTATTAGGTTTTGGTGTCCGTCCATTTGAAATCCAATCTCACTTCCAACTTCCAATATTTTGTTCAATTCATCAGGTTGTCACTAGCTTATTATTTTTTGTCCAACATCAGCACTTGATGAGAAGATTTTGGGAAATGGAGTATTTTGACCATTATTTGTACATTTGAATTTTCGTGATTTCCTAGCAAAACCTTCGATTGAAAAATTTTGAAAGCTGTTACTTAGACGTAACGGATGAGGTAGGTGGGGAGGTGAATTGCGTCACTGATGAGATGGGTAGGGATGGGCTAGTAATTCGGTGGAGTGTTTTAGGGTTGACTCAGGACTACAAAAGGGGGATTTGTGAGGAGAGTGGGAAAAGTGGCCGGTTATCAGAGGTAGGTGAGGGAGGAGGAGAGATATGAAACAAATGTTTACGAAAGTTGACTTCAGGGACATCAGGGACTGTAGAAGGTGATAAGGGTACACTTTTAGGTACATGTTCATTCGAAGGTGGTGAGGGTGTCGGCGCCTCTTTCCCAGAAATGGTCTATGCCGGCGAGTTTGAATTTTGGCCGGCATTTTCCGTTTATTCCTTGATTCCGTTGAAACCAAAGTCGTCTCTGTCATCAAAGAGAGACAAAAGGGAGTTTGAATCAAACTTCTCATCATCAGAAGATGTCACACCCCCAAAATCTACCTGCAGAGTATCACTGCATTGGGAGTGTGACCGACTAGGATCTAGTTATCAGACACACGAAACCATCTATATGCACGATAAAACGTTTTGAAAACAATGTTTACAGTCCAGAGTTTTGAAACCAATTTATCAAAGTTAATCAGAGTTCGTCAAAGTTTTGCAGAAGCGGATTTAAGAACAACCAGGTTAAACAGTTTACGCCCAAGGTGACAAAAGATGTTAAAATTTTACAAACCGTGCAAACGAGAATCAAATATGATCCTAACGTGCTCCTTAGCTCTCCTACGGACCTGAAAAGAAACATGTAAAGTGTCAATGCGAGGTTGGTGAATTCATGGAGTTAAGCAAACACTAAAACATCATTTATCTAAAAATAGTACGTTAACTAGTTACCCTCAACGAGGCGTAACCAACCTAGGAATCACATATCCCGAAAAAGATAATTAACATTTTATATACTTGGGTTAGCTAGACCATGACAGTTGTAAACCCATAGGATTTCGTGACCCCCATTCCTGAAAGATTTATGACTTTGCCTTCCAGCCATGCTATAATGCCAATCATGACCAACAAGTAGGATAACATAATACCCCTTCTCCACTCTCGAAGGCCAGTGGGGCTAGGGCGACTAGCCAGGGCAGGGTTTGTCAAGCCCAACATATCTGTTTCACATTTCCCTGTTATCATTTGATACTAATGGTGCATGTTATTAGTGGAAGGACTCTCTTGGCATGTTTTCCTCTATGGTTTACGAACTAGTATATAAAATAAAAGATTTGCATTTCTTAACAGAAATTGTTACCACATATCTTCTATCCCAAAAGCGTAATAAATTAAAAGTGGGGCCGTAAACTCACCTTGGGTCCAATATTATAATCCAAATAGTTAACGCCTAATAAAGGATGGTGAATCCATCCGAGACTTCTCCTATGACACGTAATAGTGTGAGTGTTGACCAACTATCCCGACTACGCACAGACAATAGACTAGTTGACTCGATAACACATTAGTGATCAATTTAGGTTTTTAATATTTATCCTAACACATATATCACATATAACATGTTACATCATGACAAATATTAACGTGTCACAATTTACTATGACGTCATCTCGCGTATATGAAAAAGCATATATGGGTCGATTCTATGGTAGATAATATCGAAATGAAAGTTTTGTCATATATCGTGTTGACTGATTACATAAACCGAAGGAGTATACAAACGATTAAGCTTCGGGGGAGGTTGGACAGAACCTCCCCTCTCAACATATTAAATTGGACAGACACTAGACAAAAACTTACAAAGAAATACAATGATGAAACTATTTATACTATTCATTATGTCCGAACTGGGCACCTCCGAACCTTGTCCGAACTCCATCCAAACTTGGAGTTCGTCTCAAGTTCGGATGACCACGAACCTTGAGTTCGGCTGTGGTTCGGATCCCAGTCAGCCTTCCATTCAATCAAGTTTGTTTTAACAATTCGAACAGTAACGACCACACAAGGTTCATGCATCAACAAATTCCCCCTTGGATGTTACTGTCAAATCCAAACATTGATCTTCTAGCAATCGTCATCAATCAGTCTGCTACATCTTGAATCTTGATTTTCAGCAAACTCCCCTTCGACTGAACTTCAGGTATGCAGGAAACAGTTCGCATCTTGTACAATCTCCACAACCAATAAAGTTCCCCCAAGCTTCAAGCATAACCATCCAACTGGAACCGGCATATATATGATAATGGTTCACTTCATCAGTCGTTTCCCGGAAACTGCAAAGAGATCCACGAACATCATTGCATGTTAACAGAAATCTTCAATCTTCACCAAATTGTAATACATTCCGATCTTTATGAAGTTCGACACGATCAGCATCTTCAATCACGGAAATTCCCCCTCAGCATGAAATCCATCCCAATATATTACTCCGGTAAACAGGAAACAGTTCGACTGAACTTCTAGCAATCGTCATCAATCAGTCTGCTACATCTTGAATCTTGATTTTCAGCAAACTCCCCTTCGACTGAACTTCAGGTATGCAGGAAACAGTTCGCATATTGTACAATCTCCACAACCAATAAAGTTCCCCCAAGCTTCAAGCATAACCATCCAACTGGAACCGGCATATATATGATAATGGTTCACTTCATCAGTCGTTTCCCGGAAACTGCAAAGAGATCCACGAACATCATTGCATGTTGACAGAAATCTTCAATCTTCACCAAATTGTAATACATTCCGATCTTTATGAAGTTCGACACGATCATCATCTTCAATCACGGAAATTCCCCCTCAGCATGAAATCCATCCCAATATATTACTCCGGTAAACGTATATCTCGTTGCAGACTAGAACTCAACCAAGTCTTCACAACTCAAGAAAGTATCGGGCATCTGACAGAGAGTTCCAAACCATAACTGAAAACTTTGACATATCGGTTCGCATAAACATCAGAATACACCTCCTTTCTATGAAGATCAAAAATCACCATCATCCCTGAACTAATTGCTTTTGAATATTCACTTTTTCAATTATTTTTTAGTTTTAGATTCCCCAATTTCCCCCCTAAAAAAGTGACATATTCAAATCTTCAATCTCTTATGATTCCAACCCCGCATGTTTTTAGTGCAATGATAAACTCAAGTGGCCTGCAACGGAATCTTTAATCTCATTTAATCTTCAGTTTGTGTAGAAAGATAATCTCCGACAAACATTCACAAGTAATCATAACCATGTCTCCGAATCTCTGTCCATCAACAGAAACACGCGTTCTTGAATCTCTGTCCATCATCAAGAACAAAGACTACCCACAAACTCATTCCTTGAATTTCGATCACTAACTCGTAACAAATACCGTGATCTGGATTTTCTTCAAACATAACACCCCACAACTACCAAATCAAGGGTAAACCCGATAGCTGATCCGGTTCTTTGAAATTCCCACCTAACGGGGGTTCAGGGGCAGCGCCTCTGAGAAGCGGGGTCCAAGGGGCGGCAGCCCCTGGCGGGGTCCAAGGGGCAGAGCCCCTGGCTATTAAAAATTCATCCAAACTCGTCCAAACTCAGTTTGACCGAACCTCATCCGAACTTCCTCCGAACCTTATCCGAACCTCCTCCGAACTTCATCCGAACCTGACCTTCGGACATCCGAACATGTCCGAACGCTGTCCGAACCTAGAGTTCGGAGCGGTTATTTTTCAGATCTGTTTTTCGGCCGAACCTGAGATGAACTCTACTGGAAATTTTCAAAATCGCACCAGATTCATATTTTGATCGAATTTCGACATCCAGACGCTTCTGTTAGGGAAAAACATGACTCAGAAAGACTCGATTAAATAAAAATCAATCAGAAACATTTTCAATCACACCTAACTAAAGGTTTAACGTCCCAAACTTAAGAAAAATGATGAAATTAGACCATAGAAAGAGCCAACAGCTCTGATACCACTTGAAAAAGTATATATGGATCGATTCTATGGTAGATAATATCGAGACGAAAGTTTTATCAAATATCATGTTGAATGATTACATAAACCGAAGGAGTATACAAACGATTAAGCTCCGGGGGAGGTTGCACAGAATCTCCCCTCTTAACACATTGAACTAGACAGACACTGGACAGAAACTTACAAAGAAATACAATGATGAAACTATTTATACTATTCATTATGTCCGAACTGGGCACCTCCGAACCTTGTCCGAACTCCATCCGAACTTGGAGTTCGTCTCAAGTTCGGATGATCACGAACCTTGAGTTCGGCTGTGGTTCGGATCCCAGTTAGTCTTCCATTCAATCCAGTCTGTTTTGACAATTCGAACAGTAACGACCACACAAGGTGCATGCATCAACAGTATACGATGTAAGATTGCCGGGAGGATCTTACAAAGTCTTGTCATTCCCACCGAGGTAGGAGACTTAGGACTTGTACACGCTTATGACCCATAATTAATTTGACCTAAAGCATGTAAACACATAGCCAAACATTTACAAGTTCATACGCATACGTCACACAATTATTTATTTGTCCGTAAATATATATTTACTACGTATAAGCTAAGTTCATGTCAAAACTACATTGTTATCACACGTTAAGCAATATGAATTCATGTTTAGCATATTTTAAACCATATTAAATTTTCGCAACAAAATGCATGCACGTTACATCAACCTACAATCACGTTTCGTACGAGAAAAATAAATATTTATTTAATAAATCATTTTCCATGCATGCATACATCAAGTTCATGACTTTCTCATGCGTTATGCATCCACTAATCTAGATCATGCATCCTTATCATAGATCAAACATCAATCAATCATCTTCAACCTAGATCTAGCATGCATGGACATAAAAACCGGATTTTTATCGAAGATTTCACGTAAGGTTTCCACCTTTCATCATCCACAACCCTAGATCTAATCATTTCATGCATCCATAACATAGATCTAGACTAAAAATCAAACCTTTAATGACATGCATGAGTGAAAACCCTAGATCTTCAAGATCATCATAAAAATAACATTTTTGTCATCAAAATCCAAACTTTATTCAACAAAACTCTAGATCTATATATAATATCACCATATCATCATCATGCAACTTTAGATCTAACATAAAGCTCAAGTCCTGATGACTTTTAATTAAAAAAAATCAAAGAGAACAACATACCGGTGAATAGAGAACGTTCATGAATGAAATATGAGCTTGTTTCTTGATGTAAAGCACCAAACTTCAATGTTTTTTGACAAGCAATGATTTGGGACGAGTTTGGGGGCTGATAGGATGTTTGGGAGGATCACAAATGAGGAAGATGAGGTTTAATAACAAATTATAGTGGAACTTAGGGTTTTTCACGACCTGGTGCAGTCGCGGACCGTCACCAGGGGTCTCCAGGGCTGATCTCGTGGTCCGTGAGCCACCTGGTCAGCCCTCCCAGGTTGTCTCTTTTAACGCTTTTGGCCCTGGTTTTCCATGTTTTCTCCCATTTTTATTTTACCATCATATTTATCACATCGAAGCCACTAAAATCAAGTATAAACATGACATATATCATAACACGATTGTATAATTATATTCACGTAAGAGTTTCGCACGTAAGTCACAACATGTATTGGTTTTTAGTTAATTACTAATGTTTCGAGACTCGAACTTATGTGTGATGTTTGTGATGTGTTTCAAGGCTACTAGACTCTTCTAATACCTTACTTGACATACTACGCCTATATACGTGATTCTCGGTTTGCCGCTTTTACAAGTATCTGAGGTTTGGATCTCACCCGACGGGCCAGAATGTCACATCCTTCTCCTGTTAGGGAATTTCCGTCTTGAATATTAAGATCGCCAAGTTTCCGAGGGTTTCAATATCACAAGTTTAAAAGTTGCAACTTCATTGCCGCGAGTTATAATCAAGCTATAGCATTTTACTCAACAGTAAAAATAACGTTTTACTAAATAGTAAATATCATAGTTTAAAAGTTTTACTCAAAAGTAAAGGAATTTTTTTTCCAGATTCTCACATCATCCCCTCCTTTTAGGAAATTTCGTCCTATCATAGTTTAAAAGTTTTACTCAAAAGTAAAGGAATTTTTTTTTCAGATTCTCACATCATCCCCTCCTTTTAGGAAATTTCGTCCCGAAATTTAAGAAGTACCTTCGACGATTGAGGCGGGCTACTTGAACAAGTTAGGATATTTGCTCATCATCTGATTCGTGCATTCCTAGGTAAACTCCGGTCCATGCTTCGAATTCCACCGAAGTTTGACAATCGGAATCTTACTTTGCTTGAGTTGCTTGATTTCCCGTTAAACATTTCTTCATATTAGATACATAGAATACGTTATGCGCAGAACCTAGCTCCTTATGAAGATTTAATTTGTAGGCTACTAGACCAACACGTTCGACAATCGCAAATGGTCCCACGTACCTAAGGTTTAGCTTTCCTCACTCACCAAAACGAATGACCCCTTTCCAGGGTAAAACTTTTAGAAGGACTCGGTCCCTACCTTAAATTCCAACGGCTTTCTATGCTTATCAGCGGAGCTCTTCTTCCTATCACGAGCTGCTGCCATACGATTTCGGATTTGAACGATCATTTTCGTTGTCTCGTGAATAAGGTCGGGTCCAGTAAGTTGATTATCACACACCTTTGCCCAACAGATTGGTGATCTACACTTATGACCATACAATGCCTCAAACGACGATGCTCCTATGCTAGTGTGATAGCTATTGATATAAGAATACTCCACCAACGGCTGGTGGGATTCCCAACTATTACCAAAATCTATCATACAACTATTATCGAAATCTAACACACAAGCTCTGAGCGTGTCCTCCAGGATCTGAATAGTCCCCTCGCTCTAACCATCAGTCTGAGGATGATAAGTAGTACTCATGTCAAGCTGGGTTCCTAAAGCCTTCTGCGAAGACTTCCAAAAGTGTGATGTAAATCGAGCATCACAATCCGATATAATCGATAGCGGAATACCATGACGGGAGACAAATTCCCTTAGGTACAATTGGGCTAACTTATCTATCAATTTAGTTTCCCGCATTGCCAAGAAATAAGCCAATTTCGTCAAACGATCAAGAATCGCCCAGATCGCATCACATTGACTCAGGGTCTTAGGAAAATTTGTTATAAAAGTTATCGATATGTTCTCCCATTTCCACATTAGAAGTTTCGGATGCTGAAATTATGACGATCTCAAATTTTAGGTATTTATTTAAGTGTGTTTACGCATTAATTAATTGTATTTTAGTTAATTAAATATCTAGTCAGAAAATATTTGGGAAGAATATTTCTAGTTTTGCACAAGGTTACGAAGTCAGGATCTCAGGGTAAAGACATGAATAATCCTGGTAAAATTCAAAGTACTGTTTTGATGCAAACTCATATTTATTTCTTTCGTGTTGCAACCTAAATACTTAGACAAGTTATTTATATGTAATGAATGGTTTTTACTAAAACTCACATAGTTGTCGTTCGATGTAATCAAAAGGTACGATCCATGGTTGTCAACCCTCATTCTTCCGTAATCATGTTATGACGGGGGGTGTGACAGATTGATATCAGAGCAAAATGGTTATAGCGAACTAGGATGCATTTAGAAGTCCTAGAATATAACCGGTTAGTTCACAGGTCGGGTAGAACGTGCTTTATGTAATATTTGTGATCTTATATTTATTACTTCAAAAATATAATTTTTCTCATATGAATATATTTTAAGATGGAACCCGAAAAAGTTACCATCTGGTCACCTGACACTCGGGTGACGGATCAGGAGAGTCGAACAAATGCGTGATCCCCAAGGGGATCTGTACAGGGAAATGTGAACATGATAACACCTGTATAGGAAAACGAGGAAGAGCCGAAAGAAGTCCCTCAAGAAGAGGAATACGTAGAAGGATTGTTCGAAGTACCAGTGATGAATGAGGCAGACGTGGTCAATTACAGACCGATGAGGATCATGAATGGGATCATCTGCACCTAGTGAGGAGCTGAGGGCGGTGAATATGCGAGCATACCCGACTGAGTCCGAGGAAGAGAACGTTGGGATGATTCCTCCAAGATTTGAGGTAGCTGGACCGTCAAACCCTACCGCACCACATGCGTCTGGAGGTAGAGCAGGGACTAGGCCGGATGAGAATGCTATTAATATGGATTTCCTGAGGATGTAGATAGAACGACACGATCCGGAGGTGGGAGAACTACGTGCTAACCAACACAGAGTTGAGGAGATGGCATTTTCTGATAGGGTACATCACAGTATGGAAATCAATGAGCTCCGATTGAGGTTACTTGCGACAGAGCATCTATTGGAGGAGGCATATTGGATGGTGTCACATCAAGATTCCTTCCTCGGAGCCATCGGAACTTTTACCTTAACGGAGTTTCCACAACAACATTAAATCATCAACCCAAAATTATGTTCAGGCTGTTACATGGCTAGAAAATAGGATATTATAACTTTTATATTTGGTAAACAAACATAACATCATGGTTGACCTACGTAAGTATTAGAACTAGATGAATGATATTAATATATGATGATCCAGATAATTTTGTTTTAATCTGGAATCATGAAACTAGAACGAATAACATGCTTGTTATATATATATATATATATATATATATATTTTTGTGAACGTGGACGATTCAGATAATTATGTTTTAATATGAAATCGTGGAACTGGGATGTAACTAAATCTAAACTAGTGATGCATATATATAAGTCGTTTTACATATATTATGAACTTTGTTTGCTTATTTACGTGATTGGTGTATATATATTTCTGGTTAACCGAAGTTTAAAACCAAAAACCTCTAATTTCTTGTCTTATGTATTGAAGAATCATGGAACCAAAACGATCGACGAGACAAAATAATCCGGACCCAAACCCTATCATGACCCAGGAACAAATCAATCAGCTAGTAGCAGAGCAGGTAGTTGCCTCTATAGCTAACTATGAAGCTATTCGTGTTACCACTGATGTAAGCGGTACTGGAGGATCAGGAACTAATGGAAGCTTATGGAAATACTTCAAGTATTCTTGATTATCACCAAATAGTATCTATTTTTTTTAACTTAACGTGTCATGCACTGGGGGCGAAGGAGGAAGCCGAACCTGTTCATACAAGAGTTTCCTTAACTGCTAACCCTGTTATTTCAAAGGCTCTGAGGGAGCCATTGGATTGATGCGTTGGATAGAAATATTGGAAACTGTGTTTAGTATAAGCAACTGTGCAGAGGAGAACAAGGTGAAGTACGCAACATGTACATTCCAAGATGGAGCTTTATCATGGTGGAACTCGGTGTTAAGATCAATGGGACTGGAAACTGCCTATCGGATGGCATGAGGAAACTTCACAAGGCTTGTGCGAGATGTCTATTGTCCAAGAAACGAAGTTCAAAATATGGAAGAGGAATTCTGGAAGCATTCAATGGAGGGTGAAGACATTGTGGGTTACACCACCCGTTTTCATGAAGTGGCATTTTTATATCCTTCATTGGTCACTCCTGAATACAAGAGGATTGAAAGATACATCTAGGGACTTCCGACTCAGATCAAAGGAAATGTAACCTCTTCTCGTCCAGACTCCATAAACAGTGTGGTACTAATCGCACACGAATTGACGGATCAAGCAGTACGGAAGGGGTTACTTGTCAAGAAGGTGATGGCGAAAGGGAATGAGTTCAAAAGGAAATGGAATGATAACAAAGGTTATAACCAAGCAAACTCGGGTAAAGTCAGGGGAGCTCTCAGCAATATAATCAAGGAAATCAAGGAACAGTGAAGGCCTACGCGGCTACCAGACCACTGGCTAAAAAACCGTACACCGGCAACTTGCCGTTGTGTACAAAGTGAAACTACCATCACAATGGTCCGTCTGATCATAATACCTATGGTAGATGCAAGAAGCCGGGCCACTGGTCCAAGGACTGTCCTAATGCTACGATGGGGAACGCTCCACTAGTAGGTGCGAAACCAATGTTAAACTGTTTTGAATGTGACAGTCCGGGACACCTTAAGAGGGACAACCCAAAACTAGCCAAACAAAATAGAGGAAATCGTGGAAGGACATTCGTTATGGGCGGTGGAGATGCGCGTTAGGACCCGAACATCATGATGGGTATGTTTCTCTTAAACAAGGTTATGTTTCAATCTTATTTGATACGGATGCTGATAAGAGTTTTATATCCACTGATTTTTGTCCATTCATTGATATTAAGCCCACTAAGTTAAGTGAAAAATACTCTATAGAATTAGCTAATGGAAAGATAATTGAAACTAGTGAAATAGTACGAGGGTGTACTATAAATTTAGAAGGCCATCCTTTTAGCATTGATTTATTACCTTTAGAGCTCGGGAGTTTTGATGTAGTGGTTGGGATGGATTGGTTGTCTAACAACCAGGCGGAGATAATTTGCCATGAAAAGAAGGTGCGGATACCACATCCAAACGGCTAGACACTCACAATTCAAGGTGAAAAGAGTGGAACTACACTTAATATCATTTCATGTTTAAAGGCGCGAAAGTTTCTATGGAAGGGTTGCAAAGCAATTTTGGCACACGAAACGGAGAAGAAATCGAAAGAAAGAAAGTTGTCGGATATACCGATTGTACGAGATTTCCCGGAGGTGTTTCCAGAAGACTTTCCAGGGATTCGACCCACTAGGCAAGTGGAATTTCAAATCGACTTAACACTTGGAGCTGCTCCTATCGCACGATCTCCTTATCGTCTAGCACCGTCCGAAATGCAAGAGTTGTCAACCCAACTATAGGAATTGTTGGAAAAGGGATTTATTAGGCCAAGCTTGTCACCCTGGGGAACTCCGGTGTTGTTTGTGAAAAAGAAAGACGGGTTGTTTCGTATGTGCATCGACTATCCGGAACTAAATAAGGTGACAATTCAGAACCGTTACCCACTCCCAAGGATTGATGATCTATTCGATTAGCTACAAGGTTCAAGTTGTCACACCCCCAAATTCCACTAACGGAGTATAACCGTGTGGGGTGTGAGCCAGACCAGGATCCAAGACTTTTAGTTACAACCAAGCCATAACAGTAAATAAACAAAAGATAAGGGGGCTTTTAAGTTAAAGTAAAGGGAAGTTTGTTTAGCAGATACATAAGTTAGTTTAGAAGTACAGCGGAAGCCTTAAAGCGATTACAATTTTGATACACAAAAGCACATGTTCATAAAGTTTAAAATCTCGAATTTCCCAAAAGATTTATGATAAAGAGGACTGCCGCCACTCGTGCCATCCGAGAATCCATCTAACGACCTGAAAAGTAAACAACGATCAAGTGTCAGCTAAAAGGCTGGTGAGTTCACTAATACGTAAAGTAAAAATCCGTAATTGAGAATGTAAGTATTATCCGTATCATTAGGTAGCTAGCCTATGCTTATGCTCCCCTGAATCGTTCGCAACCAAGGCTGACATGGTATTTGATAGGCATTCACCTATGTAATTTGCCTTCCCCGTGTCTTTCCCGATCACGGTATTCCTAGGCTAATATTGGTCTCAGTCCGACCGCCAGTCGGGAGGGTGCATCCTGTGCACCGCTGAGCGGGGGTGTCAATCCCCAGTAGATCTACTCAACATTACCTCGCTATTCAATACTAATGGCCCGATAAGTAAGGACTTTTGTTTATAAAGCAATTCAGTGAACATGTGATATAGTGGGATAAATACTCAAGTAAAGAAATACCTTTACCGTGTGTTGCCATCCCTTACCGGATGCAACTAAAACAGTAAGTGAAACTCACCTTAGATTTGCTCGGCTTAAGCTTCAATTAGTCCGGGTATGGTTGTTAATGAGGACCTAATAATCACATTAAGGTCTTAGGTGCAAGGTTGTGTTTAAAGCTATTAGCACATTGGAAAACACGACACGACATAACGACACACGATACCGATGGTTGATCATAAATGAGGGTTTACTTAATACAGAAATCAAACATGTTCATAATAGCATAATTGTGTAAGTCATGGTAAAACATTTAAACAAATTGTACAAGTTTGAATTCTGGTCACAATTTCGCTAGCAGTTTCGCTAGGCAGTTTCGCTGTGTACACGGGCGGCACTTTCGCTAGGCAGTACCCGATGACACAGTTTCGCTAGGCTAGTTTCGCTCGAAACTGTTGACACAGTTTCGCTAGCCTAGTTTCGCCCGAAACTGGTTTGAACTTTCGTTCAGGGTATTTCGCTCGGTAGTTTCGTTCGAGCAGGTCGGGTTGGTTTACCAGCGACACTATAGTTTCGCTCCATAGTTTCGCTGGATGAAGATATACATAGTTTCGCTACCTAATTTCGCCTGATGAAGGCACAGTTTCGCTAGTCGCTAGAAAAACCCGTAAATTTGACTAAAAACCTTTCTAGCAGCTTCTGTAACACATGCAATTCGATATCTAGCATACCTAAACGTTTACCAACAACATACAAGCAATTTCAACACCTAAAACATGGTTTCTAGTCATCAATTTGTCAAGAATGCATTTTCACATAAGTAGCCTAATCTAGCATGGATCTTCATACTGGCATGTCAAGGTACAGAATTTATGTTGTGTCTAGCATCCCTAAGTATCATAGCAGTAGCAGAAATCATTGCATGTGGGTTTTAGGCATACATCTTAGTTAAGCATACAAGAATTTGCATAAAGGGGGTTTATGTGACTCACGGTTAATCTCTAATGCTTGAATGGATGGAGGTTTGAGGCTGGAATCACTGTGGTTCGAGCTACTTCCTTGCTGGTCGGAGGTCTTGAGAGAGGGAGAGTGCAGAAGTGTGTGTGGTTGTGTGGAGTGAGTAAAAATGAGAAGGTTGGCTTGGGTTTTCTATATATCAGGTGCTAGTTTCGCTGGCAGTGTCGCTGGCAGTTTCGCTGGCCACGCGAAACTGGTCCCGTAGCCCAAATGGCTTAGCTACCGGGCGAAACGATAGTTTCGCCTGGTAGTTTCGCTGGCTACCAAAAAGGGCAAACTTTACACTCTAAGTAAGACAAGCACGGTTTCTCGATAATAACACAATTTCACCATTAATCAAATAAACACGTTGCATATAACTTCACGTAATGGTAGTAAGTAAATAAACACATAGCACATATGGACGGGTTCGGTGATCAACCAAAGGTCATGGACGTATTCGGTCTAGACACGCATTAGTTACGGTTTATAACATGGTTAACGGAGATTGTCTAACGGGACTGACGGATTTAACGGAAAAACTTAACGGAGCTAACTTGGGAGGTTACAATTGTCACACAAGTTTCTATTCAAAAATCTATGTTCAATCAGGTTACCATCAACTAAAAGTTTAAGATGAAGATATCTCAAAAGCGGCATTCAGAACTCGTTACGGACATTACGAATTTCTCGTAATGCCATTTGGACTAAAAAATGCACCTGCACTCTTCATGGATCTAATGAACAGGGTATGTAAGCCATATCTTGTAAGTTCGTGATAGTTTTCATCGATGATATTTTAATCTACTCAAAATCTAAAGAAGAGCACGCGCAACACCTCAAACTTATTTTAGAATTGCTTAAGAAGGAGCAATTGTATGCCAAATTTTGCAAGTGCGAATTTTGGATTCGAGAAGTACAATTCCTTGGACACATTGTAAATCATGAAGGAATTCATGTGGATCCTATATAGATTGAGGAAATTGAGAATTGGGAAGCTCCCAAAACCCCAACCGAGATTAGACAATTTTTGGGTTTAGCAGGATATTACCGTCGATTCATAGAAAACTTTTCTAAAAAGCTCAACCATTAACAACTTCAACTCAGAAAGATAAAAGGTTCAACTGGGGAGAGAAGCAAGAGCCGTCCTTCTAATTTTAAAAGCACATGTTGTGGCAGTGCACCAATTTTGTCATTGCCTGATGGAACTCAAGATTTTGTTGTTTATTGTGACGCGTAGCACTAGGATTAGGATGCGTGCTGATGCAGCGGGAAAAGGTCATAGCATATGCGTCATGAAAACTAAAGGTGCATGAGAAAAATTACACTTCCCATGATCTTGAGCTAGGGGTTGTGGTATTTGCATAAAAAATTTGGAGAAATTAACTATCTTTACGGGAAAAAGTGTATGATCTTTACGGATCACAAGAGCTTGTAATATATTAATTAGAAGGAATTAAATATGAGACAGAGGGTTTGGGTAGAATTATTAAACCATTACGATTTTGGAATCAAATATCATCTGGGGAAAGGAAACGTGGTGGCCGACGCCCTGATTCGCAAGGAGCGAGTCAAGCCAATAAGAGTAAGGGCTTTGGGCATGACCATCCACTCGAATCTACCATCCCAAATTCGTGATCAACAATTAGTGGCGCCTACGGAATCGAATGTCAATGAAGCATTGAGAGGCATGGATAAACAGTTTGAAGCCTGGCCAGATCAGACCAGCTACTTCATGAATAGAATCTAGGTACCACGTTTTGGCAATTTGCGGAAACAAGTTATGGATGAATCAAAAGTCAAGATATTCAGTACATCCAGGCTCCGGTAAGATGTACCAAGATTTAAAGAAATTATATTGGTGGCCGAATCCGAATATAAAAATAAAAATCTTCGAATATGTTAGCAAATGCTTAACATGTTCGAAAGTAAAATCCAAATACTAGAAGCCATCAGGAATGTTGCAACAACCGGAAATTCCAGAATGGAAATGGGAGCAGATTCCCATGGATTTTATCTCCAATTTACCTCCAACAAAAGAAAAACACGATACTATTTGGGTAATAGTTAACAGACTCACGAAGTCAGCACACTTTTTGGCAATAAAAGAAACAGATAAAATGGACAGATTGGCCAGATTGTACATCAAGAAATTGTGGCAAAGCATGGAGTGCCTAAAGCTATTATTTCTAATAGGGATAGTCATTTACTTCGAGATTTTGGCAGACATTACAAGAGGCACTGGGTACTCGACTGGATATGAGTATGACCTATCATCCTCAGACAGATAGCCAAAGTGAACGAACAATTCAAAACCTAGAAGATATGTTAAGGTCATGTGTTATCGATTTGATGGAAATTGAGACACTCATATACCATTAGTAGAATTTTCTTACAGTAACAATTACCATTCAAGCATTGAGTGTGCACCGTACGAATTCTTATATGGACGAAAGTGTATATCACCATTGTGTTGGGCTGAAGTCGGGGAAAAACGACCAACTAGGCCATAGATTATTCAAGAAACTACCGATAAGATTTTCAAAATTAAGGATCGGCTAGTGGTAGCGTAAGATAGACAAAAGAAATGTCTCCACATGTGCAGGAAACCATTGGAGTTTGAAGTCGGAAACAAGGTCTTGTTAAAAGTGTCACCATGAAAAGGTGTACCTAGATTTAGAAAACCTGGGAAATTAAACCTAAAATATATTTGTCCATTTGAAATCTTGGAAAGAATTGGTCCGGTAGCTTACATTCTCAAACTAGCACAAGAACTAAGCAATGTACATCCCACATTTCATGTGTCAAAATGAGAGAAATGTTTATCGGAGGAAACTAAGCAATGTACATCCCACATTTCATGTATAAAACTGAGAGAAATGTTTATCGGAGGAAACACTTGTAACACCGACCGAAGAAATTCATGTGAACAAAAGTTGAATTTTATGGAAGAACCAATAGAGATTACTGATTGGAAGATCCAAAAGACAAGGCGTAGTCGTGTAAAGTTGGTCAAAGTCCGATGGAACTCTAGGAGAGGACCCGAATATACATGGGAGAGTCTAGAGCATATGAAAAAAAATACCCATCTCTGTGCATGAATCAGTGATGTCTCGGAATTTTAGTAACTGGGGTAGAATGCGACGATCTCAAATTTCAGGTATTTATTTAAGTGGGTTTACGCATTAATTAATTGCATTTTAGTTAATTAAATATCTAGTCAGAAAATATTCGGGAAGAATATTTCTAGTTTTGCACGAGGTTACGAAGTCAGGATCTAAGGGTAAAAACATGAATAATCCGGGTAAAATTCATATAAATATTTCGTTCATATTCATATTAGTGGGTATAAAAGTAGCAATATTTTCATGGTCTTGGGTGACAATTTTTTATATGATGCTCGCTCGTGTTAAAAATTTATACTTTCTTGACCCAAGTGCGTATTATTTATACCATATTTAATCTAATATTTTTACCCCGAAAAACCTTGTTTTAAATTTAATTGCAACCAAACTTGAGACGTTACGTTCGAGGCTCGACACCCGACACCCAAAAGGCCACCCGAACGAACCGACGCCCTTTCCATTAAGGGGCGATTGGGGATTTAAACCCACTACTCTTGTATTTTGCTCCAATTAAGTTTAGCTACTAAATTTGAGTATATCCACTTCAAACAATAATAATATTAGAGGGTAAACAAATATATTTCCTTTATCTTTGCAATCATTAAGAAGGAGATAAGATGAGGAAATTTGAATTCAAGTGATATCTACCCTCTTTTTTATATAAACACATTTCATGAAAGCAAAATAAACATACTCACCCTTTAATTCCTCTTTGCATTTCGACACCCCATAAAACAAAGTAAATGTCACACCCCAACCGACGAAAGATTACGTTGGGGCGTGATGATTGTCCAGTTGCATACAACACTATTAATGCAACGATATTCTCAATTATCCCATTTCGTATAACAGAGATTTACTTATATCAATTCACATATGACATAATAGGGTATAAAAAGTTAACTCTATTAGTTAGGTCACTCTAAGTCCGCATGCATCCTATGGTGTCAACTGCATGAAATCATCTTCTTGCAAGGAAACCTACAACATGTACAAAATAAAGGTGAACTACGAATAGTTGGTGAGTAAACATAAGTTTGATATACTATGATAGATCAAACATGCAATCAACGAGTCATATGACATTCTGATATGATAAACAAGCATTGGTATATTACACATAGAGTGGTGTAATCTAACCCTTGACATATAAGGCTTCCAATCACCCTACCGGTCAAGTTAGGTGGGCTGCCAAACCATTAGATCTATTGTTGTAACCCCCACCTTTTTAGTGTTAATAATTACACTGAAATTGACATTGACATTGACATTGAAAAGAGATTCCATCCACAACAATAATAATCCACAAAATTTTAACATACTAGAACACACATAACAATCATAGAGTTCACTTGAAATTTGAAAGTAATGAAATAGATATTTGAGAGTGATACGGTGTACATGTTGCACCCCAAAACGATAAAAGAAAATGGGCTATGAATACTCACCTGGGATGGAGACACTAATGAAACAATGACACCATGAAAAGAGACGGTTGGAACCGAAGAGGACCTTGACGACTAGATGAGATAGAGAAATAAATAGGTAAATAATTACGCTTCACGACTCACAATGACACAATCGAATCAACGACTCATTGGTGATTTATTTAAGTGATCGCATACATATTTATCTTATCACATAAAGCAAACACAACACTTGATCATGCGACGACAAAATAGGTATTAACATAATACTTATTTTTCATTGGACCTAAATGTTTATATTTTTCATGAAATCACCTAGAGTCAAACCTTGTTTGTTCAGGATTCTTGGTCGTCAGGTGAAGTATCAAGTACAAGACAAAGAGCTACAAGATGGTGCCTGTCCGAACTGACACGAACTGCCAGTTCGGATGAGCACGAACTTGTCCGAACTGGCAGTTCGGTAGATCGTGTATTCGCAGATAGATGTTCAACTATAAATAGCCTCGTCTTGTATAAAATGATAACTTCTGGTCCAGATTAACTATGTGTGTTTCCTGTGTACTCTCTGTGGTTCTAATACAAGTTCTATTGTATTTACTCTTTGTGTTCATCATTTTACATTGATTTCTATACAACCGAGTACACAATCCATCACTCACGCAATTTCAAGTGGTATCAGAGCTTTCGGTTCAGTCTACTGGTCTGGAAATCTGTGTTTTTCGAACTTTTGAGTAAAAAAGTGGGGGGGGGGGGTTTGAAAATTATACTCGTTTTTTTTTTTGTTTGTTTAATCATCTCAAGTGTTCTTCCTGTGAAAAATCTTCTTCTAAATCATTCCTACTGAGTTTATCTGACATACTATTGAAAATCTCGTTCGAAAACACTAAAAATCCTGAAATGTGAGTCAGAAATGGTTCGGTTCGTCTAAGTTCGGGTGAGACTTGTCAGTTTGTCAAAATAACCGCTCCGAACTCACGGTTCGGCTAGGTTCGTCTGTGTTCGTTTATCCAAAGTTTCAGTTTGGATTATACTGGTTTGTTTTCAGTTTGGATACTGTTCTAGTTCGGATTGAGTTTGGTTAGTTTGGTTCAGTTCGGATTAAATTAGGAGATATTCTGGTTCGGATCTCAGTTCATCTACATGAAGACTCAGTTCGGCTCAGTTTCTTTGAGTTAAATTTGGATCTTATCAGTTTACTTCAGTTCAGATTTGGTTCGGCTCTGTTCGGTTAAGCAAATTTGAGGTCGCTTAGGTTCGGGTGAACAGTAACTAGATTCTTTCAAGATGTCAGATTTTCAAGCGTTTGTTGCGATACAAAACTCGATGCAAGCTACAATGCAAACAATGATGAACTATGATAATGAAATTGGAACAAGTTATAAAGTTCCAAAATTGTTGAAATTAAAAGATTATCATAGTTGGGTTAAACGGTTTGAAGCGTATGCTGATAAGAATAATGTTGATGTGTTGTTAGCTTTTACTAAACAATACATCTATCCTAAGGATGCTTCTGGAGAGCTGATTCTTCAAAGAAAATTAACTTCTGAACAAAAGAAAGCGTATCAAGCTGAGAAAAAGGCGTATTGTACTTTAACAATGGCATTGCCCAAAGAGTTGCTACATCAATTTTCTGCTAACTATACATCGAAAAGTTTACGGGATGCTTTGCAGAAGAGATGTGAGGGTAATGACCAATATAAGAAAAGTCGACAAAAGGTTTTGAGAAAAGAATTCAATAGTTTCAAGCATTATCAAAATGAATCAATTTAGAATCTAATTGCAAGATTTGCACTTTTGATGAGTGAGATAAGTTTAGTAAGTCTTATAAAAGAAGATGGTGATCTGAAGGAAAAGATTTTGGAGGCATTACCCGAGAAGTGGGAAAACTATGTCATGATGATTACCCATGATAAAGAGTATTCTGGATTATCTTTCAGTGATTTGATTCAAAGAATACAAGCAAGGGATATGGAGTTGAATGTGAATAAGTCACTTCCTGCACAAATCCAGAATCCTGCTGTGTATCATGGTGAAAATGATTCAACAATCAATACTGTAAAGTCAAATGTTCTAAATACCGCACCTCCTACAACATTTATTGCTGGTAAATCTGAAAATTCTAGTTATTCTTCTGGTTGCACTGTTTCAATTCCTAGTTTTATAACACAAAATGCTTTATATGTTCGAACAACTGATGATTATATGACTTTAATGTTTGCGTTGGTTTCGTCATCTTTTGGAGTTATTATGGGTTCATTGAGTAATGCAGAATTGACAAACGATGATTATGATCATATAGATTATGATCATTTGGAATAAATGGATTTGAATTGGTAGTATGCTATGTTGGTTCGAAGAACGAAGAAATTCTTTAGCAGAACTCGGAAGAAAAGGTTGAATCAAGATGGAAAGATCGGGTTGGAAAAATTAAAGGTTAAATGTTTCAAATGTTCCATATATGGACATTTTGCCCGATAATGCCCACAGTTAACTGATAATAAATTGAAGACTGGTAAACATGCTCATCTGGTTGTACATTTACCAAATCAAGATAAAAAAGATAAAAAAAATTTGTTCCTGTTGATATGACAGAAATATTTTGGCATCCAAATGAATTTGCTTGGAATGCAGATTCTGAAATTACAAGATTGCCACATGCTGATATTCATGTACATTCTAAGGATGACGTAAGAAATGTTGCTTTAACAGCTCATCATTTAGATGATAGCATTCTAACTGATTCTGATTTAAGTTCTAAAGTTTCACTGGTCGAAGAGCTTCAGAAAAAGGTAAATGATAGTTCAAAGGCTGAAGAATCTAAATGTCTTGGATGTGTAAGTATAAGTAACAAAAATGCAAGTTTAGAAAGAGATTCTAAGTTATCAATTGAAGAAATTGTTGTTTTAAAGCAAGAATTGGAAGAATTTTGGAAGAAATATTATGAATTGGTTCATGTTAATGAAGATTTCATGAAAGAAAAGAGTGAGTTGTTTGAAGAATTTAAAAAGGCCAAAGCTGAAGCTAAGGAAGTTGCTGAAGATTTTGAGGCGTTATTTGAGAAAGGTTATCCAGTTCAACAGAAGTATGAACAAGCAAATTCACTTGCTGTTGAATCTATAGATACAATTTTGAAACTTCAAGAAAAATGATCTACACTTCATGACACAAATGTTCTTCTCAGAGATTAGAATTAAGTTTTGACGAAGGATGTTGAGATATTCAAAAAGAAGGGGGAGAAAGTTACTGAAGAAGTATTATGTGAATGTGAAATCAGAAATCAGCAAATGTATGAGTACAATGATCTCAATGAAGAATTCATTAAGTCACAAAAAGAGATGTTTACTGCTCAACATAAATTTTTTGAATTAAAGCTGGAAATTTTAGAGTTGCAAAGGCAAGTCAAGAACTGCAACTTATCACCAACTTTGCTGAATTTCTTGTATAAGAAGGATAGGAGTGAAGATAGTTCAAAAGAGGATGATATTCACAAGGTTCCTCAACCGGTGGATTTATCTGAATTTTCATCTGCTCCTCTTGATCCTAAAGCTGAATTGCTTGATTATTCCAAATTTGAAACACCAACAAAGAAGAAGAAAAATAAATCAAAGAAGAAAGTAACATTTGGTGAAGCTCCAAAGTTTGATTCAAGTTCATCATTTTTTGAAAATGAAAACATTTTGGTGAAGTTGAGAAATCTGTCAGTAACTCATCTGAAGAGGAAGTCATTAATTCTTTGGTGCGTGAGAACAAACTGTAGGAAATTAAAGATAAATTTACTAGAGAAGCAAAAGGGAGAAATGCTTCTGGTTCTCAATCTGGATCTTCAAAAACTCCGGGTTTCAAGCACAAAGGTTTGGGATTTGAGGTTAAAGACGTATTTGTTCAAGTTCAACAATCAAATAAGAAAGAAAAAGTTTTGAAGATCAAGAATAAAAAGAAATCACCACCTCAGACAAAATAAGTTTATTATTCTTCTGGAGGTTTGTCATCTGAATCTAAGGTTTCTTCGTGGAGTCCATCTCCGAGGTATGATTTCTACGATGATTTCTTTGATAATTTTGATTCTGATCATTCTTCATATTCTAAAAATTCAAAGAATTGTTCAAACATTTTTAAACTTTGTGAACGAATTTGTTATGCATGTCGTCAACCTGGACTGTAAGGAATATCGCTTTGAAGATTTCCGGCTTAAAGCCAATTTTGAGCAGTTCCGGCTAAAGTTGAAGTTCGAGCGGAAGTCTCAAGTTCAAGCGGAATTGGCAGTTCAACCGGAAGAAGCCATTTTGTCTTATAGCGAATATTCCGGGTGAACTCGATTATCCACCAGATAATGAGTTCAACCGGAATTTTCCTGAGAAGTCTTTTAAGTCGTCAAATCCTGTAAAAGCTTCTCGGTTGCTTCCATATCTATCAAAGCCGCTCTCCTAAAGTAGTATGTTGCTGATCACACGCAAGATATTCCATATGTCGAAGATTATTCTTTTGGTAGTTTGTATTTGACTTTTGTTTAACGGTTTAGATTAAATCGTATGAGATCAATGGCTGTCATTGATCTCATCTGCACTATATATAGCTTAGCTAGCTTTCAGTTTTACACACAGTTCTCAATCAACTTGTAATAGTGTCACACCCCCAATTTCCACTAACAGAGTTTTACTGTGTTGGGTGTGAGCCAGACCAGGACCCGAGTCATTAGTTACATCAAACATAAGTTAAGGGTTCAAAATGTAAATATATTTCCAAACGGGAAATATCAAAACCAGAGTTCAAAGTTTAGCGGAAGCTCATAAAAGTTATGTTGCGCAAACAAGCGCCCGATAAGTAAATACCAGTTCAAGTTGAAAAAATTTGAAAACAAATTCCCAAAATAAAAGGTTTTAGCCAAGGTACGTGCCCAAAAAATCAGATTCTCCTAGCGTCTTACAACGCATGCATAAGAGCAAGTGTCAACTAATGTTGGTGAGTTCACATAAGCACATAAGTATAGCTAGTATAAATATGCAGTACGAATACAACAGTCCTTATTCGTATGTAAGTATGTATATTATAAGTACAATCCATATCGTAGGTAGCGAGCCTAAGTTCATGTCACTAAAATGTTCGCAACCGAAGCTGAACAATTAGTTGTAGGAATAATTCCTTACGTGTTTTGCCTTCCCCGTGTCTACTCGATCACGGTAAGTTTAGGCTGACATTGTCCTCGGTCCAACCGCCAGTCGGGTGGTGCATCTCGTGCCCGCTGAGTGGGGTTTGTCAGACCCCAGTAGTACTATCCAATATCCCCTCGCTATTTGCTATTAACGTTTCGATAAGTAAGGACTTTCAAAGATAAAGCATTTTACGTGAACATGTGATATATACTGGATTTCTACTTTAATCATACATTAAAGTTGTTGTGTTATCACCCTAACCCGGGTGTAACGTGTTTGCGTGTGTTATCGTCCAAAACCGGATGTAACGTAATGGTCGTGAAACTCATCTTAGGGTGCGCTGCTACAATTTAGTAAGACTTTAAGCCTTGCGTAACTACCGAGCACTTATCGATTTTACATACGTAAGTGTGTGTCCGCACATGAGTAACATAGCCTAGACGACGTTATCGATAACAAGTAGTTCCAAATATGACGTAGGTGACAATAAATCATATATATATATATATATATATATATATATATATATATATATATATTCCTATGTTTAAAACAAAAGTTTATTAATTATACGAGACTATAAATTTTTAGTTCATTTAAATTATAATGTTTCCATAACATAAAAATTCAACGAGTACCCTAACGTGTTATATGGAAACTTCATGCGTCCAGATCTAATAGTTGTGTAATAGTTGTTTTGGGTATTAAGCCAAGAAAACTTGAAATCCCTATAAAAAAAATTAAAACAGCAGAAGTGATGGTCACGGGACTCGAACCCATGACCCTTGGTTTGAAAGACAACGCCCATGCCATTGGGGCAGATTGCTGTTTTGTTAACAGTCTTGGACAGGAATTCTTTTGTGTACTAATTCTTGTGGGAAAACAGATAACAAGAAAATAAATAAAAAGAATGGGGGTTGCCGGGAGTCGAACTCGAGACCTCTCGGTCTCCAGCCCAGGCGCCTACCAGCTGCGCTAAAGGCCCGTTCGTGATATGAATCAGTTAGTTATATATATAACACGTCCAGGCCCGCCATCATCTTCTTCATCATAACTCCAGTGGCCGGAGTTTTATTCCGGTCACCGGAAAATCGCGAAACCAGAATCAAAACGAAGATAAACAGGCGACTAACATAGGGGAAAGGTTACCTTGAATCAGGGATGCGTTTTGGATGCCGAAACGAAACCGAAAACTCTCGACTCCGACGTTTGACGTTGCTCCATTCCCGAATCTAATGCTTTGGGGTTACCCAACAGGGGACAACGATCTCAGTGATGTACGAATGGTTGAGAAACACTGCTTGGTTGGCCGGAACTAATGAGTTCGCCAGAAAGAAAGTAAAAAAAAAAGAAAAGGAACCGAGAGAGAACAGGGTGTTCGGTATTTGATGTGGGTGACCAAAAAAAGAACTCAATTCCCTTAATGATTAATCAGGGTGACCGATCGATTAGAGATTACATGTAACCGAAAAGGTTTGAATGGGGTTTAAGGGATTGTCGGTTACCAGAGGAGAGGTCGACGACGATTTCATGTTTGGAGGTTCAAATCGACTTTTGTTGAATGACAACTTTAGTCCCTGTCAATGTTACCTAATAAATAGGCATGTTTTAATAATTGCAAGGTGAGTCCATCAACATTTTATTTAGTTAGAATAGTTTGGGGAAATGGCAAGGTTAACCCCTCAAAATAAAGACTCGTTAACCAACCCTAACGAAGTTAACCGATAATAAATTTAACCGTATAAATACGAGATTTTGATCGAATAGAATCAACGTACTATATATATCTAAAGTGTGAACCCTAATTGGTAAACATAAAATCATAAATACAACCTTATAATTTATAATAGTGATTCACATAAAATCATAGTTATAACCCCATAACTATATGTTTTTAAGTTCCTATAAAATTATAGAACGTTTCGTATAATTACTGACACACGGTCACATAAGATCATAAAGCAACATGTGCATATATATACATATATATCACATAAAAATAATAAATATAATTGCCACATAAAATGACAAAACATTTTCATGAAATCATAAAATATAATTTGTATAAAACTAGGGGGATACCCGCGCGTTGCGGCGGCGGCGGTTTATAAGGCGTTATTCGTCATTCGTTTGCTTGTTATTACGGCGCGACAATTTACATCGCGGTATTCTTTTTTTTAGTACGATGCAGTCTAGTGTCAACTTATAATGCGGTATATGCACGTTCATTGACGGCAACAGTACGTGGTTGTATTGTATGAGAGAACCGATGCGGTACTTGAGTTTAATTTGTTGTTTAGAACTTCATATGTTAAACGGTAAGATATATAAAAAATCAATAAGTTTGTATTCAACTATTATATGTGATGAACACAAATATCGAAGTAGAACCAAGCTTTACCAAGATGGAAACCCCCTCTAAAACCCTATATCGCCGCCTTCTTTGCAGTCAATTTGGTTAATGTTCGTATTCTCATTCAAAGACCAAAAACCACAAAAGGGCAATTTAAAGATGATACACTAAAAGAAACAGTCGTAAGTGAAAAACTAAAACATGACATGTCATTATTCTAATAAAAAATCTAAATAACAAATCCCTAAAGTCGTGAAAAGCTCATTAAGAATCCCCGGATGCTAAATCAAAAGCGCTACATCAAACATAAAACAGAAAAGAAAGTTCAATGTCAGAGCATAATGCGTAAGTCACACAAATCGTCACAAACAAAGTCAGAGCATAACTTCAAATATGCAGTAAAGAATGTTCAATGTTGTGGCCCTGCAAACATAAAACAGAAAACACCTCAAACAAATCGTCACAAACGAAGTCGGAGCATAACACAGATATACCTCGTCGATGAAGTTAAGAACGATTCCTACAAGTTATACAACGGCACACGGATTACAAAATTATGGATGAAATGAGAGGCTATGAGTTCAAACTTGCAGAGGCTATGAGTTGAGTTCAAACTTACAAAACTGTTGCACCAAGATGTATCAAATATTTCTCAGTTTGATCTGTCACCTCACTTATCATATCAATTGTGTTCTGCACTTATTGAGTTTTTGGCTTCTATAAATTTCTCATTGAATTCTTCATATTCTTTATCACTGAGTTCACGATATGCAAGTATTAGTGTCATTCATTCTACATAAACATGTTCATGCACATTGTCTCTTGTCTTCTCTTCAAACTATCGCCCTTTTTTAGAAAGTCGTTCAAACATAACACTTAACAAATCGACAACATCAAATAAATTTTAATAAACATAGTATTTAAAGGGTGTTCGGTTTTGTGTTCTGAAACTAACATGTGGGCATCTTCACAAAGTAAAAGTGGTTTTCCTTCATTTTCCCTTACTATAACCGACATTCTCTTTCGTATATTGTTGAACTCTAAAATGTTCAAAAGTCCATGTTTCCTGAATAATAAATAATAAACATAAGCACACTTTAGAATCAATACCCAAAGTTACCTACCAAAAAAGATTAAAAAAGATCAAATCTTTCACTGAGTTGCTTAGACTTTGGATTCAAACTCCATAAAAGAAACACTTAGTTTGTGTCCTTTTGAAAAACTCAAACCCGAGATCTCTAGCTGCAATCACAGAAGGTGACTCGGCTTTATATGTCACCTTCCATGTCTCCTCATCTACATTAGGTATAACAGTATGACATATCACCAATAAGTCAATAACTGAAAAAATATTTGAATCAAACCTTTAAATCACATCTGAGTGTGGCTCATTAACCCATCCCCTGTTTGTAATCCTTTCATCTTCAAACATATGTCCTTTAACAGATCAATGAGGTATTGTCATTACCTTGATGAAGCGATCATGACCAACCCACTCATGCATCGAAAGCAAACAACAGCTATAAAATATATACATGTGAAACCACTTTATTATATCTAATTACTTGCTTAGTATGTATCAGTGTGCAGCTGGATTTTTTTCTGTATAGTTACATTTATAGATCCTTTATAGTCTGCACCATGTGTGGCTCATCACAAATTTGTAGATCCTTTATAGTTTGCACCATATTTAGTTGCCTCTAATTGATAAAAAGGAGAGTGCTAAAAGGGTTGTAGTAGGAACACACCCAAGTAACCAGACTTTGTTCTCCTTTTGGTAATGTTTGATCCACTCTTCCTGTAAGAAGTTCCAAAAAACAACCCCTAAACTTGGTTTAAGAAAGAACCATAGTTAATTATATATAATCTATTATGCATATGGTAACCCAATAAAATGAAAAGACCAAAAATGAAGAATTACCAAACTCCGATTCATATCTTTCCGAAAGAAATTGGATATCAGAATCACAACTGGGGCCTCAATCTGCTGCAAGAACAAAAACAAATTTAGTGGTTAAATAATGTGTTCTGCTGAATTATGGGTAGAGATGTGTTGTTTAGTTCGTATTTCAAATAACTTTACCAATCATAAAATATCATTCACAACGTTGTCTTCATGGATTTTAGTGATTACTAATGATCAATAATATTTTTTTTATATAAAGCTAACCTTCAGTAACTTTTCCTATCTAAGGACCTCAATACTGTGATAACATAAACATCAGAGGCCTGAATTGATACAAAACAACCATTTTTGTGTATAAAAAAACTTCCCGGCCTTGATAATTGTCTAAATCTTTTCAATTTATTAACATAAATAACCTGAAATGGGTTGATTTGGTTATCTGAAGCAACTCCCTTAAAAATTACATCTTTTCTGATTCACTCCAGAGATCCCTTTAATGGATAGAATTTTACCTTTGTTTTCTCACGGAATAACAACTTTTCATACCAATTGAAGTTCTTTTACTTATCTTATTTTAATCCTTGAATGTTTCCTTCAAACGCCTAGAACCTGTGTTTTTTTTTGGCGGTGTAACAACAACACCTCATATTAGAAACCCTCAGCTGAACAAAAATCCCAACTTTAGCTTTTTCTAAACCCTCGTCTTCCCACCCAAACCTAAGATGGGAAAACACAAAATTACTTTCCCAAATTACTTATTTCAAGTGGGCTTTGCAATTTTTGTCTAGTGGAAGGACAACATCACCCTCTTCTTTTCTTTGCTTTCTTGTAGAATTTAGTTGCATAGCTTCAATGATCAGTTTCTTTGTCATCTTTCTGCACAAATGGCTACTACATAGAAAGATTCAACTGTTGCAAATGTTTTCTGGAGCTTTGACCAGCCAAATAAAAGGAATCACTGAGTAAAAAAAGCAACTTAACCTCAGGGTTCAAATCATAACTTTTTGGAACGAATGTCAGAGCCAAGAAGATGATCTTTTAAGTTAGTTTCAGTATGCCCTTCTTGACCTTTAATTGAATTAGAAGTACGTTGACCTAATTCATAACCATGTAAAACCCACAAAGAAATTTAAAGATGTCAACAAATTTATTGCATCCTTTTAAACATGAATGATAGTAAATAAAATAAGAAAGCATACCAATAGAGAAGCAACTGAAGAAACCATCAGCTCCTAAATTACCTTCTGCCACATAATTGGTGAGGTTCTTTGATACCTTACGGATCCAAGATATCATTGCAAGGTTTCTTATGATACCTTACGGATCCAAGACAACATTGCAAGGAATCTGATATTGTCAAACATACCCAGAAGGAAACCATCGGTGGAAAATTGAAGGGCACATACAGGAGATGCTCTGTGGCAACACATACTTTTCTTGTTCCAGGCATAAGCAATGGGGATTATTGTGAACTCCCTGTCACACAAATCAACAGAATCAGTTACTGATATATCAATTGCCATAATAAAATGTCAGCATTAACTGCTGCACACATGCTTCCAATTTATTATGAAAACCTACAACATATATATACTTGAACAATAGAAGTTATAACAGATGATTACAACATAACTATATGCTTGTATCATACGTTACAATCAAAGCCAATTATGGTTACTAAAAGTCTTAAGGCTAAAAAAAACTGAACCGCTTTGTGGTATCAATAACAAAATATACCATGTCCCTCCGCAGTCCGTATACCCCTTTTGTATTTGAGAAGATTTTGGCCAATTTGTTCCCTCTAACAACTCGAAACAAAACTTGGATTTTTAAGGTAATTTAACCAAAAAAAATCACGTCTTAGGACCAAAAAAATTTACTCTGACTTATTTACTCAATAACAACAGGTTTTAAAATGTTACCTTTGTGATCTTGCTACTAAAAATAATGGAAGCATAATTAGAACATGGAAGCATAATTAGAACCGGATACTAACCAAGAGAAACCGCTAACAACAGAAAATGGCAGAAATCCCTGCACATACATATAAGAAGGGTTGTAAACAATAAAAACCAAGAAAACTGAAGGTAACTCCAGACATAAAATTAAAACATACGAACCTAAACAGCACCCAAAACCAAGAGATCGACGTACCTTTAAGAGTTTGGAACCTAATCATCAATTTACCTTCACCACAATACACATTTAGTCACAGAAATATACACATTTAAAGGTTAGGACCCTAAAATCGAGTTGAATGAAACCCTAACTACAGGTTATATATAAAAAAACTCATGAACCTAACCCTAATTTCGATTTCACAGTACAACATGAAGAGATTTCACAGTCCAGTTTTGAATCCATGAAGTCGAGACCAATGGCACACGATTCCTTGGCCTTCACTCGTCGCAGCCACCAAAGGGTCGACACCCTCCTGACTTGAAGCCTAAAAACATGACGTGAGGAGATAGAACTGAAACCGATAAATCAAACCCCAAAAAACAATTGAAATTTACCAATATAGAAGGAAGAAACATCGTTATGAAACAGATTTGAATGCGCCTCGTTCGCTCCTCGTACAAAGCCTGGCAGGTCAGGGATTTTGTTAATTTAAATCTTTCAAGCCCTTTACGATGTTTGGTTCACCATTCTTAATCGCATAGATCAGATCAGATTTGATGAAGAAGATGAGAATATTCAGAGAAAGAGAGAGTGTGTTTGAGAGAGAGAGAGTGTGTATGATAAATGAATTGTGACTTTTTGAGATCTGTCAGATTGACTCTCTAAGTGGAGCGTTGGCATTTCAAAATTCAATTTTTGAAAGGCCGCCAAAACAAACCAGTTTCAATTCAATTGAAAACGAACGATAGATTATTCAAAAGGAGGAGATGATGTTTTCTTTGGTTGTACACCATGCTTCCTATGTAGTACCTCTTAATTTTCACTTGTACCTTATGCATAAATAAGTTGTACATCTTAATTTTTAACCACTTGATAGAATATGCATAATAAGATAGTTAACCGAAGTAACGGACATTATCAAAATATAACACAAGTTATTAACGGAGTTAGCCTGGGAAATTGCCGGTTGTCACATCATCCCCTTGTTAAGGAATTTTCGTCTCGAAAGTTTCCTTAAGTTGCAACGGTTCTGTGGAAGGACAAGAAAAATTTTAGGGTTGCTACATCATCCCCTTGTTAAGGAAATTTTGTCCCAAAATTTAACTCATACCTTGATTAGATGTTGAGGTTTGGTCAAATAGGTGAGGATATTTTTTCGCATCCAATCTTCTCGTTCCCACGTGAACTCCGGTCCACGCCTAGATTGCCATCTCACTTTGACGATGGGAAGTTTACTTCGTTTCAATGTTTTCTCCTCACGTCCCATGATTTCCACGGGTTGTTCGATAAATCGCAGTTGTTCATCGATTTGTAGTTCTTCTAACGGTACCATGAGAGTGTCGTCAGCTAAACACTTCCTCAAGTTCAAAACGTGAAACATGTTGTGTACTCCATCCAATTTAGGAGGTAGATTTAAACGGTAAGCCACCAGACCAATACTTTCGATGATCCTGAATGGTCCTACATAGCGGGGATTCAACTTCCCGCTCTTTCCAAAGTGTACGACGCCTTTCCAAGGCGAGACCTTCAGTTGTACTTTGTCGCCGACTTCAAATTCCAAAGGCCTTCGGCGTTTATCTGCATAACTCTTTTGTCTATCTCTTGCCGCTTTCATGCGGTTCCTGATCTGCACGATTCTCTCCGTGGTCACTAGTTCAGGTCAAGTGAGTTGACTCTCACCGACCTCGGCCCAACAGACCGGCGATCTGCATTTTCGTCCATAAAGAGCCTCAAATGGAGCGGCTCCAATACTGGTATGGTAGCTGTTATTAAAGGAGAATTCTACCAGCGGTAAATGTGTTTCCCAATTTTCCCAAAGTCGAGCACGCATGCTCTAAGCATATCCTCGAGAGTTTGGATGGTACGTTCAGTCTGTCCATCTGTTTGAGGATGATATGCGGTACTCATATCTAAGCGAGTGCCCATCGCCGCTTGTAAGGTTCTCCAAAAATTTGAAGCAAACCTAGGGTCTCGGTCAGAGATAATATATAGAGGCACTCCGTGAAGCTTGAAAATCTCCTTGAGGTATATCTTTGCAAGGTTCTCTATATTGTCACTTGCCTTGATAGCTAGGAAATGAGCGGATTTTGTTAATCGGTCAACGATAACCCAAATCATATCGTCGCCGCCAGAAGAACGGGGCAATCCCGTGATGAAATCCATCGTTATTTCTTCCCATTTCCATTCAGGAATTTTAGGTTGTTGCAGTAATCCTGCTGGCTTTTGATGTTCTGTTTTGACCATTGCGCACGTCAAGCACTTGCTAACATATCTAGCGATGTCAGCTTTCATATTGGGCCACCAATATAGCCCCTTTAGGTCTTGATACATTTTGTATGAACCCGGATGGATCGAATAACGAGACTTGTGGGCCTCGTCTATCACCAGTTCTCTAAGATTTCCATGGAGAGGTACCCATATACGATCCTTATAATAACGAAGTCCATCGGACTTAACTTCAGAAGTTCCATCGACGTCACGTAACAATTCAGACCCAAAATTTTCCTCCTTTAGGGCCTCTTTCTGAGCATCCCGGAGCCTATCCGGTAGCCCCGTATGGATCTTTAATTGGAGAGCTCGAACCTTTCTAGGCTTAACATGCTCCTTTCTACTCAAGGCATCGGCCACCACGTTGGCCTTGCCTGGATGGTACTTTATCGCAAGGTCGTAGTTGATTAACAATTCGACCCACCTACGTTGTCTCATGTTGAGTTCCTTCTCTTCAAATATGTGTTGGAGGCTGTTGTGATCAGTGAATATCATACACTTGGTACCGTATAAGTAGTGTGACACCCGAGAATTTCAAGGTTAACTTCCGTTAGACAAACCCGTTAGTTACGTTATAAGTAGCTAATGCATAACTAGGCCGAATACGTCCACGACCTTTGGTTGATCACCGAACCCGTCCATATGTGTTATGTGTTCATCATTGATTGTCCTTATGTGCAATGTGATTTAAATACATGACTTATTATTGTGAATAGCATGATTAATTGTAAATACTTGATTATGTGAAAATTGCCTGAATTTGGTAGTCAGCGAAACTACCGAGCGAAATTACAGATTCGCCCGGTAGCAGGCTAGACTGA
The DNA here is from genome assembly GCA_039602395.1 of Deinandra increscens subsp. villosa. NCBI lineage: Eukaryota > Viridiplantae > Streptophyta > Magnoliopsida > Asterales > Asteraceae > Deinandra > Deinandra increscens. The sequence goes on from JBCNJP010000017.1 coordinate 58,562,107, forward strand.
TCAGTGTGTCCGAGACCAGAGCCAGTTTCGCCAGTCAGCGAAACTGCCAGCGAAACTAGCCCCTGATATAAATAAACATTATAAACCCTAGTAGCCTCATTTGCTCAAAACCACACAACAACACACACACACTCTCCTGGTCAGCTGAGAAGATCACCTAAGGACCAAGACCCCAACCTCGAGACCATCATCTCACCTCATTCATCGATCCGAGAATCATCCGTGAGTCCCAAAGACTATGCTTTATGTGTTTTCTATATGTTTTCTTCTTAAAGCATGCTCAAACCTTCATGATATTGCTTGATCTTCTGTATATATGCTTTAGGATGCTAGATCTGTAATAAAGTTGATAACTTTACGTGTGAAATCCATCCATGATTAGAGATTTGTGCAAAATAGGTCATTTTAGGGTTTTGAACCCATTTTAGAGATTTGATGATCAAAATGCATGTTAAACTTGTTAAAGTTGCTTGATTTATGTTAGTAAATGCCTATGGATACTAGATAATGAATTGCATGTATGATCAGAAGCTGTTAGGTTGATTTTTAGGCAAATCCGTATGTTTTTCGCGACCAGCGAAACTGTTGTTCTCTGGGCGAAACTAAGTAGCGAAATTGTGTATCCTTCCAGCGACACTGACCAGCGAAACTATAGTGTCGCCGGGAACCTGACCAGACCAGCTCGAGCGAAACTATCGAGCGAAATACCTGAACGAAAGTTCAAACCAGTTTCCCTGCGAAACTAGGCTAGCGAAACTGCGTCAGCAGTTTCGGGCGAAACTAGCCTAGCGAAACTGTGTTACCGGGCATTGCCTAGCGAAAGTGCTGCCCGTGCACCCAGCGAAACTGCCTAGCGAAACTATGCTAGCGAAACTAAGGCCTGACCTAAAAACCAAACTTGTGAAATTGTTTAAGTGTTATGCCATGACTTGCATGATTTTGCCATGATGAAATATGTTTGATATCTGATTCAAATGAACCCTTGTTTATGATCAACCATTGGTGTCGTGTGTCGGTATGTCGAGTCATAGTTGCAACGTGCTATGTTATGGGCCATAGTGACGTTAAGTAAAGATTAGACACGAAACTAATACTTAAGACCTAAACGTGTTCTAGGTCTTCGTTAAACAACAATATTGGATTTACTTGAAGTGTAGCTGTGCAACCAAAGGTGAGTGTCACTAACCCGCTTACCGTGAGTCCGATGGGCCACACCGAATAACTTAACGAAAAACAATGCTGACAAACTCGAGAGTGCTAGGCACCTCACTGATAAACATAAGAACACGGGATGCTTGGCACCCACTTGATGAACTGAAGTGTTTTATGGGAACACTTGTGAATTCTGAATAAACGATTTCTGAAACGAAAACTGTTTTAATATGGCTAGTGTAGGTTAAAGTCTAAACCATATGATATCACATGTTTTTCTAAGGATGCCTTATAACTTAAAAGTCCTCAACTTAATTGTGCCATTAATTTGTGAAAGCGAGGGGATGTTGGGTAGATCTACTGGAGTTTGACAAACTCCGCCCCGTGGCACGGGGAGTGCACGGAGGTACAATATCAGCCTATTTGCCCGTGGTCCCGAGAGGACACGGGGGAGGCAGAAAACGCGATGACTTGGTCCGCACTGTACGGGATGGCTCGGCCCCCACAAAATAAGTCAGCTTTGGTACAAACTTCCTTAGAGCATGGAACAACGGATTAGCTACCCGCGATATCGGTTGAGTCCTTTAACTTTACGGAACTAGTACATACCCGATGACGTGGTCACGGAACAAACCATTTATAAACTGAGAATTAAATACGAGCATTGCTTTTCACAAATGAATATTTTGTAAGTACATTTTGATACGAACTATGATTATGAGACTGGGCCAATGCATGACAAGCCCACTGTGAACTCACCAACCGTTAGGTTGACACTTGCGTGGTTTAAACTTTTGCAGATCGCTAAGGAGTATCCGGAGCGGGTTGGCATGGCACTTGAAGACCTTTGTTTTGATTTAAACTAAATTGGGAATTTAAAACAATGTTTATGTAAAGCACGTGGTTAGTGCTAAGACAATATTTTGTTCCGCTGCGTTGTGTTTGAAACTCTGATTTATAATTTGTGTTTGAACTAACCCTGATTCGTTTAGTATTTGTAACTGTGGTTGTGGATCCTGGTCTAGTCGCGCCCCTTAACGGTATAAACTCCGTTAGTGGTATTTTGGGGGTGTGACAAGTAGTGTCTCCAAAATTTCATGGCAAATACAACAGCGCCCAACTCTAAGTCGTGAGTTGTGTAATTCTTCTAATGGGACTTTAGTTGCCTTGACCCGTATGCGATGACTTTACCTCTTTGCATTAAAACACATCCGAGTCCCTGGATTGACGCATCATAGTAGACATCGAAGTCGTCAATCCCATCAGGTAGAGATAATATAGGTGCAGTACAAAGTTTCTCTTTCAAAGTTCGGAAGGCTGCCTCTTCCTTGTCACCCCATCGGTACTGAACCCCTTTGTGCATAAGAGCGGTCAGTGGTTGAGCTAACTGAGAAAATCCCTTTATAAAACGACGGTAGTAACCCGCTAAACCTAGGAATTGGTGAATTTCCGTAGGAGCTCTGGGTATAGACCAACTTTTAATTGCCTCAACTTTGGCTGGATCAACATGAATACCTTGTTCGTTAAGGATGTGACCCAGAAATTGAACCTCTTGGATCCAAAAATCGCACTTAGAGAATTTCGCATAGAGTTGTTCTTTCTTTAACAATTCTAAGATTAACCGCAGATGTTCCTCGTGTTCTTCCTTTGTCTTGGAGTAGATGAGGATATTGTCAATAAACACTATAACGAATTTATCCAGGTAAGGCTTGCACACATGGTTCATGAGATCCATGAACACAACTGGTGCATTTGTCAACTCGAAAGGCATGACCAAGAATTCATAATGGCCATAGCGTGTTCTGAAGGCTGTCTTTTCTATGTCCTCCTCACGTACTCGAAGTTGATGGTAGCCAGACCTTAAATTAATCTTGGAATAGTAACTGGATCCTTAAAGCTGGTCAAAGAGATCGTCTATTCGTGGAAGAGGGTATCGATTCTTGATAGTGACTTTGTTAAGCTCGCGATAATCAATACACATCCTGAATGTGCCATCCTTCTTTTTGACGAATAACACAGGTGCTCCCCATGGTGACGAGCTAGGTCTAATAAAACCTTTATCTAGCAGTTCTTGTAGTTGTGTGGATAGCTCATTCAATTCGTTCACCCGCTAGACGATATGGTGCACGCGCGATCGGAGCTGCTCCTGGAGCGAGGTTAATCCCAAATTCTACTTTCCGATGCGGAGGAAGGCCTGGTAATTCCTCAGGAAATACCTCTGGGTAATCACGTACGATCGGGAAGTCTTCGATCTTTCTCTCCACCCTGGTTTGGTCCGTAACTGTGGCTAGGATTGCCATGTGTCCTTTCCGAAGACACTTCCGGAGACAGCACCTCCCTTTTCGCCCTGAATCGAGAGTACTTCTCCTCCTGCTACGGGTATTAGTATGACTTTTTCTTGACAAACGATTTCCGCCTGATGTTTGGATAGCAAATCCATGCCCACTATAACGTCGAAACTACCGATGGTAAAAGGCATAAGGTCTATACTTAGTTTATGACCAGATAGTTCTAATGTGCAGTTTTCAACCAAGTGAGTGGTGTCAAGAAGCTTACCATTTGCTAATTCAACCGTATACCTAGCTTTTAGTGGAATTTGAATAGCCTTAATCAACTTACAGAACTTAGTCGAGATAAAACTTTTCTCCGCACCAGTATCAAATAAGACATTTGCCAAGTAGTTGTTTAGAAGAAACTTACCGGTAATGACGTTAGCATCGTTTCTTGCTTCACCAGAACCCATCACGAAAGCTCGCCCTTTGACGCCATCTCCATCGTTTCTACCACCATCACCGCCGTTGTTATTGTTGTTGCCAACATTGTTGTTATTCTTTCGAAGTTGTGGGCAGTCCCTCTTTAAGTGCCCTGGCTTTCCACATTCATAACACCCCCTAGGGCCTTCATTATTCAGCCTCTGGTTCTGATTCTGATTCTGATTCTGACGGTTTTATAGTTCACCCCAACAGTTCTTAGCCTCATGGCCCCCTTTACCACAACGCTCACAGGTGAGTTTCTTGCATGCCCCATTGTGGTGTTGGTTGCACCGATTGCAGAACGGTGCTCGTCCCTTGTACCCATTGTGATTCTGATTACTACCACCTTGGCGGTTCTGATTACCGCCCCCGCTGTTGGTGTTACCGTTGTTATAGTCACCCCTGGAATTGTTGTATCTCTTGTTTTGGTTGTGAGAGTTAGAGGATCTCCCATTGTTGTTGCCACTACGATTGTTGTTGTTGTTACTAGAGTCGTCATCTCTCTTTCTTTTCCCATCTAGGGCAGATTTGGGGACCTTTCTGGGTGGCAAAGTTCCTTGCTCTATGGCCTGGTTAGTCAGCTTATGGGCCAACCTGATAGCATTCTGCACATTTGCAGGGTTTGAGGCAGTAACCACCCCTTGATCTGTGGAGCTAACCCATCTATGTACCTTTCAATCCTTTTGAAGTCAGCATCAACCATCGTAGGACACAGCACCGTGTACTCATGGTAGCGAGCGATGTACTCTTCAACCTCAGAACTTATCATTTTCAAGTTCTGGAACTCACCTTCCAACCTTTTGACCTGGTCGCGAGGACAGTACTCCTCCATGATGGCATCCTTGAATTCCTGCCAAGTCATAGCATTCGTTGCGTCGAGCCCCAGCATTTGGATTTGCTCGTTCCACCAAGTGAGGGCAGCTCCCTCGAGTGTAGCAGTTGCGAAATTTACCCGATTCGCAACTAGGCAGTTACACATTGAGAACACCTTTTCTCATTTCTCAAGCCATCGCAGCAGACCCACGGCTCCTTCATCACCCTTGAACTTGAGCGGCTTACAATCCATGTAAAATTTGAAGGTGCACTGAGCTGGGCCTAGATTGTTTCAATTATTTTAGAGAGTGGAAAAAAAAATTAGTCAACTTTTCGTCTGTTCTACTTACCACCGATATTGTTTCCTTGTGCTTGAGCCGCATCGAGTGCTGCCGCAACGTTTTCATTTATCAAAGCTCGCATCTGAGCTGCTGTCTGTTTGCCATGCAAGACATTCCAATGATTAATATACCCAATATTAATTTCATTATATGCGTTAGCACGCATTCAATCAAATAATTAATATATCCAATATTAATTTCATTAAGCACTAAACAATTATTCATGCACCCATCCATCACATGACATAATTTTTAGAAACACATTTGAAAAATGAAGATGTAATATCCATTACAAAATTTAAATCCAACCATGATGTATCTCAGTATTTGAAACATTTAAAATAAAATGAACACCCAGTCAATTTTATTCGAAGTAACAAAATAAAAGATAAAGAAGACAGATTAGATCAAGGATCAATAACATCTGGTTCTTCCTCCATGTCTTCTTGAGGCTCCTCCTCAAAAGGTTCCTCTTCGAAGGGTTCCTCCTCTTCTTCCTGAACAGGAGCACCTTGAACCTGCAGGGCTGCCATTTGAGCTTGGAGGGCGGCGACCTGTGCCGCAAGTGTCGCATTGGAATGTTGGAGTGCTGCATTAGAATGTTGGAGTGCAGTAATCTGATGTTGTGCTTGATGCAGTCCGTGCTCCAAATCTGCTGGATTGGGTCGCGACTCAAGCTTAGTGACCCTGTCACGGATTCCCATTACCCCCTGAGACAAGTTGTAGTGGTAGGTATCCCTCTCCTTCTATTTATCCCGCACTCACTCGAGTTCCTTATCGCGGGTGCGATTGCTGATGGAATTGTGCTCGAGTTTTCCAAGTGGGTCGTCATAAGCTGCTATCAGTCCCGCAATGACCCTTTGCAAATCAAAGGGTAGGTCGACCCTGTTCGGCACATGATACCTATCAAGCAACCGATATGTTGTCGGATTCAACCAGCTATAATTGTCTGGTGCACACCTACCAGAACGTATGTGTTGATCCCGAAGGAAGTCCATCATCGTGTACTCAGGCTGCTCAGGCTCGCGGCCTTGTTGGTTGGAGGATGATGACTGTTCGTTGGCAATTTTCTTTCCCTTACCCCTCGTGTTATCGTGTGGTGCCATACTGTCAGAACCCAGACAGACACAAACAAAAGAAAAACAAACTAATGTGAGAATCGATTTTTGGCACGCGAAAAGAAATTTTTTTTGGGAATTGTTGTAACTAATGTTCAAAAACAATTACAGTTTAGAATTTTCCGAAATTCTAGTTCTCTGCAACCAAGGGCTCTGATACCAATCTGTCACACCCCTAATTTCCACTAACGGAGTTTTACCGTGTGGGGTGTGAGCCAGACCAGGACCCGAGTCATTAGTTACATTAAACATAAGTTAAGGGTTCAAAATGTAAATATATTTCCAAACGGGAAATATCAAAACCAGAGTTCAAAGTTTAGCGGAAGCTCATAAAAGTTATGTTGCGCAAACAAGCGCCCGATAAGTAAATACCAGTTCAAGTTGAAAAGATTTGAAAACAAATTCCCAAAATAAAAGGTTTTAGCCAAGGTATGTGCCAAAAAAATCAGATTCTCCTAGCGTCCTGCAAAGCATGCATAAGAGCAAGTGTCAACTAATGTTGGTGAGTTCACATAAGCACATAAGTATATCTAGTATATATATGCAGTACGAATACAACAGTCCTTATTCGTATGTAAGTATGTATATTACAAGTACAATCCATATCGTAGGTAGCAAGCCTAAGTTCATGTCACTAAAACATTCGCAACCGAAGCTGACCAATTAGTTGTAGGAATAATTCCTTACGTGTTTTGCCTTCCCCGTGTCTACTCGATCACGGTAAGTTTAGGCTGACATTGTCCTCAGTCCGACCGCCAGTCGGGTGGTGCATCTCGTGCCCGCTGAGTGGGGTTTGTCAGACCCCAGTAGTACTACCCAATATCCCCTCGCTATTTGCTATTAACGGTTCGATAAGTAAGGACTTTCAAAGATAAAGCATTTTACGTGAACATGTGATATATACTGGATTTCTACTTTAATCATACATAAAAGTTGTTGTGTTATCACCCTAACCCGGGTGTAACGTGTTCGCGTGTGTTATCGTCCAAAACCGGACGTAACTTAATGGTTGTGAAACTCACCTTAAGGTGCGCTGCTACAATTTAGTAAGACTTCAAGCCTTGCGTAACTACCAAGCACCTATCGATTTTACATACGTAAGTGTGTGTCCACACATGAGTAACATAGCCTAGATGACGGTATCGATAACAAGCAGTTCCAAATATGACGTAGGTGATAAATTCAACACGTGATAAAAATCGTTTGTTCGAAAGTAGTCACAAATGACATCAAATCAAGGACACAAAGATTTACGATAATTAAAGTGAATAGGTTATTCCAAATAAGAAATGTAGGGATCATCGGGTAAATATATATATATTCGTAATTATAAATATCAAGGCGTAGTCAAAGTACGAAAAATAAAACGTCCCAAATATACATTTATATGCCGTGTCAATATTCAAAAGTTTAAAAAAAAATTTCTAAAATGTACGCATGCGTATATGTACTTGACAATAAATCAAATATATATATATATATATATATATATATATATATATATATATATATATTTCTATGTTTAAAACAAAATTTTATTAATTATATGAGACTATAAAATTTTAGTTCATTTAAATTATAATGTTTCCATAACATAAAAATTCAACGAGTACCGTAACGGGTTTTATGAAAACTTCACACGTCGAGATCTAATAGTTGTGTAATAGTTGTTTTGGGTATTAAGCCAAGAAAACTTGAAATCCCTATAAAAAAATTAAAACAAAAGAAATGATGGTCACGGGATTCGAACCCATGACCCTTGGCTTGAAAGACAGCTCCCATGCCATTGGGGCAGATTGCTATTTTGTTAACAGTCTTGGACAGGAATTCTTTTGTGTACTAATTCTGGTGGGAAAACAGTTAACAAGAAAATAAATAAAAAGAATGGGGGTTGCCGGGAGTCGAACTCGAGACCTCTCGATCTCCAGCCCAGGCGCCTACCAGCTGCGCTAAAGGCCTGTTCGTGATATGAGCCAGTTAGTTATATATATAACACGTCCAGACCCGCCATCATCTTCTTCATCATAACTCCGGTGGTCGGAGTTTATTCCGGTCACCGGAAAATCGCGAAACCAGAATCAAAACGAAGATAAACATGCGACTAACGTAGGGGAAAGGTTACCTTGAATCAGGGATGAGTTTTGATGCGTTTAGGATGCCGAAACGAAACCGAAAACTCTCGACTCCGACGTTTGACGTTGCTCCATTCCCGAATCTAATGCTTTGGGGTTACCCAACAGGGGACGATGATCTCAGTGATGTACGAATGGTTGAGAAACACTGCTTGGTTGGCCGGAACTTATGAGTTCGCCAGAAAGAAAGAAAAAGAAAGAAAAGGAACCAAGAGAGAACAGGGTGTTCGGTATTTGATGTGGGTGACCAAAAAAAGAACTCAATTCCCTTAATGATTAATCAGGGTGACCGATCGATTGGAGATTACATGTAACCGAAAAGGTTTGAATGGGGTTTAAGGGATTGTCGGTTACCAGAGTTTATGCACTGTGTACAAGTGTTTAAAGCATCTTAATTAAAGCCATCAGACCATAAACAAGAAAAAAGGGTCAGGGTATTTCCGGCAATAGGATTCTTTAACCCATCTCCACCTTTTCCAGCCCACTTCCTCTCTCGATATCTACATCACCGGCTTATCTCTCCCCTTGGTTGGCCAACCGCTGCCTTTTCATCTCGATTACTCCATTAGAGCATCTCGATACCTCTGTAATAATCACTCATTATGTTTTTGAATTTAATTGGACCGCACATCTGAATTGAAGACTGGTGCCTTCAAATCGACGGATCGACAGATATGTTCTTCATCTTCGTCGATTCCAAAACCAAATTAGTTATTTCTCTCTCAGGAGTCTCATACATTATGTTCTTCATCTTCATTCTTCGTTTCTTTTATGTAAGTTATTTTCTAATCCCAATATTTAAAAGAAATCAGTTTCCAGCGGCTGGATTTTACTTTCTTCTTCCTCTATCAGCCATCAAAATCTAGGGTTACGGTTTAAAGAGAAGAGTGAAATGCCGTGAGAGATGATGAGAAATCAGATCATGGCTAACACGAAGATGAAGGCGCGTTGAAGACGTCATGAAGAGATGAGTCAAATACGTGTAAGGTTCCGTCCTATTCCTTCTCATTCTTCGGCGCAACAGGTGGCTATGGAGGAATTTCAGGGGATGCAGGTGGCGGCGATAATCACATCTGCGTTTTTATTTACAGGGAATAGGACGGAATTAAAGTGAATAGGTTATTCCAAATAAGAAATGTAGGGATCATCGGGTAAATATATTTATATTCGTAATTATAAATATCAAGGCGTAGTCAAAGTACGAAAAATAAAACGTCCCAAATATACATTTATATGCCGTGTCAATATTCAAAAGTTAAAAAAAAAATTTCTAAAATGTACGCATGCGTATATGTACTTGACAATAAATCAAATATATATATATATATATATATATATATATATATATTTCTATGTTTAAAACAAAATTTTATTAATTATATGAGACTATAAAATTTTAGTTCATTTAAATTATAATGTTTCCATAACATAAAAATTCAACGAGTACCGTAACGGGTTTTATGAAAACTTCACACGTCGAGATCTAATAGTTGTGTAATAGTTGTTTTGGGTATTAAGCCAAGAAAACTTGAAATCCCTATAAAAAAATTAAAACAAAAGAAATGATGGTCACGGGATTCGAACCCATGACCCTTGGCTTGAAAGACAGCTCCCATGCCATTGGGGCAGATTGCTATTTTGTTAACAGTCTTGGACAGGAATTCTTTTGTGTACTAATTCTGGTGGGAAAACAGTTAACAAGAAAATAAATAAAAAGAATGGGGGTTGCCGGGAGTCGAACTCGAGACCTCTCGATCTCCAGCCCAGGCGCCTACCAGCTGCGCTAAAGGCCTGTTCGTGATATGAGCCAGTTAGTTATATATATAACACGTCCAGACCCGCCATCATCTTCTTCATCATAACTCCGGTGGTCGGAGTTTATTCCGGTCACCGGAAAATCGCGAAACCAGAATCAAAACGAAGATAAACATGCGACTAACGTAGGGGAAAGGTTACCTTGAATCAGGGATGAGTTTTGATGCGTTTAGGATGCCGAAACGAAACCGAAAACTCTCGACTCCGACGTTTGACGTTGCTCCATTCCCGAATCTAATGCTTTGGGGTTACCCAACAGGGGACGATGATCTCAGTGATGTACGAATGGTTGAGAAACACTGCTTGGTTGGCCGGAACTTATGAGTTCGCCAGAAAGAAAGAAAAAGAAAGAAAAGGAACCAAGAGAGAACAGGGTGTTCGGTATTTGATGTGGGTGACCAAAAAAAGAACTCAATTCCCTTAATGATTAATCAGGGTGACCGATCGATTGGAGATTACATGTAACCGAAAAGGTTTGAATGGGGTTTAAGGGATTGTCGGTTACCAGAGTTTATGCACTGTGTACAAGTGTTTAAAGCATCTTAATTAAAGCCATCAGACCATAAACAAGAAAAAAGGGTCAGGGTATTTCCGGCAATAGGATTCTTTAACCCATCTCCACCTTTTCCAGCCCACTTCCTCTCTCGATATCTACATCACCGGCTTATCTCTCCCCTTGGTTGGCCAACCGCTGCCTTTTCATCTCGATTACTCCATTAGAGCATCTCGATACCTCTGTAATAATCACTCATTATGTTTTTGAATTTAATTGGACCGCACATCTGAATTGAAGACTGGTGCCTTCAAATCGACGGATCGACAGATATGTTCTTCATCTTCGTCGATTCCAAAACCAAATTAGTTATTTCTCTCTCAGGAGTCTCATACATTATGTTCTTCATCTTCATTCTTCGTTTCTTTTATGTAAGTTATTTTCTAATCCCAATATTTAAAAGAAATCAGTTTCCAGCGGCTGGATTTTACTTTCTTCTTCCTCTATCAGCCATCAAAATCTAGGGTTACGGTTTAAAGAGAAGAGTGAAATGCCGTGAGAGATGATGAGAAATCAGATCATGGCTAACACGAAGATGAAGGCGCGTTGAAGACGTCATGAAGAGATGAGTCAAATACGTGTAAGGTTCCGTCCTATTCCTTCTCATTCTTCGGCGCAACAGGTGGCTATGGAGGAATTTCAGGGGATGCAGGTGGCGGCGATAATCACATCTGCGTTTTTATTTACAGGGAATAGGACGGAATTAAAGTGAATAGGTTATTCCAAATAAGAAATGTAGGGATCATCGGGTAAATATATTTATATTCGTAATTATAAATATCAAGGCGTAGTCAAAGTACGAAAAATAAAACGTCCCAAATATACATTTATATGCCGTGTCAATATTCAAAAGTTTAAAAAAAAATTTCTAAAATGTACGCATGCGTATATGTACTTGACAATAAATCAAATATATATATATATATATATATATATATATATATATATATATATTTCTATGTTTAAAACAAAATTTTATTAATTATATGAGACTATAAAATTTTAGTTCATTTAAATTATAATGTTTCCATAACATAAAAATTCAACGAGTACCGTAACGGGTTTTATGAAAACTTCACACGTCGAGATCTAATAGTTGTGTAATAGTTGTTTTGGGTATTAAGCCAAGAAAACTTGAAATCCCTATAAAAAAATTAAAACAAAAGAAATGATGGTCACGGGATTCGAACCCATGACCCTTGGCTTGAAAGACAGCTCCCATGCCATTGGGGCAGATTGCTATTTTGTTAACAGTCTTGGACAGGAATTCTTTTGTGTACTAATTCTGGTGGGAAAACAGTTAACAAGAAAATAAATAAAAAGAATGGGGGTTGCCAGGAGTCGAACTCGAGACCTCTCGATCTCCAGCCCAGGCGCCTACCAGCTGCGCTAAAGGCCTGTTCGTGATATGAGCCAGTTAGTTATATATATAACACGTCCAGACCCGCCATCATCTTCTTCATCATAACTCCGGTGGTCGGAGTTTATTCCGGTCACCGGAAAATCGCGAAACCAGAATCAAAACGAAGATAAACATGCGACTAACGTAGGGGAAAGGTTACCTTGAATCAGGGATGAGTTTTGATGCGTTTAGGATGCCGAAACGAAACCGAAAACTCTCGACTCCGACGTTTGACGTTGCTCCATTCCCGAATCTAATGCTTTGGGGTTACCCAACAGGGGACGATGATCTCAGTGATGTACGAATGGTTGAGAAACACTGCTTGGTTGGCCGGAACTTATGAGTTCGCCAGAAAGAAAGAAAAAGAAAGAAAAGGAACCAAGAGAGAACAGGGTGTTCGGTATTTGATGTGGGTGACCAAAAAAAGAACTCAATTCCCTTAATGATTAATCAGGGTGACCGATCGATTGGAGATTACATGTAACCGAAAAGGTTTGAATGGGGTTTAAGGGATTGTCGGTTACCAGAGTTTATGCACTGTGTACAAGTGTTTAAAGCATCTTAATTAAAGCCATCAGACCATAAACAAGAAAAAAGGGTCAGGGTATTTCCGGCAATAGGATTCTTTAACCCATCTCCACCTTTTCCAGCCCACTTCCTCTCTCGATATCTACATCACCGGCTTATCTCTCCCCTTGGTTGGCCAACCGCTGCCTTTTCATCTCGATTACTCCATTAGAGCATCTCGATACCTCTGTAATAATCACTCATTATGTTTTTGAATTTAATTGGACCGCACATCTGAATTGAAGACTGGTGCCTTCAAATCGACGGATCGACAGATATGTTCTTCATCTTCGTCGATTCCAAAACCAAATTAGTTATTTCTCTCTCAGGAGTCTCATACATTATGTTCTTCATCTTCATTCTTCGTTTCTTTTATGTAAGTTATTTTCTAATCCCAATATTTAAAAGAAATCAGTTTCCAGCGGCTGGATTTTACTTTCTTCTTCCTCTATCAGCCATCAAAATCTAGGGTTACGGTTTAAAGAGAAGAGTGAAATGCCGTGAGAGATGATGAGAAATCAGATCATGGCTAACACGAAGATGAAGGCGCGTTGAAGACGTCATGAAGAGATGAGTCAAATACGTGTAAGGTTCCGTCCTATTCCTTCTCATTCTTCGGCGCAACAGGTGGCTATGGAGGAATTTCAGGGGATGCAGGTGGCGGCGATAATCACATCTGCGTTTTTATTTACAGGGAATAGGACGGAATTAAAGTGAATAGGTTATTCCAAATAAGAAATGTAGGGATCATCGGGTAAATATATTTATATTCGTAATTATAAATATCAAGGCGTAGTCAAAGTACGAAAAATAAAACGTCCCAAATATACATTTATATGCCGTGTCAATATTCAAAAGTTTAAAAAAAAATTTCTAAAATGTACGCATGCGTATATGTACTTGACAATAAATCAAATATATATATATATATATATATATATATATATATATATATTTCTATGTTTAAAACAAAATTTTATTAATTATATGAGACTATAAAATTTTAGTTCATTTAAATTATAATGTTTCCATAACATAAAAATTCAACGAGTACCGTAACGGGTTTTATGAAAACTTCACACGTCGAGATCTAATAGTTGTGTAATAGTTGTTTTGGGTATTAAGCCAAGAAAACTTGAAATCCCTATAAAAAAATTAAAACAAAAGAAATGATGGTCACGGGATTCGAACCCATGACCCTTGGCTTGAAAGACAGCTCCCATGCCATTGGGGCAGATTGCTATTTTGTTAACAGTCTTGGACAGGAATTCTTTTGTGTACTAATTCTGGTGGGAAAACAGTTAACAAGAAAATAAATAAAAAGAATGGGGGTTGCCGGGAGTCGAACTCGAGACCTCTCGATCTCCAGCCCAGGCGCCTACCAGCTGCGCTAAAGGCCTGTTCGTGATATGAGCCAGTTAGTTATATATATAACACGTCCAGACCCGCCATCATCTTCTTCATCATAACTCCGGTGGTCGGAGTTTATTCCGGTCACCGGAAAATCGCGAAACCAGAATCAAAACGAAGATAAACATGCGACTAACGTAGGGGAAAGGTTACCTTGAATCAGGGATGAGTTTTGATGCGTTTAGGATGCCGAAACGAAACCGAAAACTCTCGACTCCGACGTTTGACGTTGCTCCATTCCCGAATCTAATGCTTTGGGGTTACCCAACAGGGGACGATGATCTCAGTGATGTACGAATGGTTGAGAAACACTGCTTGGTTGGCCGGAACTTATGAGTTCGCCAGAAAGAAAGAAAAAGAAAGAAAAGGAACCAAGAGAGAACAGGGTGTTCGGTATTTGATGTGGGTGACCAAAAAAAGAACTCAATTCCCTTAATGATTAATCAGGGTGACCGATCGATTGGAGATTACATGTAACCGAAAAGGTTTGAATGGGGTTTAAGGGATTGTCGGTTACCAGAGTTTATGCACTGTGTACAAGTGTTTAAAGCATCTTAATTAAAGCCATCAGACCATAAACAAGAAAAAAGGGTCAGGGTATTTCCGGCAATAGGATTCTTTAACCCATCTCCACCTTTTCCAGCCCACTTCCTCTCTCGATATCTACATCACCGGCTTATCTCTCCCCTTGGTTGGCCAACCGCTGCCTTTTCATCTCGATTACTCCATTAGAGCATCTCGATACCTCTGTAATAATCACTCATTATGTTTTTGAATTTAATTGGACCGCACATCTGAATTGAAGACTGGTGCCTTCAAATCGACGGATCGACAGATATGTTCTTCATCTTCGTCGATTCCAAAACCAAATTAGTTATTTCTCTCTCAGGAGTCTCATACATTATGTTCTTCATCTTCATTCTTCGTTTCTTTTATGTAAGTTATTTTCTAATCCCAATATTTAAAAGAAATCAGTTTCCAGCGGCTGGATTTTACTTTCTTCTTCCTCTATCAGCCATCAAAATCTAGGGTTACGGTTTAAAGAGAAGAGTGAAATGCCGTGAGAGATGATGAGAAATCAGATCATGGCTAACACGAAGATGAAGGCGCGTTGAAGACGTCATGAAGAGATGAGTCAAATACGTGTAAGGTTCCGTCCTATTCCTTCTCATTCTTCGGCGCAACAGGTGGCTATGGAGGAATTTCAGGGGATGCAGGTGGCGGCGATAATCACATCTGCGTTTTTATTTACAGGGAATAGGACGGAATTAAAGTGAATAGGTTATTCCAAATAAGAAATGTAGGGATCATCGGGTAAATATATTTATATTCGTAATTATAAATATCAAGGCGTAGTCAAAGTACGAAAAATAAAACGTCCCAAATATACATTTATATGCCGTGTCAATATTCAAAAGTTAAAAAAAAAATTTCTAAAATGTACGCATGCGTATATGTACTTGACAATAAATCAAATATATATATATATATATATATATATATATATATATATTTCTATGTTTAAAACAAAATTTTATTAATTATATGAGACTATAAAATTTTAGTTCATTTAAATTATAATGTTTCCATAACATAAAAATTCAACGAGTACCGTAACGGGTTTTATGAAAACTTCACACGTCGAGATCTAATAGTTGTGTAATAGTTGTTTTGGGTATTAAGCCAAGAAAACTTGAAATCCCTATAAAAAAAATTAAAACAAAAGAAATGATGGTCACGGGATTCGAACCCATGACCCTTGGCTTGAAAGACAGCTCCCATGCCATTGGGGCAGATTGCTATTTTGTTAACAGTCTTGGACAGGAATTCTTTTGTGTACTAATTCTGGTGGGAAAACAGTTAACAAGAAAATAAATAAAAAGAATGGGGGTTGCCGGGAGTCGAACTCGAGACCTCTCGATCTCCAGCCCAGGCGCCTACCAGCTGCGCTAAAGGCCTGTTCGTGATATGAGCCAGTTAGTTATATATATAACACGTCCAGACCCGCCATCATCTTCTTCATCATAACTCCGGTGGTCGGAGTTTATTCCGGTCACCGGAAAATCGCGAAACCAGAATCAAAACGAAGATAAACATGCGACTAACGTAGGGGAAAGGTTACCTTGAATCAGGGATGAGTTTTGATGCGTTTAGGATGCCGAAACGAAACCGAAAACTCTCGACTCCGACGTTTGACGTTGCTCCATTCCCGAATCTAATGCTTTGGGGTTACCCAACAGGGGACGATGATCTCAGTGATGTACGAATGGTTGAGAAACACTGCTTGGTTGGCCGGAACTTATGAGTTCGCCAGAAAGAAAGAAAAAGAAAGAAAAGGAACCAAGAGAGAACAGGGTGTTCGGTATTTGATGTGGGTGACCAAAAAAAGAACTCAATTCCCTTAATGATTAATCAGGGTGACCGATCGATTGGAGATTACATGTAACCGAAAAGGTTTGAATGGGGTTTAAGGGATTGTCGGTTACCAGAGTTTATGCACTGTGTACAAGTGTTTAAAGCATCTTAATTAAAGCCATCAGACCATAAACAAGAAAAAAGGGTCAGGGTATTTCCGGCAATAGGATTCTTTAACCCATCTCCACCTTTTCCAGCCCACTTCCTCTCTCGATATCTACATCACCGGCTTATCTCTCCCCTTGGTTGGCCAACCGCTGCCTTTTCATCTCGATTACTCCATTAGAGCATCTCGATACCTCTGTAATAATCACTCATTATGTTTTTGAATTTAATTGGACCGCACATCTGAATTGAAGACTGGTGCCTTCAAATCGACGGATCGACAGATATGTTCTTCATCTTCGTCGATTCCAAAACCAAATTAGTTATTTCTCTCTCAGGAGTCTCATACATTATGTTCTTCATCTTCATTCTTCGTTTCTTTTATGTAAGTTATTTTCTAATCCCAATATTTAAAAGAAATCAGTTTCCAGCGGCTGGATTTTACTTTCTTCTTCCTCTATCAGCCATCAAAATCTAGGGTTACGGTTTAAAGAGAAGAGTGAAATGCCGTGAGAGATGATGAGAAATCAGATCATGGCTAACACGAAGATGAAGGCGCGTTGAAGACGTCATGAAGAGATGAGTCAAATACGTGTAAGGTTCCGTCCTATTCCTTCTCATTCTTCGGCGCAACAGGTGGCTATGGAGGAATTTCAGGGGATGCAGGTGGCGGCGATAATCACATCTGCGTTTTTATTTACAGGGAATAGGACGGAATTAAAGTGAATAGGTTATTCCAAATAAGAAATGTAGGGATCATCGGGTAAATATATTTATATTCGTAATTATAAATATCAAGGCGTAGTCAAAGTACGAAAAATAAAACGTCCCAAATATACATTTATATGCCGTGTCAATATTCAAAAGTTTAAAAAAAAATTTCTAAAATGTACGCATGCGTATATGTACTTGACAATAAATCAAATATATATATATATATATATATATATATATATATATATTCTATGTTTAAAACAAAATTTTATTAATTATATGAGACTATAAAATTTTAGTTCATTTAAATTATAATGTTTCCATAACATAAAAATTCAACGAGTACCGTAACGGGTTTTATGAAAACTTCACACGTCGAGATCTAATAGTTATGTAATAGTTGTTTTGGGTATTAAGCCAAGAAAACTTGAAATCCCTATAAAAAAATTAAAACAAAAGAAATGATGGTCACGGGATTCGAACCCATGACCCTTGGCTTGAAAGACAGCTCCCATGCCATTGGGGCAGATTGCTATTTTGTTAACAGTCTTGGACAGGAATTCTTTTGTGTACTAATTCTGGTGGGAAAACAGTTAACAAGAAAATAAATAAAAAGAATGGGGGTTGCCAGGAGTCGAACTCGAGACCTCTCGATCTCCAGCCCAGGCGCCTACCAGCTGCGCTAAAGGCCTGTTCGTGATATGAGCCAGTTAGTTATATATATAACACGTCCAGACCCGCCATCATCTTCTTCATCATAACTCCGGTGGTCGGAGTTTATTCCGGTCACCGGAAAATCGCGAAACCAGAATCAAAACGAAGATAAACATGCGACTAACGTAGGGGAAAGGTTACCTTGAATCAGGGATGAGTTTTGATGCGTTTAGGATGCCGAAACGAAACCGAAAACTCTCGACTCCGACGTTTGACGTTGCTCCATTCCCGAATCTAATGCTTTGGGGTTACCCAACAGGGGACGATGATCTCAGTGATGTACGAATGGTTGAGAAACACTGCTTGGTTGGCCGGAACTTATGAGTTCGCCAGAAAGAAAGAAAAAGAAAGAAAAGGAACCAAGAGAGAACAGGGTGTTCGGTATTTGATGTGGGTGACCAAAAAAAGAACTCAATTCCCTTAATGATTAATCAGGGTGACCGATCGATTGGAGATTACATGTAACCGAAAAGGTTTGAATGGGGTTTAAGGGATTGTCGGTTACCAGAGTTTATGCACTGTGTACAAGTGTTTAAAGCATCTTAATTAAAGCCATCAGACCATAAACAAGAAAAAAGGGTCAGGGTATTTCCGGCAATAGGATTCTTTAACCCATCTCCACCTTTTCCAGCCCACTTCCTCTCTCGATATCTACATCACCGGCTTATCTCTCCCCTTGGTTGGCCAACCGCTGCCTTTTCATCTCGATTACTCCATTAGAGCATCTCGATACCTCTGTAATAATCACTCATTATGTTTTTGAATTTAATTGGACCGCACATCTGAATTGAAGACTGGTGCCTTCAAATCGACGGATCGACAGATATGTTCTTCATCTTCGTCGATTCCAAAACCAAATTAGTTATTTCTCTCTCAGGAGTCTCATACATTATGTTCTTCATCTTCATTCTTCGTTTCTTTTATGTAAGTTATTTTCTAATCCCAATATTTAAAAGAAATCAGTTTCCAGCGGCTGGATTTTACTTTCTTCTTCCTCTATCAGCCATCAAAATCTAGGGTTACGGTTTAAAGAGAAGAGTGAAATGCCGTGAGAGATGATGAGAAATCAGATCATGGCTAACACGAAGATGAAGGCGCGTTGAAGACGTCATGAAGAGATGAGTCAAATACGTGTAAGGTTCCGTCCTATTCCTTCTCATTCTTCGGCGCAACAGGTGGCTATGGAGGAATTTCAGGGGATGCAGGTGGCGGCGATAATCACATCTGCGTTTTTATTTACAGGGAATAGGACGGAATTAAAGTGAATAGGTTATTCCAAATAAGAAATGTAGGGATCATCGGGTAAATATATTTATATTCGTAATTATAAATATCAAGGCGTAGTCAAAGTACGAAAAATAAAACGTCCCAAATATACATTTATATGCCGTGTCAATATTCAAAAGTTTAAAAAAAAATTTCTAAAATGTACGCATGCGTATATGTACTTGACAATAAATCAAATATAAATATATATATATATATATATATATATATTTCTATGTTTAAAACAAAATTTTATTAATTATATGAGACTATAAAATTTTAGTTCATTTAAATTATAATGTTTCCATAACATAAAAATTCAACGAGTACCGTAACGGGTTTTATGAAAACTTCACACGTCGAGATCTAATAGTTGTGTAATAGTTGTTTTGGGTATTAAGCCAAGAAAACTTGAAATCCCTATAAAAAAATTAAAACAAAAGAAATGATGGTCACGGGATTCGAACCCATGACCCTTGGCTTGAAAGACAGCTCCCATGCCATTGGGGCAGATTGCTATTTTGTTAACAGTCTTGGACAGGAATTCTTTTGTGTACTAATTCTGGTGGGAAAACAGTTAACAAGAAAATAAATAAAAAGAATGGGGGTTGCCGGGAGTCGAACTCGAGACCTCTCGATCTCCAGCCCAGGCGCCTACCAGCTGCGCTAAAGGCCTGTTCGTGATATGAGCCAGTTAGTTATATATATAACACGTCCAGACCCGCCATCATCTTCTTCATCATAACTCCGGTGGTCGGAGTTTATTCCGGTCACCGGAAAATCGCGAAACCAGAATCAAAACGAAGATAAACATGCGACTAACGTAGGGGAAAGGTTACCTTGAATCAGGGATGAGTTTTGATGCGTTTAGGATGCCGAAACGAAACCGAAAACTCTCGACTCCGACGTTTGACGTTGCTCCATTCCCGAATCTAATGCTTTGGGGTTACCCAACAGGGGACGATGATCTCAGTGATGTACGAATGGTTGAGAAACACTGCTTGGTTGGCCGGAACTTATGAGTTCGCCAGAAAGAAAGAAAAAGAAAGAAAAGGAACCAAGAGAGAACAGGGTGTTCGGTATTTGATGTGGGTGACCAAAAAAAGAACTCAATTCCCTTAATGATTAATCAGGGTGACCGATCGATTGGAGATTACATGTAACCGAAAAGGTTTGAATGGGGTTTAAGGGATTGTCGGTTACCAGAGTTTATGCACTGTGTACAAGTGTTTAAAGCATCTTAATTAAAGCCATCAGACCATAAACAAGAAAAAAGGGTCAGGGTATTTCCGGCAATAGGATTCTTTAACCCATCTCCACCTTTTCCAGCCCACTTCCTCTCTCGATATCTACATCACCGGCTTATCTCTCCCCTTGGTTGGCCAACCGCTGCCTTTTCATCTCGATTACTCCATTAGAGCATCTCGATACCTCTGTAATAATCACTCATTATGTTTTTGAATTTAATTGGACCGCACATCTGAATTGAAGACTGGTGCCTTCAAATCGACGGATCGACAGATATGTTCTTCATCTTCGTCGATTCCAAAACCAAATTAGTTATTTCTCTCTCAAGAGTCTCATACATTATGTTCTTCATCTTCATTCTTCGTTTCTTTTATGTAAGTTATTTTCTAATCCCAATATTTAAAAGAAATCAGTTTCCAGCGGCTGGATTTTACTTTCTTCTTCCTCTATCAGCCATCAAAATCTAGGGTTACGGTT
Organism: Deinandra increscens subsp. villosa; assembly: GCA_039602395.1. Lineage (NCBI taxonomy): Eukaryota > Viridiplantae > Streptophyta > Magnoliopsida > Asterales > Asteraceae > Deinandra > Deinandra increscens. The sequence goes on from JBCNJP010000017.1 coordinate 58,583,102, forward strand.
TAAAGAGAAGAGTGAAATGCCGTGAGAGATGATGAGAAATCAGATCATGGCTAACACGAAGATGAAGGCGCGTTGAAGACGTCATGAAGAGATGAGTCAAATACGTGTAAGGTTCCGTCCTATTCCTTCTCATTCTTCGGCGCAACAGGTGGCTATGGAGGAGTTTCAGGGGATGCAGGTGGCGGCGATAATCACATCTGCGTTTTTATTTACAGGGAATAGGACGGAATTAAAGTGAATAGGTTATTCCAAATAAGAAATGTAGGGATCATCGGGTAAATATATATATATTCGTAATTATAAATATCAAGGCGTAGTCAAAGTACGAAAAATAAAACGTCCCAAATATACATTTATATGCCGTGTCAATATTCAAAAGTTTAAAAAAAAAATTCTAAAATGTACGCATGCGTATATGTACTTGACAATAAATCAAATATATATATATATATATATATATATATATATATATATATTTCTATGTTTAAAACAAAATTTTATTAATTATATGAGACTATAAAATTTTAGTTCATTTAAATTATAATGTTTCCATAACATAAAAATTCAACGAGTACCGTAACGGGTTTTATGAAAACTTCACACGTCGAGATCTAATAGTTGTGTAATAGTTGTTTTGGGTATTAAGCCAAGAAAACTTGAAATCCCTATAAAAAAATTAAAACAAAAGAAATGATGGTCACGGGATTCGAACCCATGACCCTTGGCTTGAAAGACAGCTCCCATGCCATTGGGGCAGATTGCTATTTTGTTAACAGTCTTGGACAGGAATTCTTTTGTGTACTAATTCTGGTGGGAAAACAGTTAACAAGAAAATAAATAAAAAGAATGGGGGTTGCCGGGAGTCGAACTCGAGACCTCTCGATCTCCAGCCCAGGCGCCTACCAGCTGCGCTAAAGGCATGTTCG
>JBCNJP010000017.1:58584527-58742058 GCA_039602395.1 Deinandra increscens subsp. villosa
GACAACCTGGCTGGTTCATGTCACACCCCGAGAAATGACTGAATGTGGGCATGTGACTGATTTGGCATCATGGTCATGGTTATGAATGATGACGTCTAATGAACATTTAATTTAACCATTTGTCTTTCGAAAATATAAGTTTCAAACATTTACTTAAACATCTAAAACCGTGGCAGCGGAAATAAAGTAGTGGTTACATGATAAGTTTTCCAAAAGACAAAGTCATGAGATTTATAAACATAACTACCCTAAGGCGTAATGCGTCTAAATCTCCAAAATGAAATGCATGAACACACAGCAGGCAGACCATGATATGACAAGCAGGATCAGAACAGAAAAACATGGAGTTGCAGTCTTTAATCACCTGAGAATTCAAGAATAAAAAGAGTTAACAGAATTGTTGGTGAGTTTCACAGGTTTAATGAAACTGAACTGTTTGAAAATATGTTTGAAAATGTTTGGCTTGTCTTGATATTAGTTTGTTGACACTGTTGTTGTAAAGATCAAGCATGAACCTTGAATTCAAAACTAACTGTTTACCCACTCCTGGTGTTCTTCCCCAAGAACACCGAATGACAAGAATAACAAATGTACCCCTTGACTATAACCATGGAGTCATGACTGGAGCGACCAAGTCAGAGTAGGGTCGTCAACCCAAATAGATCTATTCACAAGCTATCGTTTCGAATGAACTAATTGAATCCAATTAATAGTGGGACTTAGGCATATAACATGAATCAACATGAATACACAGATTGGGGAAACGAAAAGAACATGCAATCAGTACGTCTTACAGTTATCATAATATCAGACAAAATGAAGTTTGAAAGGCATTCATTGAATTCTCCCCCAAGATTAGAAAACAGGAAATGTAAAAGGGGCCGTGAAGACTCACCTGTTTGAAGGTGGATGACAGATATGTTTGGTTGAACTTAGCCTAGCAAACGTCTACAAAGTAATGTTATGACGTATTAGGGTTTGGCTATCTTGAGTTAGTGAATACGTCACTCAATGTTCAAGGTTAAGTCTCGACTGGTTATTACCCGATGACGGTGATGGAAATCCTAGGACTTATTTATTGTCTAATAAATAGTATTGAAGTTGATGGAATTTATTATTTATTTGAATAAATAAATAATGATTACATTTTCACGTTTGAAAAATAAATATTGAATAATATGGATTATTTTTCATTAAACGTTAGGAAAAATCGTATTATTTAATTCACTAAATATTTGTAAGGTTTTGGGCTTTTCGATTGTAATAAATATAATCTTTCTTTAGTATGAAGAAATGTTTCCAAAATATACGTAGTTACATTTTGGTAAAACTAAGTGTAGGTTCGTCCGGCAGTTAACCGGTTTCGCCGGTTTGACTGTTATGACTTTATTATGACGCTTTAGGTTTTCCTAACACTTAGGGTTTGTTAGTGGGTTTGTTTTAATGTGTTTTAGGGTTTTGAGTTGCCAAATTAATTAGTGAAAGTTTAACTTGTAAAATCCGACATTTTTGAGTAACCGAAAGTTACAGTTTTTGTCCGGTTTATTTATAAAACATGTTTTCCAAGTTTGAGCTTTATAAAACATTTTTATATGTCAAAATAGGCATGTTTCATGTTTTGGACTAGGCCCAATTCTCAATCGAAAAATAAGTTATAATTTTTTTTTATCGAAATGTCGTAGTTACGATATTTAACCGTTTTATTTCCAAGTGTTTAACTTCTCGAATTATTTAGTATGTGTAGAAAGCATCTTTGGCATCCCTAGCATTACATTACAAGTCCTAAGTGGTCACAACTTGTCAAAAGGTCTTAAACTTAATTTTCATAAAATTAAATGGTATTTTTGTCATAAAAATCCCATGTTTTTATTTCCTTGAAGTTTCATGTTTAAATCTTTGGTAAACACTTTTATGACTCAAAATCACCCTTTAGTAAACTTTGGTTTTGGTTTGAAGTCAAAATACAAGTGTTTGAAGATTTGGAAAAATATACATTTTTCTTTATGACAGCAGTTTTATGACACGCAGAATATGTGTGTCATCTCTGTTCAGTGTTCTTGTTTCATATAGTTCGCAGATGACAGCAGATTTATGACACGCAGAAAGTGTGTCATCTCTGCCCAGTTTCATAAACTTATATTTTTCATGAGATTTCGATTTTTGACACTTTGTATGCCCATTTCACACCAAGTTAGATGTTCCAAATTGTTTTTAACATACAAGAACTAGTGTTTGTCTATTGTTGGTCATTTAAAGTGATTCTTTTTAACAAAACACAAGTTATTTATATATTTTGTCAAAAAAAAAATCTTTTTAACATAAACTAGTTTCCATCACAAGCACATAACCATACTAACATACATGTTTGCTAGCAAGTCATACAACAACCAAATCAAGACTTATTCATGAACATGACATGTGACATAAAGATATGAAAGATTTATAGAAAAATAACCAAACAAAGTAAGTTTCCTCACTTAGAGTTTTCCGGATCGGTAATGACGTTAATGGGTTGTTGAACTAGCTTCCAAGTTTAGCTCCAAACCCAACCTTGATCTTGATTTTGAAAGAAAATGGTGATGAAAGATCAAGAGTTTGTCATGAATTTTTGACAAGAAAAGTAAAGGATTAGAAAAAGTTGTTTATGAAGGAAATCTAGAAAGAAATGGAAGGATAATGGAGTTTTAGGAGCTAGAAATGATTTACCTTGAACAAGGAAAGTATTTAGAAGCTAGAATGCAAGGTGGTTGATGGTGAAATGGTGGTGGTGGTGGCGGTTTTAGTGTGGCCGAGAGCAAGAGAGAAAGAGAGAAAAGTGTGTGTTTTTCTTGAAGTCATGTATAGTGAAATGAGGAGTTACGTGTTTTAAGAAGGATGGTTAGGTGGTGGTGTGTGGTTTCGGTTACATGTGAACCGAAATGAGGGTGGTTTGGTTGGTTCCTAGCCGAAATCAAGAAGGAGAAGAGAAAGTTGAACTAAGTTTCTTGAGTTCTCTAGTACAAGTGCTTGGAAATTGAAATCTAGGAGTATGGTGAGGGAGTATAGGCCGGCCAAGGGGATGGGACAAGAGGAGGTTAGGGTGGCTCAAAGGGGACAAGCATGTGGGAGGTGTAAGTGGTTATATGTATTAACCAAGGGTCCTTGGTTTTGTAGTGTACTTGGGTAACAAGATGGTTTAGTAACTAGCTAGCAAGATAGCTCCAACATGTGCTTATAGGAAAGGGATCTAACCAAGGTTTAAGAGACTTGATCACATGGGAAATCTCTTGTTAGGTGTTTGGTTGAGTGGATGTGGGCCGATCGAAATAAGGGAAAGGGAGAGAGGTCGGTGGGCTTAGGCCCGAAAGAAAGAGAGAGGAGAGTGGGCTTCGGCCCGAAGAAAAAGAAAAAAAAAGAAACGGGCTTCGGCCCGAAAGAAAAGAAAAGAAGGAATGGGCCGGGCCGATTAGGCCTGTGGGCCGAGAAAAAGAAAGAAAAGAAAGCAAGTTTGGGCCGTAGGCCCATTGTGCTTCCTGGGCCGAACCGGGTCTCGGGTCGGGTCGGGTTGAGTCCGGTTTGGTCCTACGAGTCCAATGAGACTTCGTTTGTGCAAAAACGATGTCCGGAATGAAAATGGGTTTTCGACGTGAAACGAGTGATTGTAACAATAAAAATATTGTTTATCGCGGGCGTTTACGGATAAATGGGAATGTCACTTGAATAAACGACATGTTTGGAAAACGTTTGAATAAACGACATGTTTGGAAAACGTTTGTCATAACGTAAAAGTTACAAGATATAAAATAGTCATTTTATATTTGTGATTTCACAAAACTATGTTTATGAATTTCTTATTATTAAAATTCCATCGTAAATTGTTACGGGATTTCATTAGATTTCCATTATGGGTAATTGTTGTCGGACCTAGATTGTCTATGTTTGCACGTAAAGGCATCTAATTTAAACAAATTAGCCTAATGCACATAGAATTACAACTAATTGCTCATAATTAATATATTAAAGTATACCTGGAAAGTACGAGTTGTCACAGTTCATAATATTTTACAAAAATGAAATTTGATTAAAAGTATCTTATCGCTTAGGGTCAACAAAATTTATAAACATAAATCCAACACCTAATCCAACACCTCTAAATAGATTAACTTTATATGTGTGCCCTATCAAGATTGTTCTATTGTAACTTTCTATATTTATATTTAATTTTTAACTGTTCTATTTCTTGCAGGAAGGTGATTCTGTAGTAGCTCACCTTCAGTAGCACAAACATCCAGTAACATCCATTGACTTTTTGTTTGTACTCCAACAGGGTCAGATTGGATCCATATGATGTACATAGAACATGTCAATACGCAGGAGGGGAAGGAAAACATCACTGGTTACGTGAAACTATGGTTTTCTATGATCCCCAGAGTATTATAATTCACCTGGTATTTTATTTGTTACATCCTCATACTTTCAATTTCTAGGCAAACTCATGTTATAGTTTTAAGTATTGTCATAACTTTTGAACGATGCAGACAGTTGCCTAATTTCATGATGGATGGAAGTAGCTTAGACTCGGATGATCAATTTAAACAGGTATTATTAGTTACATTTACATTTTGCTTGCATAAAGTTTCATGACTTTTTCTTGCATAAAGTTTCAACTTATGTTTTTACTATGCATTATAGATTTATAGTTAGATTTACATTTTCCATAGTCTAATGGGTTGCATCATAACTAACAGGTGTCAGAAGTTACTTTTATAAAAGAGGTGTTTTATTTTAATGTCAACCAAGTCCTGTCAATCAAAGATTACTCTTCATTAATAAAGTCTGCCTTTTTTTATAGGATTCAATATCTCTTGGTAAGGAAGGCATACTTCCAAATGCTACTAAAGGTTTTTAATCATTCTTTTTTATGCACTAATTAAAATCTTGTGTAAGAAATGAGACCCTTTTTAACTTGCTTTTAGGTAGTTACAAGATAATCCAGGATCGATCCAGGATCAACTTTGAATTTTTCATTTCTATTACTGAAAGTAGAGAAAGCCAAATAATCACATAGAATATAGGTTGCTACTGATTCCACTTTTTCCTAAGGGAATGTATGTCTATAGTCTATGCTCAGAATTACTATGGTGCCTTTGAATTTAGGTTTTCAACATCGGTGATTTATATGCAATCTGATTCTGGACTTCAAATTCACATGAAGATTTTAAATATTTGTTTAGCATTTTTAAAAATATTTGAAGGTGAAAGGAACTGTAACAGATTCGGAAGGTGGGCAGGTAATTTTGGGTTATACAGGAATGAAAGCAAGCTGGAGGAAATCGTGCCAGACTGGAATGACATGACTTGGCTGTGCAAGCAATTAGGCAGGGTGGAAGGAAACCGTGCTTGACCGGAATGAAAGTAGGTTGAACTTCCTACCATTTTATGTGATTTCTTTTATAAAAATGTAAAAGATTTTTTAGTACAAGATAATATGTGAAATAGGGACTTATTGATGATGGCATGTAGATTTCTATGTGTGGCAGTAAAGTACTGATTTTATGTGAAAGGAGACTATTTCAAAGATCATATCCTAGAGGGAAAAGTGAAAAGAAACAGACCGGCATTCTATATTTGATAAAACCAAATATTTATTATCCTTGGACGTTAATGACTTTAAGCATTATGATTTGTTTGTGATTGGTTAATCTTGATAAATATGAGTTCATAATAATTTCTTAGTTTACTTAATTGTTTTATATGTCTAGGTCGGTTAAGTAACTTTAGCCTTTAGGGTGAGTAGGATTTGTTTCGTTTAAAGCATTATATATAGTGGTGCTTGGTTTCTCTTTTCTTATATAAAAAAAGCTATCAAAGTTTATGATTCAAGATTGTAAACTATCAACACTTCTTTTGGTTTTGATCTAAACGTTCATACAAGTTTATCTCAATTGTGCCCCAACACGTCGTTTTCAACTAAAACCAAAAAGAACATGTTACCCCAAGTTTCCACCTTTGCATCTGTAGAATCTGGATATCTTCAACGATCGGATAGGAGCTATAGGACGGATTGAAGAGGATATTAGACTACAAGGATGGTTGAATAATGATGGTGATGGGTTCCTTCCTTGAACCTACACAAATAGCAAACCATTGTTCTTGGAGCGCGGGAGAGGGTGTCCTGCGACCAAGCTCCGGCGTGAGAATCAGTATTGGTTCCGACGAGAGTAAGAAGGAATGTAAAAGATTAGGGTTATCGAACTTTTTTTGTTTACCTGGTGATTGATGAGTATTATACTCATCAATCCTTGTCTTACTCTGAATTGTGCGTCTACCACTGAAAGGCACGATCCACGCTAACGTGGCCGTCCTTGTGTCCCCTCTGTGGAGGCTGTTAGTGGCTGTAACAACGTTGTATGAACGTTTCTGACATTATCGTGTGAGCGTTGGTCTGTTGTGCGAACTTCGGTAGGTCGGGTATCGACTGGCCGAAGTAAAGCAATCTTTGTTAAGCACTTCGGCGTTTGTCATTGGCCGAAGGCATGTACTTGTGGATAAGTGAGGGTGTCATGACCTGGACGAAGTGTGACCTTCGGTGGGTGGCGTCAGCGGAGGTTACTGTTGCTTGGTCGACCCTCGTATGCTGATGGGAGGGTCAACCTGTGCATAGCCGAGGTTAACTTCGACTGTGATGAGTGGTCGACCTTATTTGGGTCGAACCTTTTGTGTTGTATTATTTGCTGAACATACACACGTCATCAGCCCCCCAGTCCGATGTATGATGGTCTCAACTTCGTCGTTGGACTAAATTTGTATGTCGGCTGGTCGAAGCCTGGCTCCGAAAGCTGTGTGGGCCGCTTGATGGGCTTTGGTGGGCCTGTTTGAGCGAAATGCAAATGGGCGACAGCTGTAGGGTTTACGTGTCGGTCCGTCGACGATTGATGGGACGTGGGTAACTGAAAGGTTGCTCCAGTCCTATAAATACTGGCCGACGGTTTCATTTGATGCTTTACACCTTATAAATTTCTCTCTATCTTATCCTTCTCTCTGCGTTTCTACTTCGGTATAGCGCTATCAGATCAAGTCTGCTTGTCTCGCTGCTGTGTTCATCGGGATCATCTGCAAGATTATTTTTGCTAACGCCGTTTGTACTGGTACGTATATCTTCTGTTTACGATTTATCTTGTTTAAGTACTATGGCCAAGAAAGGGGGTAAAGGGGAGGCGCCTGAGTCGTCAAGACGTGGCATTAGGGATTTTCGTTCAACGTTAACGACGAATGCGTTAAAAGCGCACTGCGAAACGTACGGTATATCTCGGAAACTCGGCCCGGTGTTGCCGACGGCAACGCAATCGATAAAGGATGCCCCTGACGGCAAGATAGGGTTATATACCAAGCACTTTAGTGCCGGGATGCTTCGGCTGCCTCTGACGAAGTTCTTTCGGGAAGTAGTTAAGTATAACCGTGTGCATATAGAGCAATTGCATCCGAATGCGGTTCTCCGGTTACGCACTTCGAGATTTGTTGCAGGATTGTGGATGCCGAACCTTCTATTGGAGAGTTTCACGCTTTCTACCGATTGACGCATCAGGGTGATTGGTTCTGCTTCGAGCAGCGGGCTGTAACATATGAGGATGGGACTTTTAGCCCTCGATATCTGACGAAGCTGCCGACTAACTTGAAAGATTTCAAAGATAAGTTTTTCTTTGTTGATGAAGAAGTATTGGGTTTGGGAGACATCCCGTGGAAGCCGACGAAGTACAAGAAGAGGACTCTTGAAGAACTGCCCTTCGACGAAGATATAGTGACGAAGCTCGTTGCGCTACAGGTGCCGCTGGTACAATACCCTGAGAGGGTCCTGATTCTTACCGGGTTGAGCCGAAACTAGCTGTCTCTGACTAAGCCTGCCCTCTTTCTTAACGGCCAGGGTACGCCCTGTTTGTAGTTTGTTACATGTATGTCACTTCGGCTTTATGTTGTCTTCTTAATGTATTTGTTTGCCCTTGCAGTGATGGATTTGCTGGAGTTCATTAATTTGGAGGATGATGATGAAGTGATACAGGGTCAGATGCCCTTAGATGAAAATGAGCCGACCCCTGTGGATGCTGGGTCGAAGCATCGTTACGAGGATTTTGTTGTAAAGGTGGGTGAAACCACAGTGGCTGGCAAAGATGTTGGTGGGGCGACGAACAAACTTGTTGACATGGAGGAGGATAGGTCGAAAGAGAGGGCTGCCAAGAAGGGTAAGGGTGACGACCGTAAACGCAAAGCCGAGGGTGGTGAAGGTAAGGGGGTGAAGAGGTCTAGGCCGAAGCATGCTGCATCTCGTAGCAAGGATTCTACTTCGGCCACTGAGTCTGCTGGTGGTGAGTCGCCTTTCAGGCTGGTTGATGAAGATGTCATATCTCCAGAGGCGCAAAGGTTGTCTCCAACTGTCAAGATGGATGTGGAGGGCGATGCCTCGAGTGGAAAGGCGAAGGCTACATTCGACCCGGCCATCGCCATTGTAAGTGTCTCGGCCCAGCCTCTGCATTCGATTATGTCTGATGATGCGTTTGATGATTTCGTCCGTCGTATGCAGGAGAATCCCATTTTGAGGGTGAGGGGTGCCTTTACAGCTGGTGGCTTGGGGAAGTTGTCCCAGATGAAGAAGGACCTCAGTCGAGGCAACATGTCGACTGAGAGGCCTATTGTGGAAGCGTCTGATGAGGAGCCCGTCACCGAAATACCCGGGGCCATATTTTTTATCCCAACTGGGGATTGAAGAACGAGTCGAAGTTTGACTCTGTGGATCTGTGCCGGGAGTTTGCCCGTTTGTCTATACCTCCGGGTGAGGTAGCGGAGCTGGAGCTGGATGACCACGCCGAAGCTCGCCGGAAGGCGTATGTGAAGTTGACCATGGCCTATGCTTCGGGGGTTAACATGATCAGCCGAAACGCGCGCCTGGAGTCTAGTCTTGTGAAGACGAAGGCTCGGTCCGAGGAGCGTCGTCAGGGTTTGCGTGAAGCTAGGGATAAAATTGCTCAGTATGAGGGTCAGATCAAGACCTTGACTGCTGAAGGTGAGAAGGCTGCTTCGGCCTTGGCCAGGGTCGGCGAAGTTGAACGGGAGGTGGAGATTTTGCAGAAGGAGAAAGCCGATGCTCTGGCGTCTCATGCTGAGACGTCGAGACTACTTGAGGAGGCTCGTCTTGCTATTACTGACCTTCAGAAAGGTCGGCAGGACGATGCTACTGCTAAAGCTGGGCTGGAGGCCGAAGTGGCGAAGCTTAAAGAAGATAAGGAGAGGGTCTTCAATTTGTATGCAGGTGAGCGCCAACTTGCCAAGCAGCGTGGTGATGATCGCCAATGGCTGATTGAGGAGGGCTTTAACTGGGTAATGGCTCGGCTTGCCAAGAGTAAGGAATACCGGTTGCCTTTGGGCAAGTTTCAGAATGTCGTGGCCGCCCGGGCGGGGCACTTGGGTTTTTTGGAAGGTTATGAGCTGGGACAACAGGGTAAGCCGAAAGAGGAGGGAAAAAGATACAATCCGGAGTCAGGCAAGCTTCTTAAGAGAACTGTCGAGGCTTACTCCGCAGTTCATTATCCTTACTTCGATGATCTAGCCTTGTGTACCAACAAGACATTGGAGGACCTAAGGCGTGTAATGCCAGACCAACATCTACCTCCTGATGCTGAAGGTACCTCGGAGCCTCAAGCTGCAGGCGGGCCTACAAGCATTACTAGTAGAAATATGTTGTTGTAGGTAGCTGTATGTATCTTTCTTTGGTGTGAAAACGCATGTATTGTAATGGACTTCGGTCCCTTTGTACTAATGGAAATAATTTTGAAATACATTGTGTACTTTATTTATTGCATGTGTTTGTAATATTGTAGAACTTCCTATGGTAGAAGTATTGGGGCTGGCTTTCGCCCTTCCGAATGTGTACATGTGTATGACTTATGCTCGTCAGCTTTAGCATTTTACATGATTTGTTTAAATTGTTTGGACTATGTCCTTTTTCGGCATACATGCCTTTGTATTTGAATATTTATTTTGCGCAATATAACCTAGGTTCGACCATAATACTTATAGTCTATGTGGTCCGGCTCGGTCAGAAGGCCTGTATATCGAGGCCGCTGTGAGCACGCCGGTCAACCACTTTATTGAGTTGTGAGAAATGAACAAATTAATGCTTTTCTGTGTAACCCGGTTCGGATAACCTTCTTACGAGTTTCGGCGCCGAAGCGCCTAGGACAGGGTTTGTGTTGGCCCTGCCTTCTTTGCCTATTTATAATGATCTAAAATAAAAACATAAAATGACGAAGATGATATGTTTATCATTTCATTAAAAATGGGACTTATCAAATGGCCAAACGATTACAACTGAAAACCATAGAAATTTGTGCGTACATGTGGCATTTCTTTAGTTGCATAGCATTCCAGTGTCTGGGGACAGGTTTCCCTTCCAGAGTAGCCAACTTGTATGAGCCTTTTTCATGAGCCTCGAGTATTTGGTATGGGCCTTCCCAGTTAGGTCCCAGTTTGCCTTGGTTCACCTGCCGACTGGCGTCGTTGTTTCTGAAGACATAGTCTCCTGGCCGATAGGTGACACTTCGAACTCGTTGGTTGTAATAACCTTCCATCTGTTTCTTGTATCGAGCTTCACTGATGGCTGCCAGGTCTCAGCGTTCCTGCGTGAGGGCCAAGTTAACTAGCAACTCTGAATCGTTGGTGTGCTCTGATACGTTTTCAGTTCGGTAAGTAGGCATCCCGATTTCGGCCGGTATGACGGCTTCGGATCCGAAGGTGAGACTGTATGGAGTATGGCCGTGGCTTGTTCTTTCGGTTGTCCGAAGTGCCCAGATGACGCTTGGGAGCTCGTTCAGCCAACTTTTGCCATGTCCCCCAAGCCTTGCCTTGATACCCGCGACAATGGAAAGGTTGGTGCGTTCAACCTGGCCGTTGGCTTGTGGATGTGCTACAGATGTGAATACTTGAGTTATTTTTAACTCCTGGCACCATGATTTAAATGGATTGTCAGCGAACTGTTTGCCGTTGTCTGAGACAATCTTCCCTGGGAGACCATATCGGCAGACGATTCGCTCCCAGACGAAGTTCACCACTTGTTTCCCAGTGATTGTGGCTACGGCTTTAACCTCGATCCATTTTGTGAAATAGTCGACTGCTACAATGAGGAACTTGATTCGGCCGGGAGCTTCGGGAAACGGGCCGACAATGTCGATGCCCCATTTGTAGAAGGGCCATGGTGATGTAACCGGTATCATGTTGTGCTTCGGCACCCGCTGTACACTGGCATGCATCTGACATCCTTGACATTTGCGTATTTCTTTTTCGGTGTCAGTGTACATGGTCGGCCAGTAATAACCCATATTCATCATTCGGGTGACCAGTGACCGAGGGCCTGAATGCATGCCGCAGATACCTTCGTGCAATTCGCTCATGACATATATACCCTCCTCCGTCGTCAAACACCGCAACAGCGGTTGGAGATACGACTTCTTGTAAAGTTTGTCGTTGTGGATGGTGTACTGAGCGGCTTGAGCTTTTATCTTTGCGGCTTCGAAGGTTGACTCCGGCACTGTGCCATGTTTTAGAAAGTCAAAAATTGGTTTTATCCAACTGTTGCTAATGTCGGTTTCGGCTGTGAAAATTTCTTCTATTTGATTTGTCCGACTGTGGATGACTTCGACAGGGACCTGCTTTGTCAGGTGAGCATATGCCAAGGAGGCCAGTTTGCTTAAGGCATCTGCCTTCTTGTTTTGGCTCCTTTGTATCTGATAGATCTGAAATTCGTCGAAATGAGAGATCAACTCCTTGACTTTGTCGGCATATCTTAGCATTGTTTAACCTTTGACTTCGAACTCTCCTGTGGTTTGGTTGGATACCAGCAGGGAGTCGACCTTGATTGATAGTTTTCTGACGCCCATTTTCTTTGCTAGGCGGAGGCCTGCAAGGAGAGCTTCATACTCGGCTTCGTTGTTGGTGTTTGGAAAGTTCAGCCTGATAGCATACGTGACTTCGACTCCTTGAGGATCGATTAGAACGAGACCAGCGCCTGACCCTTCACTATTTTTTGCGCCGTCAGTGTAGAGGGTCCATGCGTCGGCACTAGAAAATGGGCCCGGAACCTGTGAATGGAACGCAGTGTTAGTCATATGCTCGTTATGATCGTTTGCCGAAGGTCGGATCGAGCTGTGTGATAAAGGTACCTTAAGCTCAGCCCGCACCGTGCCGAGCTGGCTGTCTGCTAGCTGCCCTGGACTGTCAAGGACCTGTAATTCAGAGACAAAGTTAGCCGAGTGTCGACTTTATTTGTGAAAGGCATGTGTGAATGTAAGGCTCTAGGTAGAAACCTGTAATTCAGAGACAAAGTCTGCTAACACTTGGCCTTTGATGGCTGTTCGGGGCTTGAAGTGAATATCGTATTCACCCAGCTCGATGGCCCATTTGATGAAACGGCCGGAGTGTTCGGGTCTCTGAATGACTTCCTTTAGAGGAAAGTTGGTTAGAACTGTGATCTTGTAGGCCTGAAAGTATCGGCGTAGTCTCCTTGCGGTGTGTAACAACGTTAGCAAGAGTTTCTCTAACTTTGTATACCTTGTTTCAGCATCTTTCATAGCTCGGCTAATGAAGTAGATTGGGACTTGGGTGTCTCCTCTTTCGGTGCAGAGTACCGAGCTGATGGCGTTGTTGCCTACCGAGAGGTAGAGGATCACATCTTCGCCTGCATCCGGTGCCGTTACTGGGGTTAGCCGAGATAGGGCCTGTTTTAGTTTTTCGAAGGCTAGGTCAGCTTCTTCGCTGCATAAGAATTGTTTTGTCTCGGTGAATTGCTTCAGTGTTTTGAAGAATGGCATTGATTTTTCCGCGGACTTGGAGATGAATCTGTGTAAGGCTGCTAGCCGACCATTTAACCTTTGCAATTCCTCTAGCGATTGGGGAGGTTTCATTTGCCTGATAGCCTGTACCTTGTCAGGGTTAGCAATGATGTCTTTGCCGACGACGATGTGACCCAAAAATTTTCCCTGTTTCATGCCGAAAGAGCATTTTGCGGGGTTAAGCTTCAAGTTGACTTCCCTCAATCGTCCGAAGGTTTCTTCTATGTCTCTGAGCATGTCTGCTTCGGTGTGGCTCTTTATGACCAAGTCGTCGACATATGCTTCCATGTTTCGACCGATTTGAGGTTCAAAAACTTGATCGATGAGTCGTTGATAAGTGGCTCCGGCATTCTTCAGGCCGAAGGGCATCTTGCGATAGCAGTAGATGCCTTTGTCAGTGTGAAAGGCTGTTTTTTCTTCGTCAGCTTTTGCCATTTTTATTTGGTGATAGCCTTTGTAAGCATCGAGAAAGCATTTCAATGTGTAGCCTGATAGAGCGTCTACTTTAGCGTCAATAGATGGGAGGGGGTAGCAATCCTTAGGGCAGGCGTTGTTTAGGCTTGTGAAATCCACGCACATGCGCCAGGACCCGTCTTTTTTGGCTACCATGACTGGGTTCGCCACCCAGGTTGCCCACTGCAGGGGCTTCAGAATTCCTGCTTTCACCAACTGAGTTACTTCGTTACAGACTGCCTGACTTCGGTCCCGAGCCATACCTCTTTTGCCTTGCCGGATTGGAAATTGCTTAGGATCGACCTTGAGCACATGTTCGGTAATCTTTCGTGGTACACCGGTCATGTCGGCAGGTGTCCATGCAAAGATGTCAGTGTTGTTTCTCATTAGGTTGTATAATTTTTCTCTTGTGTGATTTGAGACATCTGCTCCGATGGTGATCAATTGGTCGGGGTGTTCTTCATTGATTCTCCACTGATTATGCGATAACTCATCGGACACATCGGCAGTTAAGTCACATTCAACCTGCATTGACCGGATTGAGGCAACCCCTGTTTCCGTTGGGAATTTCATTAAACTGTGGGCCGTGGAGACAACACAGTCGAACTTGTATATGGCTGGTCGACCGAAGAGGATATTGTACTTCAACGGTCGATCGACTACTAGGAAGTTTACACGCTCGGTTCGCTCATGGGTGTTATCGGATAATGTGACTGAGAGTGCTATCTCGCCTGTTGGAATGACGACTTCGCCTCCGAAGCCCATTAGTGTGGTCCTGGAAGGTCGAAGTTGCTGTTGGATGTTGGGTGCAAGCCTTGTGAAGCAATGTTTGTACATGATGCCCGAGGCGCTATCGCCGTCGATGTATGTTCGGTAGATATGGTGACCACCGACTTCGGCTCTTATGACCATCGGACTGAGGGTCGGTGCTGCGGTGTTCAGAGCCGGAAATGAAATAACTTGGTTTGCCCAAGCTTCTCTTCGTAGTTTTGGCTTCTTTGCCTTCGAACTTTGGGTCATGTGAACTGTGGGGAGATCTGCCTTCTTGTCTTTCTTCTGTTTCTGCTCTTTGATTTCCTTCATCAGATGCGCTAGCTGCGCCGTCTTTACGGCTTGCGCGATTTCTTTTTTTAACTGATGGCAGTCATCCGTATCATGACCTCTGTCCAGGTGGAAGTCGCAGTATTTGGACATGTTCCGATTGGTGGTCTTGGGGCCCATATTTCTAGGCTTGCTGAACTGTCGGCTAGCGTCTTCCGTTTGGAGGATTTCTTTGGGAGTTTTTGTTAGGCTGGGGTAGTCTTTTCTTTCATTGCTTCTGGGACCCGACGCCGGTGGTCGGTCGTAGGGTGTGAAACCTGAATGCCGCCTGTCATCCCTTTGATTTCGGTTGCCACCTTGTTGCCAAGGGCGACGGCTGTCTCGCTGATTCTGATTTCGGCCACATTGTCTAGGTTGACTTGCCGAAGACCGGTCTCGGGCCTGGGCTGCTTCTTCCCCTCGTATGAAAGCTTCGGTACGATAGAAGGCTTCCTGAATCGTGAGGGGTACCCGAGCGCTCATCTCGCTGAGCAGCTGTCTTGTTCTTATGCCATGTATGAAGGCCGAGATTCGTTGTCTCTCATCAGCATGGCCGATGTTTAGGGACTCTGACTTGTATCTTTCCAAGAACGTACGTAATGACTCTTGATCACCTTGCCTGATGTTGTGTAGCTCGATTGGGTCTTTGGTGCATTTCCTCTGTTGGCCGAAGTGACCTGCGAAAAGCTGCCGAAGCTGGTCATAGTTGTCGATAGATTTGTCGGGCAATGAGTTGAACCACACCCTTGCCGCCCTGTGAGTGTCTGAACAAACATTTTGCACCAAGTGGGCATTGACCACTGTAGAATGCTACAAGCCGACTTAAAGGCGTGTAAATGATCGTCCGGGTCGGTGCTGCCGTCATAAGTTTTTATGACGGTCGGTAATTTCGCCTTTGGTGGGCACGGGGCGTTTTCTACCTTGTTTGTGAATTTACTCTCTTCGTCAGGTATGTATGGCTTTGAGTAGTCGTCTACAGCAGTGATTTCGGCGATGGCTGCCGGGACTGAAGTGTTTGGGTTATCAGGAATCAGCTGTGGCGCAGGGCCTGTGCTTGTTGTGGTTTCTGCCGCAGGAGTCGAAGGTGGCATGGAGGATGGTAATGGCAAGCTCACCGGAAATGGTGTGTAGTAGGGCATTTGGTAACCCTGTGGCCCGTAGGTGCCCATGAACTGTTGGGGAAAGTATTGCTGGCCTTGGAACATTGGGAAATATGGTGGTTGTTGCTGAAAGAGCATTGGTCGTTGTGAGTCTTGCGCCTGGGTTGAAGTTGACGGCGGCGTTGACCGCTGTGTTGCGTCAATAGACACTCGGGTGCTATCTGTCGCTATGGCCTTCAACGCGGTTCCGCCGGAGCCTGTAGTTAGCGTTGGAATCGGGGTGTGCATATGGTCGTCTGTTGGGTCGTCGTAGTCCAAGCGAATGCACACGCCTTTCAAGCGCTCCGCGGCCGCGTGATCTTGCATGAGCTGCCGGAGGTGTAAGAAATTACGGCTAACGACCTCCGGCGTCAGCTGTAGGACACCGGAAGCACCGCCATCTGCGGCATCTTCGATGACATGTCGTCCGCCGGGAGATAACGGCTGCTCCTCCGTCTCCAACGCCGGACCGTCGTCATTTCTTGTGTTTTCTGCAGATTCATTCATAGCTGATGAATGAAGGACCGTGTGATGGCGCCAATGTAGAATCTGGATATCTTCAACGATCGGATAGGAGCTCTAGGACGGATTGAAGAGGATATTAGACTACAAGGATGGTTGAATAATGATGGTGATGGGTTCCTTCCTTGAACCTACATAAATAGCAAACCGTTGTTCTTGGAGCGCAGGACAGGGTGTCCTGCGACCAAGCTCCGGCGTGAGAATCAGTATTGGTTCCGACGAGAGTAAGAAGGAATGTAAAAGATTAGGGTTGTCGAACTTTTTTTGTTTACCTGGTGATTGATGAGTATTTATACTCATCAATCCTTGTCTTACTCTGAATTGCGCGTCTACCACTAAAAGGTACGATCCACGCTGACGTGGCCGTCCTTGTGTCCCCTCTGTGGAGGCCGTTAGTGGCTGTAACAACGTTGTATGAAAGTTTCTAACATTATCGTGTGAGCGTTGGTCTGTTGTGCGAACTTCGGTAGGTCGGGTATCGACTGGCCGAAGTAAAGCAATCTTTGTTAAGCACTTCGGCGTTTGTCATTGGTCGAAGGCATGTACTTGTGGATAAGTGAGGGTGTCATGACCTGGCCGAAGTGTGACCTTCGGCGGGTGGCGTCGGCGGAGGTTACTGTTGCTTGGTCGACCCTCGTATGCTGATGGGAGGGTCAACCTCTGCATAGCCGAGGTTAACTTTGACTGTGATGAGTGGTCGACCTTATTTGGGTCGAACCTTTTGTCTTGTATTGTTTGCTGAACATACACACGTCATCAGCATCTTTGAACCATTCCAACTATAATAACTTTTAAATGGGATAGGAAAAAAAAACCATGAACTTTTAGTAGTAAACAAAATGGGGCATGTAATCTTTGATATTTTATACCCAACTACTTGTTGGTTCAAATCTAGCCTTAGTTGTTTTTCCGTCTCTAACCCTAAGAATTTCAGTTTGAAAAGCAGTCTTAGTGCGGGAAGAATTGGTAACATTTAGAAAAACTAGCTGACGGGATCATGGTAGGATTGGTATCAATTAAACATTTGAAAGACATTAAATAGACCTCCATAGAATCACAATTCCGAACAGAATTGGAGCTCATTAGCATAGCAATTCATTGAAATTTGCTAAAGTTGATTGCTTGTTGTGCAATTCAGGTCGAGAGGCTCCTGGTTTACCCTTTCGTGTCTGATGACTGTGTTGGTTCAAGGCTAAGTTTTGAACCTTTTCAAACATTTTCCAACTCGAGAACTGCCTGTAATTCATTTAGGGTCCATGTTGGTATTGATATTGTCTAAGGTTTCATCTGTGTAAAGTTTATAGATTATTGTTCCTCTAGGGGTGGATGATCAAATGATAACACTCTAAAAATATATTTTATTTCAATACTACTAATTAGACAACTTCCTCACCCCAAAACGTGCATGTACCGTATTATAAAGTATCATCAGCCCGCTTCATGCTAACAGAAACAAATACCGCTATGTAAATTATCGTGCCGTCGTAATATGCGAATAAATGATGAATAACACGCTATAAATTTTTGCCGCCGCAACGCGCGGGCACCATTCTAGTATATATATTTACATATATATATATGTATCACATATAAATTCTAAGACATAATCACTATGATAATATTTCAAGCTATCTTAACCATGACCCTAGGCTTAACTTCTAGGTCACTATATTTATCTGACGACCATAACCGTGACCCTAGGCTTAACTTCTAGGTCACTATATTTAACTGACTCTTCTATTATGAGAAGACCTGCCACTACATTCTCTAGGGCACCCCCATTGGAGAAGCAGCCATATCTGTACACAGTACTCTAGGGCACCCCATTAGAGCAGCAGGGACTCCTCATTCTTACCAGTAACCCTAGGCATATCATTTGGGTTACCATCTCTTCCTATGAGAAAACCTGACACTACATTCTCAAGGGCACCCCCTTGGAGAAGCAGTGCCGTCCGTACACAATACTCTAGGGCACCCCCATTGGAGCAACATCGATTCCTCAACTCTAACCACCAACTTTATACATAACTCTATTAGGTCATTTTCTCGTCTTAATGACTTAATTACCAATCATGTATACTACCCACCCCTAGTTAAATAACTAGATGCTTTAGGTTTGTTATTAAACAGTGATAAGGCATTCATATACTGCAACAAATGGATATCCCCCAATTTACCTAGGTGTATGTATACAGGATTTACCAGCGGCGTATCCTCCACACTTTCGATATACCGGGTAACTTATAATACTATGTATATATATGATGTACCAGCGGCGTATCCACCACATATTAATACAAGCAATTGCACCACCTGTTCTCATATAATCATACATATTCACTAAACGTTTACTAACAATTCCCTTGTCACTTGGCTACCTAATTTCAAAGTAAGTATAAAACATCACATTATAATCAATATAATTACATAACACCTAAGCAATTCAGCAATAATTTCATCATATAACGCGTATATATCAAGTCACATTTATCTTGAATATATTTTCACAAGTATTATATGTATACCAGCCTGAAAATATTTAAAAGTATTTAAAACATTTATAGTGTCCTCATAGGACTCACTGTATAAAACAGGGCTTGTAGAAACTCACCTTATATCTTTAATTGGTTATTTAGACAGAACCTCCGTTATGGTCCACAATTAACCTAGTCACGTATCGGATTGCATTAATGCAAGGTTATAATTAACAATACCTATGTTTATTTATATCCTATTATTATAATGACATTTTATTAAGGTTTATCTCTTTTTAGGCCAAAATAACCAAAATGCCTTTATAGGCATAATAACCTTTTTATTGATAGTATGAAGACGCGCATTCCTATAAGTAGACGTTCACCCCAGGATCGCCCAGTGAGGTATGCCAGGTACCAGTTGGGATTTATGTGATACTTCCGCTTTGCCAGAAACCCCATAGTACAGGCGCTTACCCTTCCGGTCCGCACGAACTTCTAAATATCCGATTAACTCGGTATCTTCAATACTTTGTTATTTATCCATTTTAAACTCATGTATACTTATTATATATATAAACATGTTATAAGACCAAAAATCAAGTCCCCATACCCTTCGGATTATTTTAAATTAATTAATCTTATTTAGAAACCCTAATTTCATGTTTTTCTCGTTTTATTATCAAAACTCATATTTATTTTATACCAACTTAGGGTATTATTCATTATAATATTTTATAATATCCTTTAAAATATCAAATCTTAATTCAACATCCTTTACTTAATTTGGGCAGAACAACGTTATGAAAACCCTAAATTTGACCCGTTAACAAAACCTTTACCAAACCTTTTTCCAATTGTGAAATAAACTTAGGGCTTTCTTAAAACACATTAAATTAGGATTACCTACAAAAATTCAAACCCTAATTCCCACCCGATCACCTGATTTTACCAAAACAAGCTCAAGAACCCTAATTTTAACACATTTTTAGAAATCATACTTAGAGCACAAATTAGCCAAAACTGAAAGAGGTTATTTTAAAGCATACCTATTAGAGCTTGACTGCTGAATTTCAGCTTCTAGGTCCTCATCATTTGCTCGAATTTGACTGATGAAGCTCAAGAACGGTTTTAGGGTTCTTAAGGAAGAATTTCATGAATTGGTGCTTGATTTCGATGGATTGGGGCTTGTATTTATAGGTAATCTGGTCGCAACTACCTTAGGACATATGTTATGGTGATAATCCAACAAAATTAACACGAATTCATCAAGTTTGGAGAGCAAGAAATGGCCTCGTGGTCGATTTAGTACCTTTTGTCGCTGTACAGCCGTCGCGTATCGCGAAGCAATAGCAGCCGACCGTTGTGTACCGCGACATAGTTTTAGAAAATGGCAGAATTGGTCCCTGGACCTTCTTATTACATTTTAACCCCCAGACTTCTACCGAATGTTATTTTATGCTATAAAACTTAAGGGTATATTTCTAATGGTTTCTAAGGTTCAGGATACGTTCGATTATATACACATACATACGTATATATGTTTACATAATTTACACTTTTAGTCCTCCAACTTCTATTTAATGCATATTAACACTTTATCTTTCAATGTAGTTATTGTTTCAAGTCCTAAAACATTCCTAAACATGTTTCTAATATTTTCTAAGCTTAGGTTACATATAACGAGGAATATATTTATATATTTGTGTAAAAATACTATATATCTTTCACTAATTTACGTTCTAGCCCCTTAAACTTTACAATACATATCATTTTATGTTATGAATCATATTAGGATATATTTTTACTAATTTCTAAGCCTCAAAATACTTACAATGAATATAAACACGTATAATACTTGTATATGTTTACATCTTTACAATAATTATGCTTTTAGCCCTTTTACTTTTTCGTTAGCTATTAACACACGAATTTACACATATATATCTACCAATGATTCATTTATCATCATGCTAATCATATAAGCACCTATTCAACTTATATTTTAATTTCTTTAACGTTTAACACATTCGTTTATGCATATTTTATCATATTGGCTATCAAACGAATAATTCTAACACATGCAACTTATCTAATGTATAGTCTTATCTTGTTTACCAATCAAGCTCATTTATTTACAATATAAACACGTATTTTCTATATAGATTATGTATATATGAATTTTGGGATGTTATAATTTACTTCTTATCCAAATTTCATTTTTCATCCTTAAACTAAGGAAATAACAAAAATGATTCCTTATATTTAAATTTTGTAACATATTACGTCATTTCCTCTAACAACGGTTAAATTAAATTGTTAAATTAAGTCATGGGCCTTGCATATCAAGGAATATAGTCGTTTTACACATTTAGGGACTATTTTTGTAATTTAAACTACCTAGAGAACTATTCTTTAAATTTAATGGAATTTTTTTTTTATAAAGTATAAATATATATATAAATAGAAAAATACATGAACTCATCCGTATAGTTTACGCATTTAGGAACCATCGTAAATCTCAACAAGCAACCACCAGAAATGGCGACCACCTTCAACCATCACAGAACCCAATTTGGTGACATTGCACATCCTAAATCGGCAACACCGCACACCGAAACCGAACATTGAACACCCCAAACCGGCGATACCGGTGAAGGATAATAATTTCTAATGAATATATCTTGTTCACATAACCCTATACATAATACAATGAGATGTATTTACAAATCTATATGGATCCTTATAGAATACAATGTAAATACATATAATTATATCTTGTTTATTACGCCCTTCAGTCGAAGTGGAAGGAGATCATATGCTGAGACTGGACCGGTAATCATTGAAAAGAAAATGTAGAAAACCTTTGGTGAAGATGTCAGCAATTTAGAAGCGAGATGGAACATGTAGAATACGAACCTTACCCCGATGGACCTGTGTAACACCCTAAAATTTTATAGCTTGAACTGTATACGTGTGCTAGTGTGGTAAGTAGCTAAAACGTATATTGATATGGCCTATGGGTTAATAAATGGGTAAAAGGTAATGATTTGCAAAATGCTATACGTGTTTAATATGATAAATGCATATGATATATGTGTTAGATAGCCAAATGTGATGAAACCTAAGAAAAATGCATGTTTACCCGTTAATGGGTAATGAATTGATGAAAGGTAGGGTTATATGAATAATGCATGTGTTAACAGATGAAATGAAATAAATACGTGTTTTAAAAGAATGATAATTTAAATACATGATATAAAAATGAAATACGTGTTTAGGAGTTGATATGATAGGTATAACTGACGACCAGAGAAAAATACCTTTACTCGATTGTATTATGTTAGATATTCATTTGATGAATATATATGTGGGAATACGTGTTAAAATAGTTAAGCATGTGAAAAATAAATAAGAACATATCCTTACGTTGAAATAATGGTTAAAAATGAATAAATACATAACGTAGACGAGTATTATACGTATTTACACGTACTTATATTTATTATGCACATCCCGAGGCTTAGAGAATATTATAAATGTATCCTAAAGTGAATCGGAACATGAAATGATAAGTATGAGAAGTAAACGGGTTAAAATGTAAATTAATGGAATATATATATGTATATATATATATATATATATATATATAGGAGATGGTTATGGTGAAAACCACTCCGAGTTGAGAAAACTTTGAAAACTCTTCAAAAACGGGGTCAAAAAGTTTTTTTTTCTTCAATTTTTTATGGTGATTCTTTACGTTATAGGCTATCCACAGATGGAAAAAAATCAAAAAAACGCCTCGGGGATTTTTTTTTTTAAATGTAACAAGTTTTGTTGTTACATATGTAACAAACATATGTAGAGAGTGTTACATATGTAACAAGGCCGTTTTTTGAGAATTTTTTTTAAAATATCCCCGAGGTGTTTTTTTATTTTTTTCCATCTATGGATAGCCTATAACGTAAAGATTCACTATAAAAAATTGAAGGGAAAAAAAAGCTTTTTGACCCCGTTTTTGAAGAGTTTTCAAAGTTTTCTCAACTCGGGAGAGTTTTCATTTTACCCTTCCTCTCTCTCTCTCTCTCTCTCTCTCTCTATATATATATATATATATATATATATATATATATACGAATATATAAACCTTATCAAACGTATCCTGTGACAACTGGTAATAACCTGGTTAACTTCGTTAATAACTTGTGTTACGTTTTAATAACGTCTGTTACCTTAGTTAACTAGAATAGTTATAAGCACTGCTCATGAGTCTAGATGTCAGTGAATTAACCTAACGAACATGATCAATATGCACAAACTATGATTTCAAGAGAATTAGATGTTTTATGATTTTATGTGGAACTATACTTTATATTTTATGATTTTATGTGGAACTATACTTTATATTTTATGATTTTATGTGGCGTAGTTTAGATAAATCGTTGCATGATTTCATGTAAACTATTTTTATGATTTTATGTGAATTGCATTTCATATTTTATGTGATTCATATACTTCGGATTTTATAAGATTTAATTAAAATATTTGGTGTATTTATTTGAATATAAGATACCGTGCGTTTTATAGGAATAAATGGCTTCCCAAGTGTGAGTGTTTTACAGAGTTATGTCGGTTAGCCGTGGGTAGGAGTTTTAAACCTTGAGGGGTCGATCTTGCCGTTTTCTAAACTTGAAATTCCACTACATAAACCTGGAGGATTGTTTCTTTAATTTCCAAAACCTAGGTTCTCTTTGTGTAAAGTCAGGAGGGACTATTCCTATAAATCTCACAAACTCAATTTGAGTCACCGGTTGAAGCGGCACCTGTCCAACTCCGATAACCTCCCACTATTAAATTTCCGATTCATTGCAATATGGGTTACGAGCTATGATCCTTTAATCAGTGTCATGAACCGACAATCTAATTACCTCAAGCAATTCGCAAGAAAAGAAAAAAAAACAACCACTCGAACTCTCTCTCGGACGTACATCATCGAGAGCCACCGCCACCAAGGAATCCGACAACCGCCTTTGTTTCCAGTTTCGGGTTCCTCGCCGCTACAACACCATCGCACTAGCACCACTATTCTGCACGAGTACAGTAGCTAGCAGCAGAGGCATCAAAGTTTAATTCCGGTGATGGGTTCGAGTCTTCGATTGAGTTCATCGTTATCGTTTCGCGTTCGGAGTTCGTCTCCACCACCGAGGTAATCATGAAACACACTTTGCATTCGATTTTTAGTGTTGTACTTCATCTGGTGTCCCCTGCGAATTTCTGTAAATATGTATACATCCATGGCGGTCGGGTACAGTGGGGATTATGGGAAGACGAACACCCGACCCGTGGTGGTCAGATATATTCATACTCGATTAAAACGTATAAGTTCTGGCAGCCCAGTTGGTTGAGCGTGCGTATACTAAACTGGTGGTTGCGGGATCGAAACACGGCAACCCGTCTTTTTTGTTCTTTTAGTCACTGTATTTCAGTTTGGCTTCAATCTGCTTGCATTAATAAATTTCAAAACCAATTAAAACAAACATTAAGCCTTGTCCTAGTGGTTCGGTTCATCCTTTTTGAAGCATAGGTCGCTGGTTCGACCCTTGTACACAGCAAATTTTTTTTTCTTTTAAATAAAATCTTCACTCGTCATTTTTTTAAGAACCATTGACATGTATTTGGTGCCCGATCCGTCCCGAACGTGTTTCGAGTCTCGTAACCGTCCAACATGTCATTTTCAAACTAAATCTCGTATTGTGGACTTTTAAAGATCAAATTTAATGTTTTAATCCGTTTACTCGTTTTGGTTATTTAACTTACCGACATTTCGTATCATTGTATACATATTTTGGAATGTAGGAAATGTATATATACACAAGTTTAGTTGTGCACACTTTTGGGGAAGTTTAACGTTAATTTAAGCCGGTTTCCCCCAATCATTTGAGTACTTGGTTAATTGGCTAAAATTTTGGATTTTGGATACTGAGACGCACATCGAGTCAATGGCTTAATTGTCAAACACGGTCGTCTAGGCTATGTCACTCATGTTGGACACACACTTATGCATATATGCTCGTTAGGTGCTTGGTAGATTACACAAGACCCGCCGTTTGCTACTTGCAGTGTTACTTATCTGGAATTGTTGTGCACCCTAAGGTGAGTTACACAACCTTTTACGTTACGTCCGGGTTTGGACGGTAACACACGCAAACACGTTACACCCGGGTTTAGGGTGATAACACAACAACTTTTATGTATGATTAAAGTAGAAATCCAGTATATATCACATGTTCACGTAAAATGCTTTATCTTTCAAGTCCTTACTTATCGAACCGTTAATAGTTTATAGCGAGGGGATATTGGGTAGTACTACTGGGGTCTGACAAACCCCACTCAGCGGGCACGAGATGCACCACCCGACTGGCGGTCGGACTGAGGACAATGTCAGCCTAAACTTACCGTGATCGAGTAGACACGGGGAAGGCAAAACGCGTAAGGAATTATTCCTACAACTAATTGGTCAGCTTCGGTTGCGAACGTTTTAGTGACATGAACTTAGCTCGCTACCTACGATATGGATTGTACTTGTAATATACATACTTACATACGAATAAAGATTGTTGTATTCGTACTGCATGTCTATACTAGTTGTAGATATGTACTTATGTGAGCTCACCAACCTTTTGGTTGACACTTCCTTTTTAAACATGTTCCTTTCAGGTCGCAGGTGTTCGAGTATCACGAGTATGCATGCATGAGCCCTTAAAACCCTGTTATGGTTTTCTATGCAAGTTACGTTTTTTTTTTCAAATAACAATGTTTCATGTAAATACTAAATCTTTTGTTTATGCTTCCGCATTTTGTAAAACTCTGAATTTAAATTATATTTAACATAATGAAAATATTTTGATATTTAATGGTTGTTTGGTGTAACTAATGGACTGGGATCATGGTTTGCTCACACCCCGCATGGTAGAACTCCGTTAGTGGAACTTGGGGGTGTGACATATCCCGAGCCCTAAAAATATTAGAATTATGTCCCATAATGTTTTGGTACATAAAATGATAAAGAGATAAAAGTATGAGGGGCTAAAGTGTAAAATAGTGAAATATATATATATATATATATATATATATATATATATATATATATTACTATATATAATACATATTGCTTAAAAGGGTAATTTGGTCATAAAAATTCCTTAACCTTAACACGCGTACAAGAATTTATGCATCATGTATAAGTTGGTAAAGCATAACTTTAGACCACATCCAATATTTACAAGCAAATGAGGTCAGGGTAATCTGGTCATCTCAATATCCCTTTTTGTAACCGTCCATCTCCTCTTGATTACCCCGTTTCACACACACGCTGCCTTCTCCCACTGGTTTTCTACTCCTCGATCTAACAAAGCCGCCTTCGTTATCCCAGCTCTCCCCTACAGATCCTCGATCTCCCGTCCAGCCCCTCGATATCCCGTCCAGCTGTCTTCAATTAATACTATCTCCAGCCCTCTATCTCCGTCTCCGTCTTCTTCACTTACCACTATCGCGTCCAGCCGTCTTCGATTACCACTATCCCGTCCAGCCGTCTTCGTTTGCCCTAATTTGGTTTTCGTTTTCGTTTGTCATCTTCTTCTTTTCCGTGTATGGCTCAGTCTTGAATTGCTATCTACAGGCACGCACCTTCTGGTTCGATTTTCTGATCCATCAAAGATTTATGTTCATCTATTTTTTTCATTGTTGTTCATCACAAGTGCTGGTTCGATTTCCAGATTCCAACAAAGATTTCTTTTTGGGTATGGTTCAGTCTTCTGGTTCGCTCCTGAAGTTTGATTTTCAAATTTTATTGCTGATTTTGATCTTTTTTAACTAAATTCTGTTAGGACAAGTTTATGTGTGTGGCCGTTACTGTACGAATGGAATAGATTGAATGTATAGGGTTTATTGTATGTGAGAGGGTCAACATACTAACCAGCGTACCAGATGGTACGCTGGGTGGTCCGCCCGTACCAGTTGGTATGGAGCCTATGTGGTACGCTGACCATCCAACCTATAAATAGGTGTTAGTATGTTGATCATCTCTAAGTTTTGGTCATTTCTCTGTGTGAACTGTGAGAGAGATGAGGTTTTGTCCAAACCTCCTCCAGAGCTTAATTGATGCATACTCTCTCGGTATTGTAATCATTTGACTATAATTGAATGACAAACTTCCGTCTCTATCATTCTATGATCTGGAAACGATCCATACGTGGTTTTACAAATTCTGAATCCAATTATGTGTTGGTGTTTTGTTCTATTACATCTTTTGGCCATGTTTATGTATTATGTTTTCTGTTATTATCTTGTCTATCCATCCTTATATGTGTGTGTATTGTTTGCAGATTCATTCCCCTAATTTGGTATTGCCATATGTTATTGTTTTGTTTCTGAAATCTTGCAGATATACATGTTCTTGCTAGACTCCAACCTCAAGTATGTAATCATGTTTCCTGCTTTTATTGATTTCTTAATTTTAATTTGAGTTTTGGTCTCACTGCCATACCCTACTTTTTGAGCTGCTGGAACCCAATCCAATATGTTTGGTAAGCCTGCCTTTTTATTCATATTATCTCTTTTACTTTGAACCGTTTATAAAAGAATCAGAAAAAAATATAAAAGGCTATGAATGCATATAGTAGATAGATTTTGCGTAGAATGCCAAATCGTTAATGTAATTTATATAAGAATGCTCATAACAAGTATATAAAATATTTGAACTACCATGTTTATCCCATTGAAAACTGCAATACATGCCATTTCAAGATGTGCTTTTGAAGTGTGGACATTTCCATTTGTGGCAAAATTTTCAAACTAAAATGTTCTTGTTGGCGGCCTTATCAGTGACCATCTTTTTACAAATTATGTATCCTGTTTTTACACTTCACCATTTTTTTCTATCCTAGTTGATTATAAACACCATGAATTTGGATGCAGCTGATACATTCAACATGTAGATCCGACTGCACTTGAAATATCTATAAATTTATTGTTGGGTGTAATAACTAAGTGTGTAAAAAGGTAGTGTGCGCTTTGAATGTTAATCGTTCCTTTTGTAAGTTGTTAATCTTTCTTTTATTTTGTTCTGCAGGTGTTGAAGTGAGTGGTCGTTCTTTGTTTGTGTCATTCTGCAGCTGTCAAAAACGGATAGTAGCTCAAGAGTTTTTTGAACCTCATGTGATAGTATTATGTCTAATACTGTAATTTGTAAGTGAATGCATTTTATTTTTTGATTCACAAACAAATGAATATTTTCATGCGATATTTTTAATGTTTTCAGAATTATAGCGAATGATAAATCAATATCAAGTATCTTCTTTTTGTTGTATATGTGTTATAGCAAGATTCAGAGATTACTTAATAGTTTATCTTTAAAAGTGAGATTTTAAACCATATTTGAATTTGACAGTAGTAGGTTTGCTCTTGACAGCAGCATGGACAGTGAAAAATGTTGCTATCTAAGGCATTTTGTTGTGATAAAGACACCAATTGAGAAAATGAAAAGGTAATGGACGCAGTCAATCGTTTATGAAAGTAATGGCTCGCATAAGCTGTTTTGTTGGTATAAGGTATGTGTAAAGTAGTTTATGTTAGGAATTTATTAACTCAAATTACTATGATTGTGATTGCTTTCAGGTATGTGTAAAGTAGTTTATCTTAGGAATTTGGTCAATCGTTTATGAATGTAATGGCTCGCATAAGCTGTTTTGGGAACTGAATGTGTGCTCTGCGTATAATTGTGTATTTTAGCTGCAGTCATTTGTGAATGCATGAATTGCTTGTAGGCTTCTAAAACACAGAGGGTGTACTAAATCATTAATTGGGATGTTACCAAATTGGTTCTAGTTAGTCTTTTTTTTCCTTATATAATCATATTAATTTGATATCTTATTATGTATTAAGAGAGTCAAGAGACATAAGAAACAGTAAAATAAAGTGAAATGACTTAACTTCTAGGTTAGTTCTTGCATTGGATTGACTAACTATAACCAATTTGGTAACATCCCAATTAATGATTTAGTACACCCCCTGTGTTTTAGAAGCCTACAAGCAATTCATGCATTCACAAACTATAACCAATTTGGTAACATCCCAATTAATGATTTAGTACACCCCCTGTGTTTTAGAAGCCTACAAGCAATTCATGCATTCACAATAAGTGAATTGACTTACCCAATGGATTCTTTCCTTGGCCAAGTGGTCCATGATCATTTAAAAGGATTGTTCCCTTGGCTAAGGGGTCCGTGACCATTTAAATGGATTGTTTTCTTGGCCAAGGGGTTTGTGATAATTTGAAAGGTCAAACGAGTCACTTTTATTGAATGATTCAAACGATAAGTATTATTAAACTGGGCACACATGTTAGTTTTTAATAAACGGGTCAAATGGGTTAGTTATTCAAGTTTTGATAAAAGGGTCAGATTTGTAGAACAATACACCATTTTACATATAAAAGATTTTTTTTCTTCGGAAAGTATGTTAGAGCATATTCCTATGCTACAATGTGTCTCGTGTAATCTATCTAAGTGAGCGTGTCATTGTGAGTCTAAGTGTAAACTTACCAAGGTGTATGTACCATATGGTATGTCGTACCAATTGGTACGCCCGTACCAATTGGTCCGGAACTTGGTTCGCCAGTGGTAAGTTGATCACTATATATAGGTTGACTAGCTTAGCATGTTGGTACTTGGTCATTTCATCTACACTAAGTGTGTGTTTCCAAGTGTGTATTCTAGAGAGAGAAACCAAAGCCTTGTAATTGTTTTCTTGGTGAATCAATAAAACAAAGCTTATTTACATTCTCGTACACTAGATTGATTGGTTCACCCAGTAGTAAGATCGTTACTGTGTTTTACAAGTGGTATCAGAGCAAATCCCGGTTGCTCTGCTGGTTTGAATTAATCAAAACTTGATTTTTCTAGTGAGAGAAAGTGGGTTTCTATGGTTTTTCATCAAATTTCTCTAATTCCGAGTGTTTCCGAGGTAAAAAATGATTTCTGAGTGTTCCTAGTGAGTTTTCGCATCTTCCTGATCCATATTCTAGCTCAAAACATAAAAAAAAAACTCGAAAAATTCGTCGATTTCAGTCTGGTCCGCCACTGGAAATTCTGGTCCGCCCCAAGAATAAATCTGGTCCGGAAGACAATCTTCAAATTTGGTCCGCGGCAGTTTCAGCGTAACATTTGGTCCGCCCCGTACCATTTGGTCCGCCCGTACCATTTGGTCCCCCGTACCAAATCTGGTCTGCTGAGTACAAATTTGGTCTGTCGTACCATTTTGGTCCGTTAGGTACATTTGGTTCGTTGGCAGTTTCTTAAAAGTGTCATAACTTTTGCATCTTAAATCGCTACGAGAGCCATAAATACTCAAATCGATCGTCTCGACGAGCTCTACATTGTTCGTTCATAGTTGATCTTCAAAATCAAATTCTAAGACATTCATTTTCGAGTTTGAAGTTTTGTTATTCAATCTCACAATTATCAAAATGTATGCAATTGATGCATTTATTGAGAGACATAGTCAGAATGTGTCGAAATTGATAAATCTTGGAGATTATCATGATTGGGCAACAAATTTTAGAGCATATATTGTTGATTTGGATAAACGGTTGTGGTTACCGATTTCAAATGAATATCAGTATCCAACAACTTATGGTGGTGAGTGTAAGATGAGATGGAATTTTTCAATTGATGAAAGGGAATCATATGATCAAAATGAAAAGGCTAAAGCACTTCTTCGGTTAGCTTTGCCTATAACTCTTAAAAATCAAGTCAGAGATTGTGGAAAAGCAAAGCTGATATGGAAATTTGTAAAGAAACAGTGTGAAGAACATATGTCTACAATTTCTCAGAAAATGGTTGATCAAGAGTTGAAGTTTAAAGGTAATATTGAAGAATTAGAGAAGAAAGAAGCGAAGTTATCTGAAGAGAATAGTATTCTGAGAAAAGAATTGGAGGAATGGAAAAATAAAATTCATGTTGGTTGCGAAGCAAAAATTCAACAGAGTACCTCTTCCTCTTGTACAACGTGTGCTGATTTTGTTAAAATTAAGGAACATTGGTTGAAAGAAAAAGAAATGTTAGGTGAAGAATGCAATAAAGCTAAAGCTTTGAACATTTTGATGCTTTATTTGCGAAATGTCATCCTCTTCAACAGAAATATGAAAAAGTTAATAAAATTGCTGTCGAAGCTGCTGATAGAATAATTCAACTTCAAGAGGAACTCACAAAGTTGCGTGATGAAAAAGGTGAGGTTCAAAGTCAAAATGACATTTTGAAACAAGATGTTGCATATTATAAGAAACAGGTAGAGAAGGTTACTGCAGAAGTTCTTGCTGGATGTGATA
Source organism: Deinandra increscens subsp. villosa (assembly GCA_039602395.1). Classification (NCBI taxonomy): domain Eukaryota; kingdom Viridiplantae; phylum Streptophyta; class Magnoliopsida; order Asterales; family Asteraceae; genus Deinandra; species Deinandra increscens. Next base: position 58,615,435 of record JBCNJP010000017.1, read on the forward strand.
GAATGTATAGTCAGAAGCTTAAGTATAACGAGTTATCTGAGACATTTACTGCTTCTCAAAAGGAGTTACTGGAAGCTAATACAAAGGTTTCTGAGATAAAGATTGAAATGCTTGATCTTCAACGAAAACTTGAAAATTGCAATACATCAAGTGTGTTTCAGAGTTATATGTATCACCTAGAACGAGATGGCAAACCAAGCAAAGATGTTGATAAGCATGAAGTTCCTGCTCAAGTGATTGATCTGAAAAAGCCATCTAATGATGATTTAACTCAGAAGCTACAAGATTATCCTGAAGGAGATGGTGTTAAATCTGGAAAAACAAAGAAGTCAAAATCTAAGATGAATAAAAAAGAGGTTGATTATTGTAAAGGATTGAAGTTTGATTCCAAGTCTACATTTCTTGATAAACAAAAGATTTTTGAAGGGAATCCAGGTCATATGAAGATTCCTGATTTTTCTGATATTGTGATTGATGAATGTCTACTAAATAAGGAAGTTGGTGTTAAAGCTATCAAAGATGAATTTTCTCGTCTAGCTTCACAAGGGCATTCTGTGAAAGAACATCCTAAACAGAAGAATAGTGGTTTAGGATATGAAGAAAAAGAGATTCCCATTAAGGATTCCAACAAGAAGAAATTCAAAACAAAGCAGATAAAGAAACAGAAGGTGTTTTCAGATAAGAAGCCACAATGTTGGAAGAAGAAAGTATCTTCACCAGATGAAAAGATTTCTTCTGGAGAGTCTTCTTGCATATCTGATGCTACACCACCAGACAGTAAAAATTCAGATTCATTTTATTCTGCTAAATCGAACAGGTTTTATCATCAAGATAAATTAAACCTGTGATTTCAAAAAGTTTATGATGGATGGTCGACTGATCAGTTTGGAAAACCGATTTCAAACACTGAAACTAATCATCGACTGTGTTATGTTTGTCGCGAGAAGGGTCATTATGCAAATAAATGCCCTACGACAACTAACAATTCATCATCAAATGCCAAACATACAAAGTATGTTGATTCTGATGGCATTATTTTTAGTGAGCCAATACCTAATTCTAAATTTTCATGGAAACAGAAGCTTAACTCAGAAAAGTTGGGTGGTAGTTCTGATTGTCACTCATCAGTTGACAATGGTTCACTAGAAAGTTTAAAACCAAAACAAGAATGGAGACCAAAGGTTGTCTCAACAGCCAACACCGATTTTGTTGAAGACACTGGACGACCTATCACAAATGGGGATGAGGGTTGGGTTTTACAAACTTATTATTTTGTCAGTGTGTGCAGGTATTTCAAGAAGACCTGTTAGTGATTCTCTAATTGCTAACAGTGGAATACTTGTGGTTGATTTAAGTTAAAATGCATCGTTCCTATCTTTGAAACACAGATTTTTACAAAAATCATTTTCAACAATGTGTCAAGTGTTGATCGATCATTTTTATTTTTGTTATTCATTTTCTTTCATTCATATTTTTAGGGGGAGAAAATTTGAAAATTCAAAAATTGTGTTTGTTTGAATTTTAGGCGGAGAAATTGGAAAATATAAAAAAAATAATGAAAATTTGAGAAATTGATCCGCCAAAAGCGAGAAATGATGGTGAAAAACCGAGGTGGTGGGCAAATATATAAATAATGCTACCTTTACCTTGGTTGCGGAAGCGGATCGAGTCTTTGTGTGACTCGTTTTTGAGAAAACAAATAACACCGAGATATAGAGTTTACGGTGTTTGAGATGTGATGATGATGAAGAACAAAGCTAGTAGAAACATGGATATGAAGAACAAGATAGATCTATGATAATCAACATGAAAGATAGATAACAAAGGATAACCAAATGATTAATAATAACCGAATGATTACATTACCTACCCCACGCATTCCCGGGTTTCTTGAGCTTACTAGGTAAGTTTAAGAACCCTTGACAAGCTTCAAGGAACCATGACTAACTCTCTCTCACTAGACATACATCATCTAGTCTTTCACATGAGAAAGACTTGCTATAAATACTTCAAAACTCACTAAGGGCATAATAGTAAAACTACCAACTAGTGACAATATTTAAACAATAAATAATATTCACTAGAGCCATCTTCTTTAGTTGAGTCTTGTGTCTTGAGTTGTCATGTTCTTCACCGTGTTGTCGGGACGGTAGACGTTAAGTGGCCGTTGAAATACTTGGCCGAATACCAAACCAATGCATTGCACGAAGATAAACCACTTCTTTATGTGCTAATAATCTTGCCTTCGATTTTTACCGCAATGGCAATGTCGCAACTGTTACGGCTTGAGGACGCTTCGAAGATTAAAAATCACATTTGCTTTGCTCATGGCTTGCAACAAGTCTCTTCACATATTCTCCCCCTAGACTTTTGCAACCGAGCAAAATAATAAACATGTTCTTGTTTCATGTTGTAGCTTCACCAACACTTGTTCAAACCAATAAACAACTTTAATGACAATATACCTTTGAAGTTAAAAGATCCAAAATCCAACAGTGACTAACCCTTTTCCCTTTCAATGTAGACTATTCAAACTTGTGCACATCTTCAACCGTCAACTATGCTTCTAAACACGTCTGTTTTAATCGAAGCAAGAATCAAATTTAAGAATAGTTTGGCATCTACGATGTACCTGATTGTACGATTCATCAAAGGTTGCAATGGATTATCATGGCTTCATTGAGGTTTGTTGTGGTTGTGGGTTTGTAACAAAATATACAAGCTTGAGCTGATTCAGTTAATAACTCAGATTATAGCATTCATTCTTGATCAGTAGCATGTTGTTAACAAGTGTGGTATGTAATCAAAGTGCACCCGTAACCAATATCTTCTATCGGAAGCTTTAACAGAAGCGGAAAGAACTGACCAGAAGCATTTCCGGCCCAAATCCGGCGATCTAAACATTTGAAACGAGGCTTAATCAGGTGGTTAGAGGCATTACCGGTGAACTGAAATCCGATCAGTAGCGTTCTCTTGTAGTCTGAACCATCTCCGGCGGCCTGAGGAATGAGCAGTAGCTTTACCGGTTGAACATCAGAATTCCGATTGAAGTTCGACTTCCGCTTGAAGGTTGGAGCGGACAGGATTTCCGGTTGAAGGTTAGAAGCTCCGGTTGAGAGTTGAAGCGGACTTGAACTTCCGGTTGATCAAGAAGTTCCGGTTGAACTTGACTTTTCCGCTTGAAGTCTTGAGTTCCGCTTGATGTTCTCAGTTGGACCGGAGATTCCGGTTGAACCTAAAAGTTCCGCTTGAACTTAGTTTTTCCGGTTGACTGGAAATCTTCTGTTTGAACGATGAGACGGAAGAGAGGAAAGATTGGTTCAATTTCCGGTTGAGGACTGTACCGGAACTGGGTTTCCTTTTCTGCCACTTTTCCGACATATGCAAAGAGCAGCATGTCTGTTTCTCCTTTCTTTTCCCGATACACGCAAGGTACATGAAACCCTAGCGGTCCGTTGTCATCACCTTCCTTTCGTGAAACCCTAATACACAACAGTCAACTGGGTCGGTTACCCAACTACAACATCAACCATCGTCATCTTTCATCGATTGAGAAAACCAGATCGCGAACATGACCATCGCAGACTTCATTCATTACCCTTTAACCTAATCACCATTGTTGACCTCATCTCCATAGCTATCTTCGACCCAGAGTTAATCAGAAGCATGATTTCGAGCTGCAGTTTCGTATACATCATGTTTTCTGAGTTCTTCGGTCTTTAACAGTAACTATCTAACATCTTCAAAACCTGCAACTCTCATGTTTACTGTGCTCTCATATTTTCTAGAGAGAGTATTGCCATGGTTACGTGTGAAACTGTGAAGAGAGATGGAGTATGGGACAGAGGAATTAAAGGTGATGTACGATGCAGTTGACATCAAAAGAGTAAAAGTAAAACTCTTTTTGCAATACATCGAATAGGGAAGAGTGAATGCTTTTGTCGTGAGAAGTTGGGTTTTGCAAAAAGTCAAAGAGAAAGAAAAAATGTGATGGGACCATAAAAAACAAAAAGTACAAAAACAAACTTTTGTTTTGGTCAGATGAGTTTGACGGATAAACAAAAGTGAAGTCTAACAAGACAACAAATTATGATGGGACAACACATATTCTTCTCTCTTTTGCTAGCTAAAAAACCACGTAATTCTTTGAATAAGTAAATATCACTTAGACTTTTTTATACAAGATTAAAACAAATATAGAATATCTACCATGAATTTTGAATAAAAGAAATAAAAAAAAATAAGCTTACGTAGAATATCATGAAAGTTCAAATTTTGAGGTAGGCTTAGACTAAATTGGGAAATATGATAAACTCACTTGTGTTTACCAAATCTAAACATAAAGACTCAAAGAGATTTGTTTTCAAGAACGTAAGAATGTATGAACAAATAGGTTTTGACAAGAAATTCAAAAACCTTTTTCAAAGACATTGAAAGATATGGAGGGGAGTTCAAAAATCTTTCAAAAATTATATGCATCTCCATTTGTTTACAAAAACAAGCATATGAACACAAAGTTGAGATATCAACCGTGATGTTGCATTATCTCGACCGTGGCTCTGATGCCAATTGAAAAACCGAGGTGGTGGGAAAATATATAAATAATGCTACCTTTACCTTGGTTGCGGAAGCGGATCGAGTCTTTGTGTGACTCGTTTTTGAGAAAACAAATAACACCGAGATATAGAGTTTATGGTGTTTGAGATGTGATGATGATGAAGAACAAAGCTAGTAGAAACATGGATATGAAGAACAAGATAGATCTATGATAATCAACATGAAAGATAGATAACAAAGGATAACCAAATGATTAATAATAACCGAATGATTACATTACCTACCCCACGCATTCCCGGGTTTCTTGAGCTTACTAGGTAAGTTCAAGAACCCTTGACAAGCTTCGAGGAACCATGACTATCTCTCTCTCACTAGACATACATCATCTAGTCTTTCACATGAGAAAGACTTGCTATAAATACTACAAAACTCACTAAGGGCATAATAGTAAAACTACTAACTAGTGACAATATTTAACCAATAAATAATATTCACTAGAGCCATCTTCTTTAGTTAAGTCTTGTGTCTTGAGTTGTCATCTTCTTCACCGTGTTGTCGGGACGGCAGACGTTAAGTGGCCGTTGAGTATTAAACACATCTATCCAAATCTTGTTGGCTCGGTATCTCGATTCCCAACAGATGGCACATCAGCATATACGTTATTTGCCATGGATAGATTAAGTCTAAAGGCTGTAGGTACATGCGTAATCTGTGAATGTGCATGACTAATCTGATATCTGCAAGTAAGATATAAACATAAAGCTTGCCTGATAATCTTTGGTTATTTGCTTCTTGATGAATGCTGTGTGATGATTCCAAAAATGGAATAAAGAGAAATTATGATGAATGCATGTTTTCATTTTGAAAGATTTAAACTTGTCTGATTTTCTTTATTTTGTCAAACGATCGGACTTTCTCTGCGTATCGAAAGATCGACCTGGTTGTTGTTCGTTTGACGTTCTGCTTTATTTTTATTGGTGTTTCGTATAATTCATCGGTCATTCTCTGCGTATACGGAAGTATCGACCTAATCGTTGTTGAATTATACAACTTCAACTTGTTTTGTTTTCTTATTTTCTCAAATACTTGGGCTTTCTCTGCGTGTCCACAAGACCGACCTGATTGCTAGGTATTTGTGGTTCTGCTTTATTTTTGCATGACTCGTCAAGGATGATTAAATCTCTAAGAAAGTTGGTTTTATATGATAAAAATGATGATTTGCCAGTATTTCTGATAGAGTGGAGGCCGAGTTATCAGTGCATGATAATATTACCTTAAGCATATCTGAACACGATAAAAAATGATTGGTTCGTGCTGAAATAAACATAAATGTTTTATTTGCAATTATCTTGGCTTGCGTGCTGATTAAGGCCGAAATTCAAATGTGCTAGATACGTTATGTCTAATATGATCTCGCGTTGTTATCTTTCTCGCAAAATACCAAAAATAGAGTCTGATTCTATATTGCATTTTAGTTCTCATTTCATATAATTCAAAAAGATTTTTGGTGTCTTTTGATATTAAAATTTCAAAAAGCCATTTGTTTCTTATTTGTTTTCGACCGATCAATACATGATACGAAATCAAAATTTCAAATCTATATCTTGGATTCTCGAAGAGAAGTTTTGCGCCAAGATTAATTTACTTTTCAAAAGAAAAAGGAAAACCGTGTTTCTGTCTTCTGAAATTGCAAGTTGTGTGCTGTCAAGACTCAAGCATGGTGAAAGGCAACGGCGGAACCACGGGAGGGTCCGGGGGGTCAGGTGACCCTCCGGCGACTCTCCGACGATGACATTTTTCACTGACTGAGGTCTGCAATTAAGTAGTTTTTTAGTACTTTGACCCTCAGATAATCCCTAGTGTTGAGTGGTTTGGTAGGAAGAAAAAAGAAATAAAGTAACATGATTGAATACATTTACCGGCGACACCTGCGTTGAGTTAGGATTTTCTGATGATCGTGAAGGAGAAGAAACACATATAATAAACAATATTTTAGTTTCTTTTATTTAAGTCCTTTTAAAATCAATTCCTGACAAACCTACCCTTCTGTTTAGTTTGTCTTGTCAAAATTTTCTTTTCCACTGACATGGATAATCGAACAAGTTATTCTTTTCTAAATAATTCAAAATAAATAATATTTAGACTTTGATTAACTTTTTTAAATTGTAGATAATTTTATTTTGATTTCTTTCTCCTAATATATATATATATATATATATATATATATATATATATATATATATATATATATATATATATATATATAGGGTGAGGTTCATTGTAGACACCCCCATAAGTGTAGACATGTAGACACCCTATTTCACATGTGAAATTACTTTATTTGACATATGTTTTCACATGTGAAATTTTCTGAACAATGAGAAAAAGGAAAAAAAAGAAAAAAGAAATTAATCATAACCATTGGATCAAGAGATCTAATGGTGAAAAAGGGTGTCTACCTGTCTACACTTATGGAGGTGTCTACAATGAATTTGTCACTATATATATATATATATATATATATATATATATATATATATATATATAACCCGCATATATATACAAGATTTCCCAATTAGTAAAGAAAATATCTGTAAAACGTGATTTCTATGATGGAGTACTTACAATCTCCTTAAGTAACAAGATTTGAGATTTTCTAGTAAATGCATTATTGTTTTCTGACGAGAAAGATGTTTTTGTACATTATTCATTAAATTTTAAAAAAAAACCAAATTCAGAATAATTTCAAGATATACAAAATCAAATATTATAGTTACTCGTCAACGGTAGTTCTCAAGCTTGTTATGCATCATCGTTAAAGACGACCATGTAAAAAGTTCTACATTGACCATCTAAATAAATTTTTCTAGTTCCGCCACTGGTGAAAGGGGGAGTATGAAGTATCTTTCACAAATGGATCTTGAAGTTCAAAGATTGTTCAAAAAGTGATCCAGCCATGCAAGCTCTATTGCTAACAAGAAAATTCAAGTTGAAGATCAGATGCATCAATGATAAAGATTGAAGACTAAAGTTTAGTTAGCATAGCTACATTACACGTTAAGGGGGAGTTTGTTAGAGCATATTCCTATGCTATAATGTGTCTCGTGTGATATATCTAAGTGAGCGTGTCATTATGAGTCTAAGTGTAAACTTACCAAGGTGTACGTACCATATGGTACGCCGTACCAATTGGTACGCCCGTACCAATTGGTCCGGAACTTGATTCGCCAGTGGTAAGTTGATCACTATAAATAGGTTGACTAGCTTAGCATGTTGGTACTTGGTCATTTCATTTACACTAAGTGTGTGTTTCCAAGTGTGTATTCTAGAGAGAGAAACCAAAGCCATGTAATTGTTTTCATGGTGAATCAATAAAACAAAGCTTATTTACATTCTCGATTGGTTCATCCAGTATAATTCTATGATTTTACTTCTACTCAAAGATTAAAATTGTATTTTAGACTCCTCTCTGTTTCTGATATTTTTATGTTGTGGAGGATACGACATGGAGTTGAATACATACTCAGTGTATGAACATGTTCCTTCTGTTTTCATAAATGGACAGCTTCCAAATTGTCTCTCTCTTAATCCATTCAATTTCAAATTTTGAATTTATATATACTAGTAAACTGACCCGCGCCTTGTGGTGGGTCGAAAATATTTTTATGAGAATCATTTTTATTTCTTATATTTTTATTGTATAAAATAATAGTTAACAATCAAACATTATATTTAAGTAAATAAATACGGATAAGGAACTTTTTTTTTTCTAGAAACGTTCCATCTTGAAAATATCTTTATAATTAGATGATTTACTTTCTATAATAATAGTATAGAAGCTATATATGTTATGTTTTCTACTTTTAATAATAAAAGTATGAAATTTACTATGATTGTGATATAAAATTGGCCAACCTTCTTAAACACACCTTATTTAACTTTCTTTCTACTAATAATAATAACATTGTCATTTAAAAACTTAGACGTTGATCATTGATTTATATGATCTACATTACATAATCAAATTAATCTCAAAGCAAGAAGATATTTTTTAAGAGGAAAATAACTTTCATTTTCCAAACAACTAACCCACTTTAAAACCAACTTGAAAGTAATAGGGTTATTGGCTTGTATTAATCCCAACTATCACGTATTGGCCGATAACACTCCCAACTTTACTCCTTCCACCTGCCACCACGAACTATCATCATATTTTCCTCCATCACTCCCCCGTTAAATTTACTTAATGAAATTGGAACTAAAAGCCGGGTAAACTTACAATACATGGAATTCAAATGGGGTTAAGTAATTAACGGGGGAGTGATGGAGGAAAATATGATGATAGTTCGTGGTGGCAGATGGAAGGATTAAAGTTGGGAGTGTTATCGGCCAATACGTGATAGTTGGGATTGATACAAGCCAATAACCCAAAGTAATAACACTATTGTTAAAGTTTAAACTTTATTTTTAAAAACTTGTCTCATTTAGAAAATAATTGGAATATAAAAAAAACTTTTTAATCAAGAAGAAAGAAATAGCACACACACAGCAACATGTAGAATTTTAATAAATCTTACTCGCTTGAAAAACAATTAGAAAATGAAAAACAACATTTCTTTCTGATTAAGAGGCAAGAAATAGCACAAACAAAGCAACACTTTATTTGGAAAACTTAAGAGCAAATGTATGTGAAATGGCTCAGAATTAAAGATTATAGTAATCTTGTTGCATATCATCATAGCCACATATACAACAGCTCAGTTCGGTATTTAAGAGGAACATCAAAGGAAAAGCAGATTATACTGGCTGCAAAAATTATTACCATGCCAAGCACAACCCACTACTCCTCTATAACCTCAACACGTGAATGATCATCATAGCAAGATATAGAATCAGAAAGGGACGATCAAGAAAGGGTCAAATCTAAGATGGCTCAAATCACTTTACGATCATCATAGCCAAACTTCAATATCATAAATTAGAAAGGGACAATCCTGAAAATGGCAAATCTGAAAAATGCTCAAATCAGTTTAAATTTTCACAGCTAACATTCAATACCATGAATCACTAAGATGCAACTGAGAAGTTCCAATTTCCAAAGAATAAATATGTACTTAAAAAAACGCACAATCGTCAGCGTCGATCTGCTATGGTTCGGAACCAAACCCGACCACCACCAGGCCCTGCATCGATATCCGGCGGGTTAGCCGCCGGCGTCGGACTTCCTGCGTCGGAATCGCAGCAAAAGACAAAGAAACAACAGCAGCGCCGCCGACCTCTGTCGTCACCACTCTCGTCACCAACATGAAAAAGCAACCAAAGGTGAACATAAAGCCTTCGAGATGCATATCAAAGAAAGAAAAAAAGGCACCACCCAATCTTGCAAATCACAAAATCCATTTGGACGAAATAGTACATTATAAGTGTACAATTCACCTTTGAGATTTTCGGCAGGTAAGCCGCCGCCGACGGACTACTTGCGCCGGAATCACAGCAAAAGACACAGAAACATCAGCAGCGCCGCCGACCTCTGTCGTCACCACTCTCGTGACCAACATTTAAAACCAACCAATGGTGAACATAAAGGCTTTGCGTCAACGTCCGGCGGGTAAGCCGCCACCAGCGGCCTGCCTACGCCGGAATCGGAGCAAATAACGAAGAAACAGCACCAGCGCCGTCGATCTTCATCGTCACCACTCACCGTCACCGCCACTCTCCGTCACCAGTATGACAACCGGCAACGTAGAGAGAGAAACAGAACCTGAAATAAGTGTAAGACAATCGGCGACATAGAGATAGAAACAGGACCAGAGAGAGATGCAAGAGTGGAGACGGCAGAGAGTTTTAAAACTCTCCAAGCCCCAAAATTGCCCACAGTAATTACAAAACATGTGACTTTATAGAGAGTTTTACAACTCTCCAAACCCCAAAATTACCCACAGTAAATACAAAACATGTGACTTTATACCAGCTACTAAAGTTGTTGAGATGCATATTAATAAAGAAAGAGAAAAAAAGGCACCGCCCAATCTTGCAAATCATAAAAATCCACTTGGACGAAATAGTACACTATAAGTGTACACCTCACCTTTGAGGTTTGATAATAAATAAATATTACTTCTTTGACTTTCATCAAAGTAGTCATAGGTTCTACGTTTTGTTTACATGCTACAATGTTCAATTTCATGGGCTTAATATTGACAATCAATACGTTTCAATTTTAGTTATCTTTTTTGGTCTATATAAAATTACATTGAGATACAAAATCAACTATGACAGGTTCAAATACAACCTCTTATATGCTTTTTGGTAATCAGTTAGGTTCAAATACAATCTCTTATAGAAATTTACATATATGTTATTCAATAATGCTACAAAAAAAGGATTGTATATAGAGAGCAAGTTCTGTGTGATCAAAAATTAGGTGTGTGGTTATCAAGTTCATATGTTTTCTATTAGTACATTTATGTTGATTTAATTTTATAGAAGGCATCTTTTATTGAAGCACCCAAACTGATTATTTCGACTTAAAGCTGCAATAATTTCCAAATACCACCCAAATGCACTCACTTGTATATGTCTTTGTATTCAGGTGCAATGGGGTAGCAAGGAACAATGCTGAGTGTGTATTGAAACTTGGAACAAAGCATTACATGATAAAAGCGTAGAACTATATATGCCAAACGGGCCAATCCAAATTTTGTTTCGTTTTTCGAAGCTAAAAAGTTTTAGTGTTAAAGGTCACATATCAAACGGGTCACTTGTATTTAATGAGTCAAACAATCAGCTTTATTAAACTGGTGAAACATGTTACTTTTAATAAATGGGTCATATTTTTTTAAAGTTTTGATAAATGACTCAGATTTGTAGAAACAATACACCATTTTCATATAAAAGATGGTGGCTTTGTGAGTCTGTACTTATGAACGCTCATTAAGAATCGATGGTCTAGAAACATGTCGTTTTCTAATAAAGCACTGCGAGTTGTCCAAGATAGGTTGAATCAACCCCAAAGTTGGATTGGCATTCATTTTATTTGAATAAAGCTTTGTTAAAAAGATAAAGCGGATTTAAAAAGTTTGCCAACATTTTTCTTCATACCTATTGATTTTTTTTTCATGTTGTCATTATAGATCATTTGTGAGAGGGAATATCATATTGGTTGTCTGAGAGAACATAACATGGCTGATTTCTCTCTCTCTCTCTAAGTAAGTAATAATATGCATTTTTTTAAATTTATTATTAAGTGTGAAGCAGAAGTCTTTATATGGTCAGATGTATGATGTTAGCATTTGTGTTTTTTTAAATTTATTGTTAAGTGTGAACGTGAGTTTCGTGAAGTACCTGACATGTACCTGTTGTTGTGGTAGTTGCTTATCTACTTTGGATGCTATGAAGAGGTGTAACTAGAGTTCATGAGCAACATGATATTTATAAACTTCATCACTTCAGTTTATTATGAAGTTTGGATGCTTATATACATTTGACTGATGACTAAGTTTAGTTTTATCTGCAGTTGGTAGAGGACCACTCGAAAATTTGCCATGGGCAGTGCCCATTTCCCCCCAAAAAAAAGAGGACCACTCAAGGAAGGTATGATGAGGATCAACACGACCCTTTATAAGAAAAAAAGTGATCAATTTCATGTTTGAAAATCGGTTGACTTGATGTATCTTCATATGCTTATTTGGTTTCGAAGTGCAAAAGACGATGTTATCGTTCCTTTGAGCAATGCATCTTAGTTGCTATAGCTACACATTTTAATGTTTTCTTTTTCATAAAATAGATAATGTTGATCTTTCATTGTGGTTTTTGTGTGATGGATATGTCGTTTAATGTTTTCTTTTTCATAAAATAAATAATATTGATCTTTCATTGTGGTTTTTGTGTGATGGATATGTCGTTGGTGTTTGGGACTCCTTTTTAAACGACTATATATGTTTATTAGTTTTAGAATAAGCAGTTTGGAGTAAGAAGTAAGAACCCCAAGCTACACCCCGAAATTGCTTGCTGCTGACAATTAATCAGATGGGTAATTTAAACCCTCAGATTGCTATTTCAAAACATAATAGTAGACAACAGTTTTAATAATCAATCTCGAACATCCTCTTCAAAACATAATAGTAGACAACAATTTTAATAATCAATCTTGAACATCCTCTTTATGCACACTTTGTACATATTTTAAGGATTAAGAAGTTAATATTGTACAATAATTTTAAATTTTTTTATCAAGTCTCATTACGTAGTTTCTGTATGTTCTGTTGATCAGGAATCAGCTCGTAGAAACTATAATGATCATGCCAATACACATAGGCGACCAATTTGTGAAGTTGTTATGGATGTGATTATTTATGTTTTGGCCACCACATTCCTGTTCTTTTTACGGCCTTATGGGTTTGACTAAAATTATTTATGCTTAGACTTAGACTAGAGAACATAGTTGTTTTGGATAACAATTTGAAATTTCCTATATAGTTTGTTTCTTATAGTGTTGTGGCAATTGATTTGTTTATCTTTTTAACTAGTAAATTGACCCGCGCTTCGCCGCTGATCGTGTGTTATTTTCACCTAATACATATATTCTAACTGTCCAAAGGAGTAGTAAACATCAATTATTAATTTCTATGAATCAATTTATATAAGAAAATGAACCTGCAGTTTTTTCACATACTACATTAGATTCACACATTTGGAAGCTACACTAAACAGCATATCAACTATACTGATTAGACACCTAAATTATAAACTGATTATATGATGGATGTAATAACTTATTGACAAACAAACTACACTTTTAATCTTGTAAATTATCCTGTTCACTATCTCCTTTAATTTTCTTTCAGATCCATCTCCATCTTAAGACCAATATTAAGAGAAAAAGAGGCTCATGGATGTCTTCAAACAGCAAACAGCAAGTAGATCTGAAATGATGCATAAAGCAAAATAATTTTTTGGTTATTACATGTCTCAACTTCCCATTCCCTCATTTTATACAAAATTTCCTAAGATTTTAGAATAAGATTTGATAAGTGAAACCATAAGTTAAAGGTAAAATTTACCAGATCAATGATTTTCAAAGCTTTCCTTCGGATTTCAGGTTCTACTAAAACACTCATCTTTTACCTATAACAAACGTTAGAAAGTCAGTGAAGTACATCAGAGGTGAACTATTAATAAGAAGAAATTTTCAACACATGAAGGCTCAGATAAGGGCTATGGAGACCCCAATCAAAATCATCATTGCCTCTGTAAGCATTACCTTGTCTTCACACGAATTCACAGCCAACTCCCAAGTCTTTTAACCTTCATTTTTATTCTTAAAATACGGAAATGTGAAGAAAGTTTGAGATTTGATTATGGCTAGTTCTTAAGACCCAAAAGTTTCAAGTTTCAGATTTGATCATGGCTCAGATTAATACACTATTTCTCCTGAAATAGATCAATAAAAGGCTCAGATGGGGAAAGATGTCGGCTGCAGGTTATTTTGCCTCCCTGAACAATTATTCCCCAAACATCACAGCCTCTACAATTCACTTTTGAAACCAATAAAATCATCATTGCCATATCTGAGTGTATACTCAGCCAACAAAGCAGAAAGATCACGCGTTTACCAAACAGAGGCATAGTCATTCAACCCTTTGTACATCCATACTCAGATATGGATGCGTTTACCGAACTGAGGCATAGTCAGCCATACTCAGAGAGAAGAGTGATTTAATAAACCATGTCACCACCGCCCTTTTAGGCCAATAAAAAGCCTCACAGAAAATATAAGCCTATGAGATAATACCATCTGGCACGCACAGTATCATATTAGAGAATATGTAAGCATTCAAATTTGCCAACTAATATTTCATAAAAAGGCTTCATAAAATCATAAAACCAACGTACAAACTTAATAACAAAGAAGGCTCAGATCATATTATGTGATGGTGTCACTAAGAAACACATTTGTAGTTATGGCTGCAAATACGAATTGCCAGGCCAGAAACAAACTGTATTGCATCTCTTGTGTATCATCAAAATATGGGTGAACATCATAGCCTGATCAGGAGTGGAGTTAAAAAAAAAAATAAGCCACGTGAATAGCTCGAACAAAGTAGACACAGCCTTTAAAAAGTCCACATATCAGCATCGGCTAAGGGCTCAAATCATGCAAACACGCATTAAATCAGTTAGAAAGAGCGAAAAAATTAGAGTTTTTGTAACGTTGTTCTGCCCAAATTGAGTAAACTTTTGAATTAAGTTTTGATATTTTAAAGCATATTATAAAATGTTATAAAGGGTTTTCGTAACGTTGTTCTCCAATCCTGTTTTGGTTCTAACATTTCTAGTGAACCATTGTCAACTGATGAGTGAAAATCAGATTTACTTCCCAGCTTTTCTGAAGTAAGCTTCTTTTTTCCATAAAAATGTAGTGTTGGGCATTGGTTCACTAAAGATAATGGCATCATGATTAACATATTTTGTATTTTTGGCATTTGATGTTGAATTGTTAGTAGTCGTAGGACAATTTTGTGCAAAATGACATTTCTTGTGACAAATATAACACAATCGACGATTAGTTGGAGTGATTGAAATTAGTTTTCCAAACTGATTAGTCAAACATTTATCATAGACTTTGGAAATCACAGGTATAGGTTTCCTTGGTTTCTAAGATTTTTGAAAACATTTTGGAGAATCATAAAAAACAGAATCATCTCCATAACCAAAGAATTTATCTTGACAATAAAACCTGTTAGATTTAGCAGAATAAAATGAATCTGAATTTTTACCGCCTGGTGGTGTAGCATCAGATATGAAGAAGACTCTTTAGAAAGAAATCTTTTCTTCTTCCAAAATTGAGGCTTTTTATCTGAGAACACCTTCTGTTTCTTTTTCTACTCATCTTTGAACTCCTTTTTGTTGTTATTTGTCATTAAACTCCTTTTCCTTCATATCCCAATCCACCATTCATCTGCATAAAATATTTTTTTCACAGAATGACCTTGATATGCTAGATGAGAAAATTCATCTTTGATAGCTTTAACACCAACTTCCTTATTCAGTAAATGTAAGGATCAATCTAACCCTCACGCGATATCAAAGACTAGTAAAACCGTGCGGAATCCGGTTTTAGCTAGGTGATTCAAGAATAAACAATATATGCAATAATCGAAAAGTGTAAGAAACAAGAAAACACAAACCGATTGTATACGTGAAAGATCACTTCAATTAACACCAAGTCCGAACCTAGAAAGGTTTCGGTTACACCTTTTAGAACTCGCAACCAGTTAGCACCAACAACCCTAAATTGATCATAGGAGGGTCTATATATAGGAGAGATTGACTTGTTAAACAAGTCAATCTCTTTACAAAATTTCGAAACCTAAAGCCCATCCAAAACCGATCGGACCTACCACTATCACTAGCCCACATTTACATTTAACAAGCCCACTAACAAAATACTAGTCCAAACTATTAACTAACAAACTAATGCCAAAGCCTCAAAAGCCCGGACTCTACAATCTTCCCCTAGGCTTTAGCATTAGTCAGACTTCACATCCTGAACTTCTTTGACAGATTTACTGTTGCTGGATCATACCACATCTCTTTTGCCACGATCTCAGCTACGGCCCGAGTATAACACTTTGCATATTCTTCAGTGTCTTGATTACTCTCAATCTGATGCTTTGCTAGTACCATTATATCCTTCTTGTGAAACCTCATCAAATCATGAACTTCCATGACATTGATTGTCTTTGATTTGCAGAGAATTTTGGCTTCACCAGAATAATCACTATAAGCCCATGTTTGAAAATCATGCAAGCAATCTTCAGGATGTCTCATCGGCATAGGTATTGTTTTTGTCTTGTCTGTAGGTGGATACAAAACATTTGTGAACTTTTTGGCTTTTACACTCTCCTTTCCTGGGATACTCTTCTTTCCATCCCATTTGAATACACTCCTGTACTTCTTCACATACGATTTCTTGTGAGGAAAATATTCAAACCTCTTGAAATTGCTTCGCACAGCATTTTCCAGTTTCTTGTAGAAGTACTTGGCTTGCTCATTGTTTAAAGGATTTGAAAACGGTGCATGGTACAACATTGTGAGATCTACATTCGTCCACGAGTAAAACTGGGTCCAGCTCTTGTAGTATTCCAATGGATACTGACCCTTTCTTCTTACTACGAACATATTCTTCTCTCCATCAAACATCCAGGCTTTAATATCTGCATTAATTCCTTGCTTATCATGATAATGCTCTCCCAACTAGATTAGATACCTTTCAGGAGGATAGGCAAATGTCTGAGCCTCCCAACCTCCGTCAAATTCAGAAGCTGGTACTGTCATATAATCTCTATCCCGAGTATCTTTATCTTTAGTGGAAGCTTCGGGTAATACATTCTGAGTTTCCTCAGGGATATCAGCTTCAAAGTCAAATACTGGTGATTGTGAGGAATCACCTACACCTGAACTTCCTTCTGTGTTACCTGGATCTCCCTTATCACCTTGACCAGAGATGGATCTGCTTGATCTATCCGAGCTAAGCTGCTTGATTAGCTTATGGAGATCTCTGAATTGTCTTGCAAACTCTCGGTTTATCTTCTTCTGATTCTCCAACTCAATGTTATGAATTTTCTGAATATCAATCAGATCTTCAATTACCTCACTTTGGACTGTATTCTGGGCTTTCAGAACTTTTATTTCTTCTCTAAGTTCCTTTTCCAGTCTGAATTCAGGGGTTTCTACTGCTTTCCCCTTTTCTTGGGTTGTGGGTTGAGTGGATGATTGACCGGCACTTGAGCTTGTAACTGGTGGTACACGAGGGTCCAATCTCCTTCTTCTTGGGTCACTTGGGCCTTCCACATGGTGTTTTGTAGCAATCGACTCAGTCTCAGTCATTTCTTTAAGAACAGAAGCACCGAGGGGAGGATCCTCTGTGGCTTTCCGTTTTCTAATCAGTGGCGTCTCAGCAGTTTCAGTCTCAACTTCCTCTAGAGTGATGTCATCAAGATACGTGTCATAATTGATATTATCTTCACCTTTAAAATTCAGCGCACCAATCCGCACATCTTATAAGTCAAACTCTTCCCAGTCAGAGTCATCGGGAAGGTCAACAACTTTCTTCGGAGGAGGAGGTCGACTATGTTCTTCTTCAACAGAGGCATTTCTGTTCACTAGAACTTCCTCTCTCACTATTTCTCCAAATTCTCCAAACTTATCACCAAACGGCATCTTATCAGACAATTTCTTCTTTGGATTTATCATTGGAAAAACCTCAATGCCCAATGGCTTGGTATCATGTGTGTCATTTGTCTTTCTCAGTGCTGGATATCTTGAATCCAGAACTAACTGGATGAATCTTGGAACAGCTGCAAACTTTTTGTCTCTGGACACCACAGCCTTCACATCTTCAAATATCATTCTGGACCAGTTGAACCTAACACCTCTGACCAGTGACACCATTGCATGGGTGTGCACTTGGTTCAACTGATCTGTGGAGTTCTTTTTGGCAATGACACATTTTTGCAGGTAATGTGCCAACATTCTCCAATATGGTGGAATGAGAGCCTTCATGGTGGGAGGAGATATTGTGAGGTAACCCATTTCCTTCAGGCACTGAGACACCATTTCTTTATCAAGAACAGTGGGATCAGCAACTACATCTTTAAGTCTGAGTGCCTGCCTGAAATTCTCTTCAGTTAACATCACCTCAGTAGCTTGAATCTTGGCAATTATCTGCTTTCCATCTTCAGATACATCTGCTGTCTTCCAAAACTCTTGCTGCATACGTTTGCATATAACCGGGTTTGCTGTTAGTGCATAGGTTAGACAACACTTCTTCAATCCTGCTATCATTGACAGGTACTTCTCTCTGTATTCAGCAGGCGGGTCCAGCAAATAAGCCACCTGATTGTGATCTTTGACAAACTCCAAGTCCCTACACTCAAAAACACAGATAAACATCCAAAACAAACAAAAGTTCATTAGTTTTACGGATTTCCCGAAAAACGGACAACATAACGACTTAAAATTAAGTGAAAAACCATTGAAATCATCATCAGGTACCTTTCTGATCGAAAAGCAGGGTTTTCGATCGGAAAGCATCCGTCCGATCGGAAAGTCACTTGGTTACCGAGGGCCTTGATCAAAAAGTGTATGTCTCGATCGAGAAGTCCAGGCTCTTGATCGGATAGCCTAGTTCCACGATCGAAAAATCAGGTCACCGATGACGAATGATCGAAAAGTACTGGATTTGGATCGAAATGTGTATATCTCGATCGAGAAGTCCAGGCTCCGATCGAAAAGCATAACTCTTGATCGGAAAGCTTGGTTTCTCGATCGAAAAGCCCCAACTCATCGGTGATTAGCGATCGAAAAGTGTCAGGGGCTGATCGAAAAGCCCCTGAATCGATCGAAAAGTCTTTCTTCTTCGATTTTCAACCTGCAACTCAATTAAACAGACCATATATGCGATTTTTGAACACTATTTCAAGCAAACCAAGTACCCATCCCATTATCCCTTCCATACCCGACCCAAAAACATAAAAAAATAAACACATACTCAAGTCGGTCCTTTGGGGGTTTAGCTACGCGCTTCAGACGGGGAGCCATCACTCGAAATCAAGGCCGAGAAGGTGTTCAGAGGGTGAATCCGACAAGAGGGCAGGTGGCGGATGGTTGAAACGATGGTAGAGGGCGGCGGATTTGGAGATGACAGTGGCGGCAGTGCCGTAAGTGACCGGAGAGGCTGTGGTGGTTGGAATTTAACGGGAATGGTGGTGATGAGTTCGCAGGGGAGTGGCGGAGGTTGAGGTGGTGGTCGATGGTGACGGCAGAGGGTGGTGGTGGTGATCGGAGATGGTGGAGGTGAATTTAGGGTTTGGAGGAGAGAGAGAATTGAGATGGTAATGAGGGGAAGGGGGGCCGGTGGTTCCCCTTTCTCTTTTTTTCAAAATTTTAAAATTTTCACTTAGGCCCCCTCAAGTTTTGAAGTAGAGCTATTGACACCCAAACTTTAACAAAAACTAAATTTTCTTAATCAAACTCAATTTTATCATCAAATACCCACAGTTAATCCCGTTTATTACTGAAAGCTTCCCCTGAACTCAAGCCCGAGAGTTTATAATCTGGCAACTTAAAATTAACACAAAATAACCAAACCAAAAAAAAAACCAAAATAAAATTAAATGGTAAAATTAAGCTAACAAAAAAAAACTTAACTAACTGAGTTTTGAATGAAGAGGCATTGTTAGGGATCATACCAGATAGTCTGTGACTGAGGAACCCTTTTCAGCTTCAGTTACTTCGCGTGTTCAGGCGATTACTGGTATTTTGGTCCATCTTTAAACTCATGCCGCTTTCGCTTACTCAAGCAGTTTCATCACATAATTTATATTTTAAGGTTTATTTAATTATGATAATCTATTCAGGTCACACACATAAGTCCTAGGTATAATTTGTACACTCTATCAAGCACACCTGGTTTCCATACAACATTCTTCACGACACCTTTCCTTAAGCCCAACATCATGCTCCAGACGGGTTGAGAAAAGAAAAGAATAGATCACGGGGGTTTTGTTGGATAATATACAAAGTTAGCTGAATTTTTGAAACATTTTTAATAATGTTCTCATCAGTGACAAAGGCTGAGGGTTTTGGACGCTTGAGGGTCTCTTTTGATTGTGCACATTGGCATCTTTTTGGTTTATCATATATATACAATGTGATCTAAAACGTACGTGGATCAGGGTGGTTCCAGGTCTCTGCTTTCGCAAAACAGAGGAGTCCTGACTCACGTACAACATTCCCAGTTCATTGCTTACACAAAGCAGAGGGAATGGGATTTTTGAGCATGACATTAACACTCAGAACCGGGCGTGTGTCTCAGGATACCTGATGCACAGTCAAATAGAGATTGTACTAACCTAAGAGTGTGCTCCCTTTCAAGCATCATACATTATCTTCAAGTGTTGTGATAAAACATACCTTTTGATTGATTGCCAGCAGAGCCTACCAAGCATATCGACCATGAATCACTGCTTTTCACTTCCACCTTACACGTGTCAGTCAGCAAACACCTGGAAATTTATATCACTTCCCTGCCTGGTCAACCAAAACCAGTAAAAAAATTTAAAAGCACACACATTTGAGGAAATGTATATCTTAAATCTTCCCCTTGCTGTTAGATTTTTTTTAAACTACCAAAAAGACACTATTTTTGTATTTTTGAAATTTTTTAATTTTTTTGATTTTTTTTGATTATTTTTAAATAAATAAAACAAATTGCCAGACTACTCATCAAAGGCTATCATTCGAAGGCCTTTGAGACACATTTCAAAGTTTGCACTAGGAAGGGGTTTGGTGAACATATCCGCCACATTGTCCTCTGATGCCACCCTTTCTAAATGGATGAGCTTGCGGTCATAGCAATCCCGAATGAAGTGCGTTTTGATATCTATGTGTTTGGTTTTGGAGTGCTGCACGGGATTTTTCACAATTTGCAATGCAGCATTATTATCACAAAAAATGGGAGAATCGAGGAAAATTCAAACCGTAATCTCCCAGCTGATGCTGCAACCATACCACCTGTGAACAGCAAGCGGATGCAGCCACATATTCTGCTTCGGCTGTCGACTGGGACACCGTGTGCTGCTTCTTGCTCTGCCAGGACACCAACCTGTCACCTAAAAATTGAGCTCCAGCAGATGTCGATTTCCTGTCAAGCTCATTGCCACCGTAATCACTATCAGAGAAAGCATACAGGTTAAATCCGGACTCTTTAGGGTACCAGAGGCCTAGACGAGGCCGAACTTTCAAATATTTAAAAATACGTTTTACAGCAGAGAGATGAGAGAGTTTAGGATTAGCCTGATAGCGTGCGCATTGGCACACAGCGAGCATGATATCTGGACGGCTGGCAGTTAAGTACATCAGAGACCCAATCATTGACCGGTACATGTGCTCGCTCACTGGTTGATCGTCTGGATCCCTGGTAAGTGCAGGTCTTGCCGCCATAGGTGTGGAGACAGGCTTTGCATCCATCATTTTGTATTTTTCCAATATTTCTGTGACATATTTTGCCTGATGGATAAGTATTCCACTGTCGCTCTGCTTTACCTGTAGGGCAAGGAAGAACTCCATCTCACCCATCTGACTCATCTCAAACTTTGTGCGCATGACTGTCTCAAACTCTTTGCACAAGTCTTCATTGGTAGAACCGAAGATGATGTCATTAACATATACCTGCACCATGATTATGTCATTTCCAACCTCCTTCCTGAAAAGTGTCTGATCCACTATGCCTCTTGTGTACCCGTGTGCTAGAAGATGATCAGACAGAGTCTTGTACCAAGACCGAGGGGCCTGATGTAAGCCATACAGGGCCTTGTCTAGCTTGAACACGTGATACGGGTGTTCCTCATCAATGAAGCCAGGAGGTTGTGTGACATAAACCTCTTCATCCATTTCAGCATATAAGAAGGCTGTTTTCACGTCCAACTGGTAGACCGTGAAGTTCATGTAGGATGGATAGGCTAAGAAGAGTCTTATTGCTTCTAATCGGGCCACCGGTGCATACACTTCATCATAATCCACTCCTTGGATTTGTTTGTGGCCCTGAACCACCAACCTGGCCTTGTTTCTGACAATGATGCCATTGTCATCCTTTTTGTTCTTGTAAAGCCACCGAGTAGTGATGACCTTTTTTGTCAGCGGTCACCTCCAAACTTGAAGCCGGGAGAACTGATTTAGTTCTTCATGCATGGCCTCCACCCAACTTGGATCTGTCAATGCCATGGTAATGTTGGGGGGGCTCAATCTGTGAGATAAAACAGGAGTACATACAGTGATTGATGTCTCCTAACTGGCTTCTTGTCACCACCCCGGATGCTAATGGACCAATGATGTTGTCCAATGGGTGGTATTTATGAATTCTGGTCTCCGCAACGGCCTGAACGGGAATTTCAGGAGGTAAATTTGAAAGAACGGGTTCATCAGTTGTTTCAGCTGCATCATCTGCATCAGATTCCTGTGTTTGTGAAGAGTCTGAGACGGGATCAACTTCCACGTCAGTTTCCTGTGTTTGGTTATTCACAGGATCATCAGTCTCCTGTACTGGTGTGGTATATGTTTCAGGAGCAATGACAGGAGCCTTGGTAATGGAGTGTGATAATGGCGGTCCTGAAACTGTATCTTCATAAAGTTCTTCAGCTATGACAGGTTCCAAACCCAAAAGACGGAAGAATTGATTATAATCAAAAGCTTGAGGAGGACCCACTCCACCATCAGATGGATTTTCTTCGAGCCAATCCACATTTGTAGACTCCATCACAATGCCGGTTGTTTTGTTGAAAACCCTGTAAGCGGAGCTGGCAGAGTAACCTACAAAATAACATTCATCAGACTTAGCAGCAAACTTGGGAACGTCAGTGTTTACTAAAACTGTGCATAGACACCCAAAGGCCCGAAGGTGTCCAATTCTGGTCTTATCATTGTAAATCAGCTCATATGGAGTTTTCTGCTGCCGCTTGTTGATGAGCACCCGATTCTGGACATAGCATGCAGTGTTGACTGCTTCTGCCTAAAACATGGTTGGTAGCTTTAAATCACACAACATAGTGCGAGCAGTTTCAATCAGGGTCCTGTTCCTTCGTTCAGCGACGCCATTCTGCTGGGGGGTGTAGGGAGCACTGAATTGATGCTCAATTCCCTTGTCGGCACAAAATTGTCAATTGTGTGGTTCTTAAACTCCGACCCATTATCACTCCTGATGGCCTTCACTTGCAGCTTTAATTTATTTTCGATGAGCTTGATGAAGGCGATCAGTATACCTGCAACATCACTTTTCTTGGACAAGAAAAACACCCAAGTGAAACGGGAAAAATCATCAGTAATAACTAAACAAAATGCACATCGGTTAAGACTTAACATACTGACGGGACCGAATAGGTCCATGTGAAGCAACTCTAGTGGAGACGAGATTTTGTTGAAGACCTTCGGTTTATGTGGCCGTTTGTGCTGCTTCCCCTTAGCACAAGCCACACATTTCTCCTTCAGAACAAATTCTTTGATTGGGAGATCTTTAACAAGTCCTCCTCTGGCAAATCGATTCAGGTTCTTTAGATTCATGTGCCCTAATCTTCGGTGCCACAGCTGAGCATGGTTCTCAGCTGTTTTAGAAAGGAGACAGGCCACCTCAGATGTGGGGGGTTTCTGCATATTCAGCACATAAGAGTTACCATATCTGGGTGTTCTCATTAACACCCAATCATCGGGGATGGAGTATCCAGGTTTAAGAATGAGACACTCTTTATTGTTAAATAGAACTGGATACTCTCGATCACATATCTATGAAACACTTAACAAACTGTGTTTTAACTGCTCCACATAATTGACATCGTGGAAGCTGAGACAACCGTTGCGAACTGTGCCTTTCTGACTGATATATCCACCAACTCCTCCGGCGAACGACACATAACCTCCATCAAATTTTTCCAAGTCTTGTAGAAGGGATATATCGCCCGTCATATGCCTGGAACAACCATTGTCAACGTACCATAGGTTGCTGACAGTCCTCCTTGGCTGTTCCTGCATTCAAAGGAGATCAGTTAGATTTTGGTACCCATGCCTTAATTGGTCTGGGTGAGACTGGTCTGTCCTTGTTTGGACTGAAAATGTCTTTTATGTTGACATCTCGGGGGTGATTTTCCTTCCCAAGCCCCTGTTGATTATTTTTGTTTATTTTGGAACTTTTAACCTCTTGAAAAGACATGGAGTGTTTTTTGTACACTCCAGTAGGCTTGAAGGACAAATTCACAATTTTTTGGACGTTCCACCTATCATCGTCCCTCTGATTGATTGATTGTGTGATTCCTGCAGGTTTTGAGAAAAATGGTGTTTCTGAAAATCTTTTGAAACCGGGTTGAGGGTGAACATGTGCTTTTAAAAAGGTATCCTGCTTTGGGCGAGAAACAGATTTTGAAGGTTTAACAGGTTTGGACACCCTAGCAGGTTTAGTGAAAATCTTTAAGAGTTTCTTAGCATTTTTATTCCCCTTACTTTTCACAATTGATGGTTCATGTTTAGGTGACTTGGGCTTTGGGCTCCATTTGGGGACATTTGGCTATGGTTTGCCCTGCTGCACCTTTTGGTTTGAAGGTACAGTCTTTGATGCTGGCCTAGCATGTATCTTTGCCTGTGAGGGTGGTGATGTGGACTTTTGCACCTTGGAATTTGAAGGTCCAAACTTGGGTTTTGGGCCAACATGTGTTTGACCCAATGGGACAGTCTTTTGTTGGACCTTCTTCGGATAGTAAGGCTCATAGGGACGGTGTAAACAGTTTCTTGCCATGTGTCCTGGTTGGCCACACACATGGCAGGATTGTTTCTTTGGATACACAGGAGCCTATTGTTGGTTACGCCCAGTGGAGATCCAAGTTGGCTTTGAAGCGTTTTTATGGATCCAAAGGGCTTTACCATGGGGCTTTGTGGTAAGAACATACTCCCGTTGTATCGGCTGGACCTGGTCATATGCAAAGTTAACTTCTGGGTACGGGATAAAGTCATAAGGTTTTGTGTCCCGTACTTTCTGCACATTGGGAGTGGGATAATTAACCTTATCCTCAGAAATTTTCACACTTCCTGTGGGTTTGGGACCATCAACCTGCGGTCCCTTACCCCTTCTCATAATTTTAACAGTTCTAAGGGGTTTCACAGGTTTTAAATCACATTTACCAACATTAAACACACCACATTCAGAAAGTTTATCACACACATCAGACTCTGCAGTTTTTGACTCAAACTTAACAGAAGTTTCAGGTTTCTCAAAATCACAATTTTTAAAGCAAAAATCAACTTCAGACTTCATGGGACTCTTAGTGGACTCCTTGAAATTTACTACCCCTGCTTCATTGTTACCTTTATCTGCACAAGAAGTAAAAGTATTAGTACGTTTAGAAACAGGAGCAGAAATTTTAATGGAACACGCGGCCAGTTTCTTTTCTATCTCAGCCTTGGCTTCTAAGGAGGTCTTAGAACACTCATAATCTGAGATCATTTCATGCATCAATGGCATCGGTACTGTATGAGTGGATTTTTCATCTTTAACCTCAGTACCGAGACCCAAACCAGAGTTGGCTTTTAGATGTCGCATTCTAGCATCTGTGTTATAAAACAGAGAACTAGCCTTCATCATTTCAAACACAATTTTATCATTGCACTCAACTTTGGTTTGTGATGTTTCTAATATACCTTTGTGTTGTTCAAGTTCAGATTTTAATGTGACAATCTCTTCATTAGCAATTTTAAGATATGTGGTTTTGTCACTCAAATCCCTTTGAAGGTATTTTATGTCGACTTTGGCAGCTTCTAGTTTTTCATTTAAGGATTTAGTTCTACCTTTGTATTCCCTCAAGTCTTTATCAGATAGCTCACACGATTTAATGTTTCATTGGAAAACTTACGTTGCCATTCTTGAGATTCATTAAGTATAGTTTGACATTTAGGATTAAGACATACCTCAGAGCTACTGGTTGAGGGTCCTGGAGTTATGTCTGCCATGAATGCATGATGGATTGCTGCAGCAGTTTCTTTCTGAACATCTTCTTCAGCTAACAGGGCTACATGATCGAGTGACAGACTTAAGTCTTCCACCTGAGGTGTCCAGTCATATCCTGGCGTGTGCTGAACCACCAGTGCCTTGTCATTCTTTCCAGTCTCCTTCTTCATGCCTTCACCTCAGTTGGCGATCTTCCTTTCTCTATCAACCCTTGGTTTGGTGCATTCCCTTGCATAATGCCCATATTCGTTGCAATTGTAGCACCTCAGATTTGCTTTATTGAAACTGAGCTTTATTCCTTTGCCACCATTCCAGTCCTTCTGTCCCGTCTTTGCCATGAACTGCCTAGCTCTCAGGGCTGACATTCCCATTTGGTAAGATATATCCATGTGCTCCAGGTCGTCCGAGTTTACTTGATTCACATCATCAGGAGATAGATCCGTGGGAAGAAGTGAGCCTGCTACGAGTACCTGATAGCAACTCATAATCCCTACCCCAAGAGCAAAGCTGGGGTCTTTAGTTAAGCATTAACATCTAGAGAGACAACATTTGATGTTCCAGATGCACTTGACCCAGTGGCTTGAACAATGAATCCCAGTGGAGTGGATGGTGGATTGTTTGGAGCGACAACAGGCTGAGAGATGAAAGCTTGATTCATTTGATTCATTGATGCCCCGTTGCCAAGTTTTCTTGCCCTCTTCTGTTTCTTCTCTTCGTAAGCTCTAACGGTAGACATGAGCTCACTTAGGGGTGATGTGGACATTTGCACCGTCTTTTCAATCAGTTCAATGGTGCTGTCCTAATTTGGCGGCAGTGAGTTGACCAGCTTTCTGTTGACCTCCACTTGTGTATATGTGACTCCAGCATCTTTCATTCCAGTGACTATCTTGATGAAGCGTTGAAGCTGAGTCTCAATATTATCACCCGGGATGTAGCTGAACTCATTAAACAGTTCTCTTAAATTTTCTTTTCGAGATTCCTTCATATCATCATTTCCCTCGTAAGCAGCCACAAGGGCATCCCAAAGAGTCTTAGCGGAGGTGTATTCTTTGAAAGCTTCAGCAACTTCATGAGATAGGGCCATGGTTAGAGCGGCCAGTGCCTTTCTATCTCTTTCCACCTTTTCCCAGTCTTCATCAAGCCATTCAGTTTTAGCTTTAGGAATAGGTGGCTGACCCTGGGCGCCAGCAGTTGATGGGACAAATTCTCCCACCTTGACCGAACGCATGATCTTGGCATCATGGTAATTGATGTAGTTGACGAAACGATATTTCCAGCTCATGAAATCCTTGCCAGACAACAGACGAGGTAGTCTGGCATTGGTTCCGATTTTGGCATCCATTTCAAGAGTGGCACTCGACAAGGTAGACATATCAAACGCCATTGCAGCAAGATTTTCTTTAAACAAATGAATCGAGAAGGGGTTTCGGTCGAAAACGGTTTGATCGAAAAGTACTTTTCGATCGGAAAGCTACTGGTCGAAAAGTTTCGAGCGATCGAAAAGTAAGGAATGGATCGAATAGTCACTGAGGGGACTTTTCGATCGATGAGTTTAGAGGATCGAAAAGTCACAGGGGACTTTTCGATCAAGAAGGCAGATCGAGAAGTCTCGAGGGGACTTCTCGACTGAGATGAAACGGATCGAAAAGTCTCTGAGGGACTTTTCGATTGAGGATGCTGATCGAGAAGTCTCAAGGGGACTTCTCGATTAAGAGCTGCTGGTCGAAAAGTCACAGGAGGGGACTTTTCGACTGGAATTGCCTGATCGAAAAGCCACAAAGGGGGCTTTCTCGATCCACAGGATGCGACAGAAAAGGGTCTTTTCGATCAGAGGCCTGATCGAAAAGTATCTGGTAGGGTCGAAAAGCCTCTCAAACACAAACAAAGCTCCACGAACACTTCTGTCTTGACTTGTAACCTGCAAAAACAATCTTCCGAATCTTTCTACTGCGAAAATCACCACAAACCTTAAACTGTCAGTTGATCAAAACTCGAATCTGATATCGCGAGAGCCTCGAAACTTGCATTTCTTGGCTCTGATACCAATTGTAAGGATCAATCTAACCCTCACGCGATATCAAAGACTAGTAAAACCATGCGGAATCCGGTTTTAGCTAGGTGATTCAAGAATAAAAAATATATGCAATAATCGAAAAGTGTAAGAAACAAGAAAACACAAACCGATTGTATACGTGAAAGATCACTTCAATTAACACCAAATACGAACCTAGAAAGGTTTCGATTACACCTTTTAGAACTCGCAACCAGTTAGCACCAACAACCCTAAATCGATCATAGGAGGGTCTATATATAGGAGAGATTGACTTGGTAAACAAGTCAATCTCTTTACAAAATTTCGAAACCTAAAGCCCATCCAAAACCGATCGGACCTACCACTATCACTAGCCCACATTTACATTTAACAAGCCCACTAACAAAATACTAGTCCAAACTATTAACTAACGAACTAATGCCAAAGCCTCAAAAGCCCGGACTATACAGTAAAGATTCATTAATCACAATATTATAAAAGTTAGGAATCTTCACATGTCTAGGTTTGCCTTCAAAAATTTTCTCAGCATCAAGAAACGCAGATTTTGAATCAAACTTTGGAACATTGTTTGAAACAAATATTCTTTCATCTTTGTTCTTTTTCTAAGACTTTGATAGCTTTTATTTTTTCCGACTTAACACCATCTCCTGCTAGATAATCTTGCAACTTTTTATTTGAATTATCCTTAGATGTCGTTTTCAAACCAACCACTGGATTAAGAACTTCATGATTATCAACATCTTTACTAGGTTTGCCTTCTTGTTCCAGATGATACAAATAATCCAGTAACTCCTTCTGAGCAGTGATAAATTTCTCAGACAATTGATTATATTTATGCTTTTGAACATACATTCTATCACATTCATTAAGCACTTCTTTTGTAATCTTTTTCACTTTCTTTTGAAGATCATCAACATCTACTTTCAAAACTTTATTCTCTCTGACTAATTCAATCTTCTTATAAACTAGAGCTTCATTTTCAATTGAAAATCTTTTAGCCGTTGCAACAAGTTCATCGCTTTGTTCTTGAAGAGAATCAAGCTTCTCCTTTGATTTAACAAATAAAGCGTCAAAATCTTCATTAACTTCTTTTTCTTTAGCTTTAGCTTTCTTGTATTCCTCAATCAACACTTTCTTCTCTTTCAACCATTCTTCCTTTATCCTAGCAAGTTCATAACAATTTGAACATGATGCAGACACATCCGTTAGAATTTCTGCAACTAAACCATAACAAACTTTATTTTTCCATTTCTCCACTATTTTTGTCAGAATAATATTTTCTTCAGTCAACTTTGCCACTTTCTTTCATAACTTCTCAATCTCATCTTTGTTATCCTTTGTTGACCTTGAATTTCAATGAAGTTGCATATTTTGATATTCACAAATTGTTTTCAGATTGTCCCACATTACTTTCGATTTCCGACAATCCTTAAATTACACAAGTAACTCTGCTGATAATCCCATCTTAAAAAAATCATATGCCTTCTTTTCCACATTGGTAAGATCTCTTCTCCATTTAGGTTATCCATAAGAATCAGTTGGATAAACATATAAATCCTTAATCGGTATCCACAAATCTTTATCCACAATATCAATATTTGCTTTAAACCTTGGTACCCAACGAGAATAATCTTCACATGTGAACAATCGTGGCACTTCTTGTCTATGACTAGCAACAAACCTTTCGATATCTTCCATTTTGAAAACTTCAAACTAAAAAACGAAGGTCTTAGAAATGGAATTTGGGTATCGAAATGGAGGGTACTAGCCATAAGGCAGTAAAAGTGTAGATCTCTCCGAGACAGTCGTTTTGGCTGGTATTAGCTCCCGTAACTTTTAACGGTTCTCAAGTTACGTCAGTTTTAGTGAAACAACCCAAAAATCCAGAAGTTGTCCGAAGTAGTCCGAACTGACACTATACATAGTGAGCAGAACTGGATCCAAACTGAAAACAGGTTATCCGAACCAATCCGAACTGTGAGTTCAGGTACACGAACTGGTATCTGAATTGAGACCTCGGTTGAACTAAATGACCCAAACTTAAGCAAACTAGAACTTCGGTTGACTGAACAGAAGCAAACTCACCCAAACTACGACTTCGGTTGACGGTTATTTTTAGATCTGAAGTTCATCAACCGAACTGAAACCAACTGAACATATTTTGATAAAAAATTCACGATTTTAGACAGATTTGAACGAGATTTGCAGCAGTCAACGAGATTTTAGCAATAGGAATGTTTCAGAAATTAAATGGACTCGAAAAGCTTAAAAAATTGACTTGTTTTTTTTATAGAAAAACACTCGGTTTTATCAAGAAAACAAAAAATGATCAAAGCAAACGCAATAGAGCAACTTGGATTTGCTCTGATAAGACTTGTAAAACCGTGAAACGGATCTTACTAGAGGTTTGCTTGATCGAAAAGAGAGTGAGATGTAAATATAAAGTTTGTTTTATTGAAATCACAAAGACTCATATACAAACTCTCAATGAAGCTTAAACAGAGAAACACTCAGGAAAACACATAGTTAAGATGTGGTCTCTCTCAAGTTCTATCTCAATTGTTACTGAAATCCAAAGACCAAAATATATTTATACACTTTCTAATTTGCCCAAACTGGAGTTCACTCGAAGTGCCACTTCGGGTGGACACAAAATGTGACTTCGGGTCCCACTTCGTGTTACTTCCGGTGACTTTGGTTCACTTTGGCTAACAGTCTCTTAGCATCCTCGTCTTGTTCAGATACTTCACACGACAAACCGATTATGCACTAACATGGCGGAACTAGAATTTTATCGAGAGGGTCATTATATTTATTTCACATAATTTATTATAAATCAATTGCTTCTTTTGGTTATCGATAATCATTCACCGGTGGCATCTTAGCTTAAAGACACCTTTTCTTTTGCCTCAACAAAATGGTTTAGGTTCGAGTCTCACAACATATTTAATAAGTGAAATTTAGAGTAGGTTTTAATAAGTAAAATTTATAGTAGATTTAAAAGAGTGTGTATTTGCAGTCTAGAAAGGGTTATCTATATACTAAAATATGACAATCAGTTAAGAAATAACTTCAAATCTAAATAATATGTAAATACACGGAACAGATCGTTTCCAGCTAGATAAAGATTTTGGAAAGATTGAAAAAATCAGTCATTCACAACCACTGATGAAGGATTCCTCGAAAAGTTAAGGATTAGTAATCTTTTTTAGAAATCTAATGGATTCGGTCTTATACATACGCGAGGAAGGTAATCAAAAAAGAAAGAAGAGGAGTTCTTCATAAGTTTATTTCATTAATGTGTGTCGAATGGTTACAACCAAAGGAGTATACATCAATCAAAGCCTCAGGGAGATCGGACATGGTCTCCCATCTCCCCTCTCAGAACAGACTTTAGACTCAAATGACAAAACTTATGGTTTCTTTTGATACCTGCAGATGGCAAGATGCTGGATCAGACAATGTTTTGAAGATGTCAAGATTTCAACAAAACCCTAGTAGCCGAACCCTGTCTGAACCTTGGCCAATTTGCAGCCGAACTGCAGGTTCGGACAAGCTTTAGAGTTCGGACAGTATTTGTCTTATATATAGGTTATTAGGTTTGAAATTTTGTATGAGTTTTTATTATGTGTGTGTTCTCAAAGGTGTTTTAGCTCTGAGTCTTATTTGTAATCAGATCTTGATTGATAATAAGATTAAGCATTATTAACACGTGTTTGTCATTGAATTTTTTACACAATGTCTACGAGTTGATCACGATCCACCGCTCACGCACTTTCAAGTGGTATCTGAGCTTTTTGATTCCATTTACTAATCAAATGTAGTGATTTTTTAGTTTTTCTAGAGAAAGAAAATGGGTTTTTGTGTTAAAATTGATTACAGAACTTTCCTATTGTATTTTCGTTGCCTACTGTTGAAAATCTCATTAAAAAACATCCATATTCGCAAATTTTAGACAAAATATGATTTCGTTCGTCTGAGTTCGCCTCATGCATTTTCAGTTCCCCTCAAGAATACACAGTTCGGATAAATAACTGCTCTGAACACACGGTTCGGATACATTTTTGTCAGAGTTCGGATCCAGTTCGGATCGCGTTCGGTTGAGGTTCGGATCTAGTTCGGATCGCGTTCGGCTGAGGTTCAGATCTTAGTTCGGTAAAGGTTAATCTGAGGTTCGGATCTTAGTTCGGTTAAGGTTCGGATCAAGGAAGTTTGTCCTCTGTTCGCCTCCAGTTCGGCAGAGTTCGGACAAGCATATTTTCAGTTCGGACACAGTTCGTTTGAGGTTCGGATATGCTCAGCTCGACCCCAGCCAGGGGCTCTGCCCCTTGGACCCCACCAGGTGCTGCCGCCCCTTGGAGCCCACCAAGGGCTGCCGCTCCCTGGACCCCGCTTCTCAGGGGTGCTGCCCCCGAACCCCCGTTACGTGGGGATTTCCAAGAAGCTTTTGGGATTCAAGTTTTTGGTGTGTTAGCTTTCGGTTTTAGTAAAGAGTGATTCAAGCATATTGCACTGATTTTTCATAAATTGTTCAAAAATGAGTGCATCACAAGTTAGTCCTATGATACCTACACTGATGAAATGGGAAGATTATCATGAATGGAAAGTTAATTTTGAGATTTATATCAACAAACATTTCAAAGATTTTTGAAAGATAATCGATAAGCAATTCAATTGGCCTACTGATGCAAGAGGAGATGTAATAATTCATCGACATCTTTCTCTCGAAGAAATGGATTATATAAATAATGAAGAAAAAGCAAGAGACATTATCAAAACTGCTTTTTCAAGAGAGTTTTATTTCTTGAAATCACAGTATATTAGACTGCAAAAGATAAATGGAATGCATTGAAAGAAAAAGGTGAGACATGTGCACACATTCAGACCATGAAGATTGGTTCAGATTCTACTGATTCAAAATCATATGATTCGGCATCTAGTGGTTTAGAATCAGAAAGTAATTAGTTGATAGACAAAAAGGATTGTGATATTGTTTTCAAGACTGAACAAATTGATAGTTGTGCAACTGATTCTGATTCTGAAGCAAGTTCTTGTGCGATATATGATAAAGGGGGTGATGGTAACATAGAAGAAGTTCAGAATGAAGTTTTTACAATGTGTCCAAAGTGTGTTGAACTTGCTAAGATTAATGCTCATTTGTTAAAAGAGAAGAATGTTTTGAGTGAAGAATGTGAAAAATTTAAAACTGAAGCTCTAGATGTAGCTAAAGACTTTGAGAATTTATTTCAGAAAAGCTATCTTGTTCAGCAGAATGGATGTGGTATGAAGATTAAACGGGGTGTTTGGCATGGATATACCAAACATGTACGAATTATGTGAGGAGGGGGCAGTGTGGGAGGGGGAGGGCCGTAATGGTAGGTATTTGAGAGGGTGTGAATAGAATAGTGGGTAATGGCTTGCGGATTGGCCTGGATGAGTTTGGATCTTGAGGGAGGGTCTAGGTTGGGAAGATTGGGTTGTAGGCTGTTGGTTCGGGGGAGGGTGCTGCTCCACGGAAGGAGTAGGCGAAGTGGGGGGCTGGTTCGTGTCACTAGTACATAAAAACAGTTATTTTGACGCACAATGCGTGTTAAGAAAGGTGCCAAATGACGCGTATTTGCGCGTC
Organism: Deinandra increscens subsp. villosa; assembly: GCA_039602395.1. Lineage (NCBI taxonomy): Eukaryota > Viridiplantae > Streptophyta > Magnoliopsida > Asterales > Asteraceae > Deinandra > Deinandra increscens. Next base: position 58,649,218 of record JBCNJP010000017.1, read on the forward strand.
AAGGAAGGCCATGTCAAGAAGCTTTTTGACGTTGACGCACAAAATGCACGCCATCCCGTTTATAACGCATGAACGATGACGCGCAAAAATGCGCATCAGATATGTTTGTCACAAAATGAGCGTCAAGAAGCCCCCGTCATAAAGGTAGATGACACGCATTTTTGCGAGTAATGAATTTTAAAAAGAATTGAAAAAAAAATATAGAATCACTTATTTTCTACATTATATGACAATTAACCTGATAATGTAAAATAAAATACATATATTGTAAAACAATGCATTTCATATAAATAGCAACAATATAAGGTTAAAAGTTAACATGTGTTCACAATTGGATCCGGTATGCTACAAATATTTGTGCTATGTGATTTCCACAAACTAATACTACTAATAAGTATGATGAACCTATTGTTCTCTTGTAAATCCATGTGTATCTACACATATTTCGGCACCTCAAACAGCCATCTTAACATCCATGTGTATCTGCATAAATGAAATCAAATATTCAAATTCACAGAGATTGCACTTTAAACAGTGACATTAATAGAAGTACATAACGACCACCAAATAACATATCCATGAAGCTCCCAAGTTTATGCCATTAACAATGAAAAAAAGCCAAGAACTAAGAAATTGATATTTGAGAATAAATGAATGACCACGGTATAAAGAAAACAATTGAAAATGTTTCATTTGTCTTAAATTTTCATATGGACTCACATTAGGGGCATCCTATGAAAAAGGATAGTTATTTGGTGGTTTTATTATTTTTTTAATTTAAAATAATAGGTACCTTTCAAGATCAACCTGAAGGTACCTTAATTATATGCATTAAACTACACATGTACAGTTGTAGATAAATTAATAATGATTTTCATGATCAAAGCAGTATATTCAAATGTCAAAAAAGAACTATAAAAACAAAAACGTCTAAACCATAAATGAAGATTAACTTTTCTGTTAAATATTACCATCTTTTAACCTTCATTAATGATGGAACTTTCATGTAATTAACTCCTATAAAAATGGCATTGCTTTACACAAATAGCCATATTAAGAGAAATAAATACAAGGATTAACCAACTAATTGGTGGTCTCGCCATCTCCTTTCATATTCATACTCAATTCCCTACAAGGTTTTTCATGAATTGGACACTCACCATCGACTTCTTGAGACTTAACATGAGGGCTGAGACAAGCCAATGGGTTGAGTCCTCATCTGCACTGACCGTATCAATGCATCCCTCCTCAAGTCTGCCTAGTGGCATATATCAATAGGGGATGAATGGAACTGCCACTATGGTTCAGACCCACTTTGACGTGCCTGTAAAGGTGTAACAACCGGTGAACCAGGGTAGATGGGCCTAAGTGAGAATGTAGCTGCAACAAGTCTTTGGAACTGGTATGGCAAAACTAGGCTAGTTGGCTAGCTATCGGTTTGAGAGCTGCTAGTAAAGAAAGCTGATAGGAGTCGAAGAAACTAAAATGTCCTAATAACTTTCTAGGTATGAAATATCAATAAAGTCATATAATACTTGATTTGAACAGGGGAAGAAATCTAAAATAGTGACTATTATCAAATGCAAGAGATTATAATTTCTTCAATAAAGACTATTATCAGATGCCAGAAATTATAACCACTTAATGATTTCTTAGGAATTAACTAGCATTTCAGTATCATTTGTTAACAAAGTCAAGAAGACCAGTAAACATCACAGGTTCTAATAGAAATTTAAAAAAGCTTTTTATCATAAAGTTGTTCCTTTACCTGATGGTCAGTCATCGTAATATCCAAACTCAGTTTTGGTATTTTATAAACAATAATATATGTACATCTCTTTTGATAGATGTAACAGAGGCTACAGTTCGTAATCTAGTTTAAAATCTAAGCTATGTACATGTACCCTCAGATTTTACAAACTGTTAGTGTTCATGTGAATGTTGAAGAGTAATTTGTCATGTTCAATATACACAAATAGAAGACTTACAAGTACCAACAACAGAAACAAGACTTTTATACACCTGAAACAAAAACAGAAAACAAAATAGTTAGAACACCTAAACACTATAAAAACCAAAAAGTCCTCCTTTGAAATAAATACCTATGCTCAAAATAAACATGAATCAAATCATATTAATTCAGATAGTAAATATTCAAAAAGACAAAGAACCTAGGCAAAACTGCGAGCTGAAATGTTCATTTGTCCTAACTGAATACAATCGATTAAACTTATAGTTCTAAGAAATCTCAACTCACCACATGAATGAATCCAACCAATACATATTCATTCGATTAGGAACTGATTATTGATTTGTCGATGAGATTAAAGGACTCTTTTGTTTCTATGGTTTCTTAGCTCTAAAAATATTATATCAGAACCATCAGCTCTCCTCGTTCGCTTGGATACTTTGAAAAAACACACACAGACAAAAAAGTACCAGAAATGAATATAGATGTATACATAATCACAGATTCACAAGTAAAATGAACTTGGCTACTGACCCGTAAGTTCCTTCACCAATCTGCTCAATTTCTCAAAACAATTAACACTTCGTTTGTTTTCAGCTGTCCAGGTGCACTGTAGACTCAAGAAATAACTAAAAAAGAAGAGAAAACATATACTCACATATAACCCCAATTCCAACCCAAATATGCTTTTCCGAAAAAGTATACCTGAGATCAAGAGGCGAAGATTGAACAACGATTTCCAGTAAAGTAGGCATAACATAAGAGAAAGAAGAAGTATGGACAATCTCATCATGATCTATCATCCATACCCCATAATATCAATAACACATAAGTAGAAGTATATAAAAAATACTTTATTGATCTCCAGGATAGATCCATGTACAACATAAGCTAAAAGAAAAAAAAAGTGGAGTTAAACAAAGGACACCTTGGCCAAATTCAATGCTAAACACTGACCACCCAACTACGTCACGGCTGCAATTCATAATGTATCAATAGAATCACATTAAAAGGGTATAAAAACCAATAACCCAAAAATGAAACTGAAAAAACCATGTTACTATATTGATGTTGATTCCCTTAACACAACATCAAGAGCCTGTGTTGTTTCCTGTGGAATGTCCCGCTGTCTACCACTAAGAGACTGTTTTAGATAGGAAAGACTTTTCTGGCCGTAAACATAATTGTGACCTTGAATTCACATTCCCTTCTACAAATGAAACATATCAACAATATCACAAATATATGAATTTTTATAAAATAATAAACAAGCACAAATTATTTGAAAAAAAAATTAATACCCATTCTGCTCAGTGATTTTAACAGAAAACTCCTTTCACTCAAAGGGCAACGGACTGGTAGAAAAAGCACTATTGTTTACATTATAAGCTAGCATAAATTCTCTGAGGTGTCACGCACTGTATAAAGGACTCAAAAACTTCATAGTTTCTCAACATTGTTTCTTTGATGTAACCTGAGGGGTGACTTCCACCTATAACCAAAATTGAATAACAAGGCAAACTGCATTTTAGTCAATACATTATCACCTGATAAGCATTATGAACAGAACACATCAAATAAAATATAATTATTTCAAAACAAAGCAGATCATAATGGAAAATGAAGAGTATGTGTCCATGCTAGGAATGTCATAATCGGGACTCATGGATAACGAACCACTACAAATATCAAAATTTGCCACACAATTTTAAACATGTTGTGCATATGAGATTCAACCATAGAAAAACAAAGTATGCAAAACTGAAAACCCCTGCTGGAATCAAGAACAAGACCTGTATTAGTAGAAATCTAAATGGATTGATCACATTTGGGAGACTCACCAAAACCATCAACAAAAATCACTGAGCCTAGAGGAAGAGGCAGCACGCTGGTTCTGGGTGTTCAACAATTTTAGATGACGACCTTCGCTTAGCAGCACGAGTATTGTGGGTTGGAGACTTACCAAATCCATATAAAAACAATAGATGACTTCTTTGCAAACATCTGACGAAGAAGGTGGGAATCCCTTGCACACATCTTCAATCGAAGACCTATCATCAGAAATCACCACATCTGCGTTATAAAGCGACAACGCAAAAATAGAAATTTGTTGAATCGGTGCCACATCTGGGTTTTCATCGAATGGAGGAGTTAGATTTGGCTTAAATCCTGGTGGTGGAGGGAGCGTCAATAGAATTTTACTTAATCGTCACCACATCTGGGTTGTCATTGAGTGGGGGAGTCGGATTTGGAATAAATCCCGGTGGTGGAGGGAGCGTCGGCACACCAGCGGGGTGGGAAAAATCGCCGCCTTGGGTTTGGTGGTTTAATGGACAGAGAGACGAGAGAATGGAGAGAGACTAGGGCTTGGAGCGGGAATTGAATCAGATGAGGTGATACAGCAGAAGGAGAGGGAGAGATTAGGGCATGGAGCAGTATTTGATTTTCGTAGGGCGGGAAATGAAAAATATAAAGTGTCGGAGTGGGATGACGCGCAATTTTAATAAATGTCCTTTGTGTTTTTTTTCTTTTTGAGTGAAATTTTATGATGCGCAAAATTGTGCGTCATCGTTCGCGCGTTTAAATGTCCTTTTTCTAGTAATGTATGGCCCGTAGGGGTGCGATTGGGATGTGAAGTGAAACTAGACTAAAGAGAGGGATGTATGGGATCAACGAGAAAGTAGTAGGAAGAAGAGTGGGCCAAATGCGACTGTTATTATATGGAAAACCCACTCATCGAACACCACGTGATGGAGATTATAATTTTGTTAGTAGAAAGGTCTAGGCATTTTTAGCCACGATGGTTTGGGGGTAGCTAAGGAGAATACAAGGAACAGAATGAGGATTTAACTTGTAAATATAGGTTGACTGAATGATAGGATAGCAAAGACACCCAAACACACGGAGATGTGTGTATGAGGGCATTCGGTGATAGACAAGACAAGTGGGGGTTTTTAAATTATAAATGTTGGCAGGTAAAATATCTAGAATGTAAGTAGCCATGGCAATGGCATGGTGCCAAAAAATGTTAGGTGAGGATGCTTGAGTAAGAAAGGTTCGGATGATGTTATTGATTGACCGAATCGTGCATTCGTCCTTGCCATTTTAGGAGGACGTGTGAGGACAGGATAAACGCAAAGACATGTTGTTTTGGTGACAAAAAATGTTCAGAATTAGAGTTGGCATTTTCTTTCCTATTATCATACTGAAATTGTTTAATTTACGTTCAAATTGAGTACTGATAAAGTTAGAAAATTGAGAAAAATTTATGAAAACCTACGACTTGTGACTGATGGGATAAGTCTATAGGAAATTAGTGTAATCATCAATAAATAAAATGTAATATGTATGGTCATTAGTACTAAGAATACGATAAGTTCATTCGGTATGAATAATGTTAAATGGATTACAAGTAAAAGAATTGGAATCAATAAAAGGAAAACAAACACTTTTTACAAAAAAAGAAAAAAAAAGACAGAAAAACAAGACAGACAAACGTTTTTATTTATTTTTCCATAATCTATTGAACTAGTTCTCCAAATGTGCCTTTTGGTTACGAGGGGTACATTTCTTGGTTCACGTAATAAACTCAGCGGACATTTTAATGGACCCCTCTAAATTTGAAGAGGTAGCCAAATGGAGTGTCCCTAGAAATCAGATAGAAATTAGGAGTTTTCTGGGTTTAGCAGGCTATTACCGGAGATTTATCCAAGATTTTTCTAAAATAGTCGCGCCTCTAACAAAGCTGACACGTAAAGATGCTAAATATGAATGTGGCAAAGAATAAGAGAGTTAATTTCAAATTCTCAAGGAGAAATTAACACAAGTCCTAGTGTTGACACTACCAAATGGAACTAGTGATTTAGTAGTTTATTCCGATCCCATGTATTTGGGCCTCAGTTGTGTACTTATGCAAAATGGGAAATGGATTGCTTATGCGTCGACACAGTTGAACATTCATGAACTTATGTATCCTACTCATGATCCGGGGTTGGCAACAATTGTGTTTTCCTTGAGATTTGGAGGCACTACAATTGATACATGAAATGGCAAGATGCTGGTTCAGAACGAAGAAAAATACTGAAGAAAACAAGATTCTACAAGGGCCAGCCGAACTGACACGAACTGGCAACCGAAATGCTAGTTCGTGTAACAACTAGTTCGGGTAGTCGTGACTTAGTATAACTATGTTTTAGTTGTAGAATTTTGAAAAAAGTTTTGCCATGTGTGTGTATTTGAGTGTGTAATTATCTAAGAGCTCTGAGTTGTTTTGTAATAGAATAATTGAGTTTTATTTACATCGTGTGATTTGTATTCATAATCAAATAGCTCGAGACTAAGCGCGATCCTTCCATTATGCTCACTTTCAAGTGGTATCAGAGCTTCGGTTGATCGTTCAGCTCATTTTTTGGTGTCTTTTGGTGAAAACAAATCTAATTCGGTGTTTTTCTCGACTTTTTCACACCTTTTTATCACAAAAACTCATGTTCTTTCAAAATCTAATCATTCCTGAGTGTTTCTGACATAAAAATGGTTATATTTGAATGATTCTGGTCTGTCTAAGTCATTCGATTCAAAACACGTCAAATTTCTAGTTCAGTTCATGTGAGTTCGGCTCAAGATCTACTGTTTGAAAATAACTGTCAACCGAAGTCACAGTTCGGATAAATAACTGCTCCGAAGTCATCTGAAATCACAGTTCGGGTTACTTCTAATTCACATCGGTTGAGTTCGTTTGATTCCTAAGTTCAGACAAGTTCATTTCGGAAGTCTCGCTTGAGTTCGGCTAAATCCTCACTTCGCTTCAGTTTTGAAACTTTTGAGTTAGGATCAGTTAGTGTCAAGTTCACTTCGGATCACTTTGATTTTAGTGTTTCACTTCGGATCCACTTCGGATCACCACGGAGAAGCAAGTTCACTTCGGATAGGTTCGGGTAACCAGAATTGTCAATAGTCAAGATGTCGGAGTTTCAAGCATTCGCAGCGATTCAAACAGAAATGCAAACGCTACTTAACTATGACAATGAGATCGGAACAAGTCAAAATGTTCCCAAGTTATTCAAACTTGAAGATTACCATAATTGGAGAAAGAGGTTTGAGTCATACATCGGTACTTCAGATTGTGACCTTTGGATCGCAATTGATGACGGGTATACTTATCCGGTCGATAACAATAATGTTCCGATCATGCAATGCAATTTGAATGTTGAACAAGAGGCGGACTATACCAGAGAACAAAAAGCTTATGGTGCGCTTACGATGGCGTTCCCAAAAGAAATGTTACATCAATTCAAGACTTGCAAGAATTCGAAGGAATTATGGAACACTTTGAAGGAGAGATGTGAAGGAAACGAACAGTATAAGAAAAACAAGAAAAATGTTTTAAGGAAGGAATTTGACAATTTCAAACATTTTGATAGTGAAAGAGTGCCTGAACTAATTTCTCGGTTTTGTCATCTGCAATCAGAGATGGATACTGTTAGTATCAAGAAGGATGATGATGTATTAAAGGAAAAATTACTTGAAGAACTACCAGAGAAACGGGAACCCTATGTTCTTATGATCTCAAATGATAAAGAATTTTCAAAATTGATATTTCTGCAACTGACTGGGAAGCTTCAAGCGTGAGATCTGGAAATGAAAAATGTAAAGACTACACCTGCTGAAGTGCAGAATCCTGAAGTGTATTATGGTCAAAACGCAGCAACAATTTCTAGTAAATCAGGTAAAGTAAAAAATTCAGCACCAGCAATAGCATTTGTAGCAGGAAGTATTTCTGACAGTGGAAATATGTCACATTCTAAGAATTATGAGTCGAGATTATGTAATGTCTCAATTCCTTCAAGCAACACAATCAATGCTAGCAACTGAGGATTATATGGCGTTGGTTTCTGCCCTTGTGTCATCATAATATGAGGTAATTACTGGTAAGATTAGCAATGCTGAACTTACGGAGGAAGACTATGATCAAGTAGATCCTGATGATCTGGAACTGATGGACATAAATTGGCAATTTTCTATGCTTGCTAAAAGGGTTAAAAGATTCTTGAAAAAGACTGGAAGGATGGATTTAAATTCAGGAGGAAGGACAGGGCTTGACAAATCGAAAGTACGGTGTTATATTTGTTCAAATTTTGGACATTTCGCACGATAATGTTCACAACCCAAGAAGCAAGAATACTAGAAGTCTACTCTGAAAACTAATAATTAATCTGGTAACCCTATGTTCACTGAAACTAACTCAGGGAGTGCTTCTACCTCTAAAATTGATTCCACACAAGCCCTAGTTTCACAAAATGATAAAACTTACGACTAAGGTAGCCAATTTCCTAATTCTTCTGCTTTGATTGTTAATCATGTGCAGAATGAAGATGCTTTAACAGAATCAACTCTGAAGACAGTGAAATCAATGATATTTCAGAGACAGTTAAAGAAAATTAAGCATTTTCTCATGATCAACATGCGTTTATGGCAAATTCTGTTCCTGACACTGATCTTGATGAACTTTTATTGCTAAAGAAGGAATCGGATATTGTGATAAAAGAAAAGGAAGCGTTAATCCATGAATGTGAAGTTGCCAAAGCTAAAGCTCAAGATGCTGCTAATGATTTTGAAGAATTATACAAGAAAAGCTATCCAGTACAACAAAAATAAGAGAAAGCTCACAAATGTGCTATGGAAGCTAATGAGAAGATCATCACATTAAGCTAGCTGATGAAAACAACAGTTTGAAGTTGGAAAATACAGCCATCAAGCGAAACAATCTGAAAAACTCAGTTGTTGCATTAATGACTAACACTCAAAAGGTAACTAATCCTCCTATGTGTTATGTTTGTAGTCAATTTGCTAAGGAAAATGGTGAACTTTTAGAAGGAAAGAATAAGATGGTAGATCAACTATCTATGGCCAAAGCAGATATTGAAATTTACAAAAAGAGATGGAAGGGCACTACCAAAGAACTCATGTCTTTACACGAGCAATTACGAATTTAGAAATATGAATTCAGTAAACAGTCTGACATGCTTGTGTCTACACAGAAGGAGCTGGTTAATACCCAGAAAACCGTTTCAGATCTAAAAATTGAAATTCTTGATTTGACAAACAAAATTGATACTTTTAAAGTACCTTAGTTGTTCACAAACTTTTTGTATAACTGTGATCAAGGTCAATTGTCAGATAAGGAAATGAAATTTAACCAAGTTCTTGCTCCTGTGTTATCACAAACAGCCCATCTACTGTTGCCATCCGTTGAAAAATGTGATTACTCCTCTTATAAGAGAGAAGTGTCTGATAAATGACATTCAAAGACAACTGAAAAGAAGCCAATATAAAAATCTGCTCTAGATTCTGAGGTTGATGAGTTGTTTTACAACTTAAATGATTTTGACAAAATTGATGATTTAGTTTCTGATACTAAACCTGAGGTTTCAAAGAATGTTTTTAAACAAAATCAGGATGAAATCATTTCAACATATAAATTTGATCAAATGAAATCAGAACTCAAAATATTGAGTGAATTTGAGGAGAAACAAATCGCAAGATCTAAGTTAGTTGGTGGTAAGAAAGTTAAAAAATGGTGGTATTGGATACGAACCACAACCTGTGAATTCAAAATCTAAAGCTTTTGAAAAGGTTTCGAGTTCCAAGTCACCAAAAGGTCAAGTTTACAAAACTAATGTCAAACGGAAATCTATTCATTCAGGGAAAACATAAGTTTTTGATAAAAATGTGAATTGGATTACTTATCATTTCAAAGGATCTGATCGGATGTATAGGACAAAGAATTCCCTTTGAAAATAGTCAATCCTGATCTGGTTGAAAAAAGTCTTTAAGTGAGGCTATGTCCTAAATATGATGCCATTTAGGATGGGAAATGGAAAAATCATTATTCTAATTGCCACACTAGATTCTAAGCAATATGCTTCTGATAAATCTAATCATCATTCTGGTCATGGGTTGGTTAATAGGGTGAAGAAATCTGTCAAGAAACCAACTGTTTCTCAACCACCAAATAAGCAAAGAGAGCAGTGGAAACCTAAGGGTGCTTCCACCGCAGATCATGATTGTGTGGAGGATACTGGACGACCCAAAATTTCAAGCTTGGGTCCCTCCCAAATTAATTAATTTCCTTGTGTGTGCAGGGAGCTCCGAGACAGTGCATAAATAATCTATGGGAAGTCGACAGTGTAGCGTCCCAGAACATCACAGGTGACATTTCCTTGCTCGAAGATATCAAACCTTTTGATGGAGGAAGTGTTACCTTTGCTGGTAATAAAGGAGGTCAAGTCACGGGTATTCTCAAGCTAACCAATGGTGCGATAACATTCGACGGGGTTGAGTACGTTAAGGAGTTAGAGTATAATCTGTCGAGTGTTTCCCCAGATTTTGCGACAAGCAGTTTACAACCGATTTTCCAGGGAATGAATGCTTAATCTTGAAACCCAGATATAAGATTCCCGATGAGTGGATAATGATGTGAGCACCGAGAATGTCTAATCTATATGTCATGGACATGAATTCTGCCAAAGCAACTGTGGCTGGTCAATGTCTCGTATCTAAAGCTTCTGAAAGAGATTCCATTTGGTGGCACCAATGCATGGGTCATAGCAATTACATAAAGATGAATGAATTGGTTAGAAAAGGTCTGGTTGACGGAGTCCCATCTAATCAGTTTATATTTAAGACGTGTGTGTGAGCTGTGAAAAGTGGAAGCAACAGAGAAAGTCTCATCCCGTGAAGAAATACCATTCGATCACTGTTCCGCTTGAATTTCTACACATGGATCTGTTTGGTCCTATAAACAAAGAAAGCATATCAGGAGAGTGGTATTGTTTGGTAGTGACTGACGAATATTCTCGATTTTCTTGGGTGAACTTTCTGGTGACAAAAGACGAAACACCTACCATGCTTATCAACTTGATTAATACTTTAGAGTTTAAGAACACCAAAGTTGGGTTATTTTGTTTGGAGAAGTACATTGTTCATGAATTTAGTGCACCTTACACACCTCAACAGAATGGTGTTGCGGAGAGAAATAATAGAACAATTAGTGAGATGGCGAAAACCATGCTAGCTGTCTCGAAGCTTCCGGTGAATATCTGGACTGAGGTAGTTAGTACAACATGTTATGTGTTGAATAGGGTTCTAACAGTAAAACAGATTGGTAAACCATGTTATGAGCTATTGAAGAACCAAAGCTGAATATCAAGTTCTGGAACATTTTGGGTCTCCCTGCACAGTTTTGCAGTCTGTCGGGAAGTTCGACAAGAAGGTAGTCGAAGGCTTCTTCGTCGGATGCGTAAAACCTAAAAAGAGAGTCTTTAACACGGCGAATGGTGTAGTGGAGGAGTGGTTACACAATAACTGTCAACCACATACTTTACCACCCAAAGGAGTTGGACCAGATTGGATGTTCGATTACAAAACGTTATTTGATTCTTTTGGTTCTGATAAGGGGTTAACCGATGAACAATTGGTAACAGTTTACATTTGTTTAGAAAATGAAGCACCAGTTATTCATACCCCATCTCCGACAACTCCAAATGTGTCAGCGGAAGATGAAGTGACTGAGTCCACGAATGAAGCAGTGTGTGACACATCTTCTGATGAAGAGAATGAGTTCCATGAGGCTCAATCGGAACCGGTTGATGTTCTTGTCTCGCAACTTGAGTCAAGTTCAAATGATTTTGTTGTGATTGAGGACGATAATATCAAAATTTTGAATGAAAATATTGTAGTTCCGACTCATCCGACGCTTCTAATCAACACCTACCATCCACACGAAAATATCGTAGGTGATTTGGAAGATGGAGTGCGTACAAGACGTCAAGTTGAAAATGTTGCTTTGCTAGCCATGAGGGAATCAGGGGGTTCAAGATGAAGTATTTCATCGTGCTTTCTATCTCAAATTGAATCGGTGAATGTGCAACAAGAACTCAAAGATGGTTCATGGGTAGAAGCAATGTAGGAAGAACTCCTACAATTTCAAAAACTCGGCGTTTGGCACTTAGTTGACTTACTTGAAGGAAGCAAAGAGTCGTGTGGTACCAGTTGGGTTTATAAATGCAAGAGTGATGACCGAGGCATAATTTTCCAAAACAAGGCTTGTTTGGTTGTCCAGGAGTTCTCTTAATAAGAACATATTAACTTTAGTTAGGTTTACGTGCCGGTTGCAAGAATTAAAGCAATTCGGATTTTCTTAGCATTCACGACACACCGGGGATTTAAGGTATAACAGATGGATGTAAAGAGTGCTTTCTTTTATGGCAAAGTAAAGAACATGTTTTCATCAAACAACCTTCGGGATTTTATAATCCTGATTATCTGGACAAAATGTATAAGCTTGACAAAGCATTAATACAGTTTACAACAGGTTCCTCGAACTTGGTATGAAACCTTGTCGACTTATCTACTTCAGAACGGATTCAAGCGTGGGTTGGTAGATTGTACCTTATTTTGCAAAAAACCGGGTGAAGATTTGCTTTTGGTACAAATTTACATTAATGACATCATATTTGGCAGCTCATATGACAAGCTTTTGAAAGATTTTGAAAAGCTGATGTAAACTGGTTTTGAAATGAGTTCAATGGGCGAAATGGGATTCTTCCTTGGTCTGCAAGTACAACAATCTGCAAAAGGAGTTTTCATTCATCAGACCAAATACGTGCATGATATTTAGACAAGATCTAAGTTTCTGATGTTTGCGTTCCAGAACCTTCGATACAGGTTAATCATGGCCTCTCACCAGACGAGGAGGGTGAAGAAGTTGATTCAACTCTTTACCAGGCCAGGATTGGGTCATTAATGTATTTAATCGCAAGTAGACCTGATATCATGGTTGATGTCTGTTTCTGTGCTAGGTACCATGCGAGTCCAAAGCTTTCACATCTAAATGCGGTCAAAAGGATTTTTGCTTATCTGAAGGGTAATACTGATCTAGGGATCTGGTATCCTCATGATGATAAATTTGAATTGTTAGCTTATTCAGACTCTGACAACAGCGGGTGCAAGATAAATTTCAAATCTACAATGGCTGGGTGTCAGTTTTTGGGTGAGAGGCTGGTGTCTTGGCAGTGTAAGAAACAGACGTCAGTAGCAACATCCACTGCAGAAGCCGAGTACGTAGCAGCTGCTAGTTGTTGCTCTCAGGTTTTGTGGATACAACAACAGATGAGAGACTACGGCTTGAAATTTCTTACTACTCCCATACACATAGACAATTATGTCGCAATTTGCATTACAAAGAATCCCGTACTTCACTCTAAAACAAAACATATAGACATCCGTTATCACTTTATCAGTGATTGTTACGAGAAACACCTCATTGATTCGCAAGAGATCCACACAGATTTTCAAAGAGCGGACTTTACAAAGGATTTTGATAAAACCCGCTTCAAATATCTTTTGCAAATCAATGGCTTTCAAAAATCTCAAGCAGAGTAATTATCGGTTGATCAATTTTTTTTGTTGCATTTTAGTTTTTCTTTGCTTTTATTCATTAAAAGAAATTAAAAATAGTGTTTTGTATTTTTGGGGGAGAAAATCAGAAAAGCATAAAAAATTTGAAAAATACCAAAAATTTAAATAAAAACTGAAAAATCAAAATGAGAAATTGATCCTACCTAGCGAGAAGTGATATTACATCAGCATACGTTATCAACCATGGATAAAATAGAGATAAAGGCTGTAGGTTCTTATCTGGTTAGTTGAATGTGCTAAGGCAAATCTAATATATGCTAGTTTGATATCAACATAATGCTTGCTTGCTAATTATGATGTTACATCATGATGGATACTGTGTGACTTTGACAATTATAATCATAAAACATTAAAAATAGAATAAGAGATTTTCTTGTGTATGCATGTTTTATTTTTGCAAAGATTTTAACTTGTTTGATTTTCTTGTTTTTCTTAAGTGATCAGCCATTCTCTGCGTATCGAAAGATTGACCTGATTGGTGTTCACTTGCGGTTCTGCATTTTTTTCATTGGTGTTTCATATATTCCATCGGACTTTCTCTGCGTGTACGGAAGTACCGACATGATCGTTGTTGGGTTATAGAATTTCTGCTTTATTTTCTATTTCTTGTTTTCCTAAACAATCGGACTTTCTCTACGTGCTCACAAGGTCGACCTGATTGTTGTTTTATTTAGGGTTCTGTGTTATTTTTGCATGAGACACCATGAACAGTAAATCTCTATTGAAAATCATATTCTGTAAAAAGATACAAAAATATAAATAGGTCATGTTGCCAATATTCCTGATTGTGTGGGCTTTCACATATATAAATCATACCGATAACATATCAGAAAGCTATAAAAATTGATTTGCCAAAGCTGAAATAAACTGAAAAGTTATATTATCGGTCGACTTGGCTTGCATGCTGATTAATTTTGGAATTGAAGTGTGTATGATACGTATTGACTGATATGATCTCGCGTCTGGAACTTTCTCACAAAAAGTTTAAGTTAGTCGCATTTCATTTCTGTTTGGTTTTTTGTTCATTATTTGAAAATCCAAAAAGATTTTAGGCGTGTTTTAGCATAATTTTGTGAAAATTTAAAAAGATTTTCGGTGTGTTTGAAAATTTTATAAAAATCAAAAAGATTTTGTTTCTGATTTTATTTTTGATCAACCGATGATGAAATTTATTAAAATTATGCCGGGTAAAACCAAAAAGTCTTGACATCATCAAGCTTATCATAAATGATCAAAAGTTTGTTGAGATTTGACAAAAAAAAAAAATTGGATCATTTTGTAAATATTACAAAATTCAGGGTTGAAAATGAATTTTTTTGAAGGACCGAAGTGTGGCTTTGGATGAACCGAAGTGCCACTTCTGGTGAGTTTGGTTTGACTCAAAGTGAAACGAATTCTGTATCAAAGTGTGACTTCGGATCACTTCGGAGTGACACAAAGTGCCACTTCGGGTAACCGAAGTGAAAGGGTTATATAAAGGTTAAGCTCCAGTTCGGATTCATTTTTTCCCAAATAACACTTCGTACCACTTTGCTTAAAGCCTAAACGAACTGCTTTTGTCTCGTGTCAAAAATTCAATATATTACCGTGTTTTAACCAGATTCGTGTCTGAAATCAGGTAGGGGATAAGAATACAAGTTTGAGGGGGTGTTATTTGTCCATTTTCATCCATTAAATCGATCTGATTTGGTAAAAAACTAGTCCGGGTCTAAGGTTTTTAAAAGTTCAAATTTTCAAATACTTAGAGTGGATTTTCGGTTAAACTTATACCATTTTTTCGTATGATCAATACGAGTGAAGGGTTACAAGTTTTTAGGTCAAAATGTAACTGGATTGTGGTTATAAATCGAAGAAACCCTTCGGTTTTGGCACAGAACCGAAGTGGATAATCTTGAACCGAAGTGGGACTTTGGATGCCATTTCCTATAAATTCGTTCCAGTTCGGTTCACTTCGGATGATTGACCGTCCACTTCGGACGTTGACCAAGTCAGTTCGGATTTTTGACTAAGTTGTTGTAAACTTTTCCAGTTCGGATCCACTTCGTGTAAACCTAAGTTCTTGACAAAAAGCTAATCGTTTACACAAATGGATAATAATTAGCGAATTTGGTGAACGTTTTTGTTGGGTCCTGTGAGGGGCCCTTTAACAATATTGGCACAATTTGATTTAAACAAGATAAACAAGTTGCAGAAAGTAAATCAAATTGGAAGACAACAATTCATAAAAAGGGTTTTTCTATATATCTCAAATGTAAATAATAGTTTACACGAGTTTATAGTATAACAATATAACAACATAAAGAACTTTTCTATGGGAGTAGGTTGTAATTGCTTAGAGAAGCATGTGAATTGTGTGCTTGTTATCTTGGTTTCTTTGGTGAAGTCCGCTTTCTATTTATGGGAAGTAGTAGCAAGTTGCAAGCGAATATGTGGTTGAGGACGGTTGAGTTTGAAGTGTGTCAGACTACATAGAGATAAATTGAAGATATTTAATTTATCACTTTTCAACTATCTTTAACTACTTTCGTATTTAATACCAAGTTGGTATTTATGTTTACTTGTTCTTCACACAAAGGCATATTTGTTCTTCTCGTAAACTTTATCTTCTGATAATCCAGAACTCCTCCAGGACTCCTCTTTGAAGACTAGTAATGCTTCCCATTAAAAAGCCGTCTACAGAAATGAGGATTTCTGTAGAATCAGGTCTGTACAGAACTACTTCAGAAATTCCGGAGTAGTTCTGTATGAATACAGAAATCTATAAATCATACAGATTTTCATATCCTTTCTCTTTCAAGGATATATCTTATCTTTTCTTCTAATACTTGACTGTTTTCCAGTTACATTTACATTGTGTTCTAACAACCCCCCCCCCCCCCCACCCCCCTTAAGTATTTGAAAAAAATAAATGAAAAGAGAAATAAAGATAAACAGATCATTGTATTGATCAAGATATAGAACATTACTAGTTAACAACTTTTTCTTTATCTTGGCCATACCAGTCGAAGAGTTAATTTCAAAGTTATAGTTTTTGCTGCACTCTTCTAGTAGGGTATAAAAGATTGTTCTCTCCTTCTGTATTTGTTCAATCTCTGTTTTGATGACCTCTCTGGTTGCGCTGCTGTTCGTCTTGCATCTTTCTAAAATGAATAGAAAGAAGTTCAGAGCCTGATTTGTATACATCTGTTTTTCTTCAAGTCTGAAAAATCTTCTTTCTTCTTTATGATCTCTGAAAATGTGAGAGCATTGGATCGTCTACTCAATCTAGCTATTAAGAGATCGAAACGTAATTAACCGATTGTCTTATTGATCAACAAAGAACAATTACAATCAGTATTCACTTAGAAACAGACTCAGAGAGAACACTTTATAAAACACACACTTAACCTGGCTTAGACTCTCCCTTGTACTCATTACAAAGAACAAACTATTATTTATAGGGACTGGCCGAACACTATCCGAACTCTGAGTTCAGCAGGTTCGATCCTCAAGTTCGGACCAGGTTTGGCCTGTGAACTCTAGGCTTAAACTTGTTCCTTGAACTTGATGTAACTCGATACTTCACACGACGCACATATCAGGTGTTGACAAACTCCCCCTCGTCGTGTGTAGTATCACTTTAACATCTTCAAATCTGTATCTTCAATCAAGCTCCCTCTCAAGTGTAGAATATGTTCGTCCAATTAAATAAATCCTCGAACAAACTCTTCTTCAACTAAATTGTTGCTTGATCTTGAATACTTGACGATGTTTAGTGTATCTCTGGTCTTTATCAACAGCTTCAGAAGACTTGAAGTTGTGATATCTTGCACTTTAGCAACCTGCTCAAACATTTAAATAATCTTGGCGCAAAACGTGTCTTCGAGACTCCAAGATATGATTTTGTATCACATGTTGATCAAATCGAAAATAAAGAAGAAACAACGTCTTTTTGGCTTTTAGAAAGTTAATATCAAAACAAACCTAAAATCTTTTTGATTTTTCAAACATTATGCTTAAACACACCAAAAATCTTTTTGTACTTTTCTTAACATAGAATAAAATGCAATACAGAATCATGTTGATTGCTGGTATAATTTGTCCATCTTAAACTCAAGCAAAAGCATACTAATAACATCTGGATATGTTAAAGTATTGATTAGATTTGCTTTGACCAGTGTATCCCACACTATCAGACATATTCAGACATTTTCTTTTTTCCTTTTCTTTTGCTTTTTCTTTTTGTGAGATTACACTTGTGAATTGTCACAAAATATAATATTTTCATGATATCGTCAACTGTGTTCCATGCAAAAAGAAATAAGAACGTTAAATCGTCTACCTTAAGGTCGATTTTTCGATACGCAGATAAGGCCTCGGAAAACAAGTTGAAATTGTATAACCCAACAACAATCAGGTCAGTACTCCCATACACGCAGAGAAAGTCCGATGAGTTATACAAAACACCAAAGAAAATAAAGCAGAACGTCAAACGAACAACGATCAGGTCGGTCTTGTGAACACGCAGAGAAAGTCCGATCGTTTGACAAAATAAAAAATTCAAACAAGTTTAAATCTTTGCAAACTGAACACATGTATACACAGTGACTTCTTATTTATTTTCACACTTATTTTTTATTTTTGTGTCATGAAATACGCATCAAGATGTTATCCACATGGTCAAGCAATAGTATCTAGTGTATATCACATCTGAATCTTTTCTGATTTGCCAAGCCTACCAAACATATCAAACAATGATCTTATGGCCATATCATCTATTCTATTCATGAGTCAGATACGTGATCCAATGTACCATCATTTCGCAATGATCAATTTCTCAAATTTTATATATTGTGCATGTATTCACCTTCTTCCCATAACATGCACTTTCACAATTTCTCCCCCTAACATGCATTTCTCCCCCTTAAAATGAAACTCTATTTTTGGATTTTCATTTTACAAAAACACGACACTATTTTTTATTTTTATCAAAGGAAAATGCATAAAGAAAGGAAAATTGATCAACGAACACGGATATCTTTCAGTTTTTAGAATTTTGTTAGAAAAATTTGCCGGTTAGAAAGATATATCATGTATTTTAAGTTAAGCAGAATACTCCTCCATCATCAACTTTTCAATCTTCAATAGGTCTTCTAGAAGTACCTGCACACCGGTCAAACTAATTAGTTCAAAAATGACCCGAAGCGGATCGCTTCTGGTCGACCAGTATCCTGATTTTGCTTAGCAACCACCTTAGGTTTCCAGTATTGTGATTGTTTTGGTAAGTCCATTTTTTATGAAGTAATCACAGGTGATTATGATGAGGAACCTATATTTTGAGTCTTTTGAAAGAATGGAACAAAAGTTTTTTGTTTTAAGAAAAATGTAGGCTCAACTTCATCAAAAACTCTGCCTTGTTCATTAAAAAACATTAGTTTGGCAGGTTTACCAAAAACTGGTTTTTTGTGAAACCTCTGAGGTAAATCAGCAGGCAGTGGACAATCCTTTGCCATATGCCCTTTCGGCGGCAAATATAACATATTCATTTTGTTTTGTCCCACTTTTGAGGTACCTACGAAGAACAACAAACATGAATATCTCGAGCATGATCACGGATAGAATCATATACCTGTCGACAATGATCATGCACCCATTTAGATGTTCGGCTTCGAGAATAAGAACCATCAGAAGAATATTTGACATTTTGATTCTTCAAGGTTCTTGAATCAGCTTTCTTCTCAAAAACTTCAGCCTAGCATTAACACAGTGAAGTGGAAACTCTTTGTCGGAGAAAATCTGGTCAGAACCTTTGAGCTTGTAGAAACGATCCGGTTGAACCTTTTCAGCTTTAAAGACTTCCTTCTTCACTTGTTTCATCTTCAATTTCTTCAAATCTTGTGAAAATGATGCTGGAACCTCCTCACCTTTCACATTCTTCGCCTTAAAACCCAGACCCACATGCTTTCCAACAACTTTCTCCTCCGATTTAGAATTCTGGTATCTATCCTTTGCCAACCTTGAAAATTCAGCTTTGACTTCATTTATATGCTTTTGCTCATAGAAGATCGTCTCATCAAAATCAGGTTGAGAATGAATTTTGTCGCTTGAAGTAGCGAATTTCTCATTATCAGCAGATGACGAACCAGAAAAAAATATTGGAGGAGGAGGAATCTCAGATTGCTTGCCTTTTTTCTTCTTAGGCTTCTTATTTTTCTTCTTCTTTAAAACCTTTTCTTCTTTTTGAACCGATGATGAAAACTTTGAATAATCACAATCTTCCACTTGTTCCTTCACATCTTTGAATGCTTCTTTGATTTGAGCGGGGGGGGTGATGCAGTTTTTTCGAACATCTTTTCAAAATTCTCATCTTTAGCTAGAAAACTCGTGAATACTTGAGAATTAGAAACATTGTTCAGCAAACGATTGGCATCAATCACTTGAATCTTTAAATCTGAAATTAACTTTTCAGCATCAGCCAACTCTTCCTCAGTAGCAATCAAACGCTTTGCAACTTCATGAGTCTCAAATTTTTGTATACGGAGATTTTCCATTCCCTCAAACAACTCTTTCTTCAATTTATCTTCATTTCGCTTCTGACTCCAGATTTGCTATTTGCACTTTATTCACACTAACCAATTCCTGTTTTTCATCCAAATACTTTTCCATTACAGCTTGATAACTTGCAATCTTAGCAGCCGATTCTTCAACATCTTTTGTCAGCAAATCAAGCTTAATTTTGGACTTTTCAAACAAATTCTGAAAATCAATAGCAGCATCCTCTGCTTCATCCTTCCATTTCTTGACTTCATTTACCAACTCATCCCTCTCTTCATAAACCTTTGCTTTTTCAACATCAACATCCTTTTTATCTTGTTTAGAAATTTCTATCACTTCATTCAACAACTTGATCTCTTTAATCAAACATTCATTCTTCACATCTAGTTCCTTCTCATGTTCCTTAGAAATCTCCAAATTTGAACTAACCAACTTGAATTCTTCAGAAAGCTTTTGAATTTTCTTCAAAAATGAAGCATTTTCTCTTTATAAACTTTCCAGATTTTTAGCTGATTCATAGGAACTTGTTGTTGAACTTGTATCTGAATTAGTATCTGAATTAGTATCTGAATTAGTATCAGAACAATAATCTTCTTGATAATCATGGGTGAAAATGAAAGCTAATGAATCATACCCAAACTGTTTACCCCAATCATAAACACCATCATATTGAACCGTTAAAGCTGTTGTCTTTGTTGAATTATTGGACAAAGGTTGAGTAAAACCAGGCTTGCTACTTTGTGCTTGATGACATTCTTTAGCAAAATGTCCAAGCTTTGAACATTTGTAACATTCTAACTTTAACTTGTCAAAACCTAATTTCTCATTAAAATTAGAAGTAGTTTTTCCATGCTTCTTGAAAAATCTCTTTGATCTTTAACTCAACATAGCATATTTCCAATCAATATCCAATTCTGTCAATTGATCATCATCAAGAGCATCAAGATCATCCCTTGTTAGTTTTGCATCAGCAACATTTTTGATAACCAAACCAAATGATGATGAAATTAAAGCAGCACTCATTTTGGCATAATCCTCCATTGATTCAGCAGAAAAAGGATTCTGACTTGATGAATTTGGAATTGTAAAGCTACAACCTCGTGATGAATTGTTATCATAATTTCCAGAACCTCCAACCATGAAAGCAATACTTGGTGCAGAACTCTGATTTGGCTTTGCTTTAGCATTCATGCTAGTGGTATTCTCACCATGATACAACTCTGGATTTTGTAAAGTAGCAGTTGACTTCTTAGAGTTTAACATTTCCATTTCCCGAGCATGAAGTTTTCCAGTAAGCTCGTGAAATGTCAAGGTAGAGTATTCTTTATCATGAGTAAGCAGCAAAACATAGTTTTCCCACTTTTCAGGTAAAGCTTCCATAATCTTCTCCTTTAAATCAGCATCTGTTTCTCAATCCCGACAACCTTTAGTTCACTTATCAAATGTGAAAACCTTGAAATAAGAGCAGTAATGTTCTCATTTTCATAGTCTTGAAAATTATCAAATTCTTTATTCAACACTTTCTTTCGACTCTTCTTGTAATCATCATTTCATTCACATCTTGCTGATAGAGCATCCCACAATTGCTTAGACTTCTTGCAAGTACTAAATTGATGAAGCAACTCAGTGGGTAATGACATTGTAAAATAACTGAAAGCTTTTTGTTCAAGCTCGTACGATTTCCTTTCAGCAATATCAAAGGTATGAACTTCCTTGAAATCTCCCGCATCAGTTAGGTGTTGATAAAGTTTCTTGACCGGAATCCACAAATTGATATCATTCGTACTTATATAAGCCGAAAATCGTTGCTTCCAATTCTGATAGTCTTCTAATTTCAACAACTTGGGAACTTTCTGACTTGTTCCAATTTTGTTGAAAAAGTTGAATTCTGGTGGCTGACCTCTATCCGAACTTAGACACAAAGTCCGAACCTCCTCCGAACTCAATACGAACCTCAAGCAATAGTCCGAACCCTTCCGAACTGCTCCGAACTTTGTCCGAACTACAACTCACTCCAAACCTCTCCGAACCTCAACCGAAACTTAGACCAAACACCGAGCTTGGACCGAACTCTCACCGAACAAGGACCGAACTCCGTCCGAACTTGAGCTTCGGAGCGGTTAGTCCGAACTTGACCTGAACAGTCCGAACTTTGAAATAATTCTTCGAAAACGCTCGATTTTTGATGAAGTTTGATGGGATTTGCAGCAGTAGGACAGAAAAACTGAAAAGGAATGATTTAGGAGCTGATTTAACACAGAAAACTCGATAGAAATGATCGAAAACACGTAACCAAACTTGAGAAAACATCAAAAACGTTCAAAAATTCAAAAATAGCAACCACAGATAAGTAGAGTGAAACAGAAAGCTCTGATACCGCTTGAAAATACGAGAGCATTGGATCGTTTACTCAATCTAGCTATTCGGAGATCGAAATGTAATTAACCGATTGTCTTATTAATCAACAAAGAACAATTACAATTAATATTCACTTAGAAACAGACTCAGAGAGAACACTTTAGAAAACACACACTTAACCAGGCTTAGAATCTCCCCTAGTACTCATTACAAAGAACAAACTACTATTTATAGGCACTGGCCGAATTCATGTTCAGACCAGGTTCAGCCTGTGAACTCTAGGCTTGAACTTGTTCCTTGAACTTGATGTAACTTTATACTTCACACGACGCACATATCAGGTATCAACAATCTCTGAAGCAGAGTCCAGGAGTTGCACCAAGTGCTGCTGTTCCAGATCCCCTCCAGGAGATTCCTGGGGGGATGTTTTCATTTGTCTTTGTTAGGAACAACAAAGGAATATCAGCGTCTTTGGCAAGTTGAATGTCAAACTTTGCTTTCCTTCTGAACACTCTTTTTCCAGCTTCTATTCCTTTATATAGAGCAGTGCTTACTCTTCCAGTTTTTGAAGTTTGAGCTAAAAAGTACCTTAGGAAGGATATAAGTTGAATAGGAATCATCTTGTCAAGGTCGTTGTCAATGAAGTCTTTTGATTCCCCATCGATTGCTTTTACCGGATATTTGTTGAAGTGATCTACCCAAAGATGTTTATGCATTGGTTGAGCTTTGATAGTCACAAACTCTTTTAAGATGGGAATTGTGTAGATAGAGTGTTCTTCAACTTGATTTCTAAAGGTTCTATCAACTACTTTCCTTAAGAGGGGACTCATTGAAGGTCTGTCCTCTTCTTTCTTGAGTAATTTTTCCTGCAGCTCTCTTACTTCTTCCCAAATTACCTTTTACATATTTTGTTTCTCTGTATAGTCATCTTCAAAAGCAGATTCAATTATGAATGACCCTAATAATGAAGATGATTGCCTTTGTATCTTGTCTTTTGGATTTGAAGTTTTCTTTGTTGCTCCAGAGGTGAGGGGTTGTGTGGAAGTTATTTTCTCGGCTGTTTTTGATGATGATTGACTGGGAGGAGGAGAAGGGGGCAGAGGAGGAGGATGCATACCTTCTTAGGTTTGAGGTGGAGGTTTGCATGTTTTTGAGTTCTTTCTTCTGAGTTGCCTTTCCTCCTGCTCATCTGAGTCCTCAGTTTGAATTTTAATCATCTTTGATGATGGTTGAACAGAGATTGTGATTTGTTTTCTTTTCTCATCTTTTTCTTTTAATTTTTGTTTCCAATATCTTTCAATTTCTCTCATATTATCTTCTTGGAAGGAATGCTTGATACATAGATTTAGAGCCGTCATTTGATTTCTTGTCAGGTTGCTTCTGGCAAGTTTTGTTATCTCCTGAGCCTCTCTTATTTGACTTCTACGCATTTCTTCTAGAATCCTTTTCTTGTTTATTAGTTCTTCGGATAGGTTCTTGATCATAATCTCATCAGTGCTTGTGTCTGTAGATGGTAGCATTTGAAGATTTCAGTTGACTTTTCCGGATATCTAGTTAGTTTCTTCTCTAAGTTCTTCTTTCCAAGTTTTTAGCTCATTAACTAGAGTTAACATTTGATCAGTGTTTTGAGTTGTTTCTTCTTCTACTTTCTTGAGACTTGCAGAATTTGAAGAATTGATTTTCATATGAAGGGCAATTCTCTGATCCCTTTTAAAATTAGAGATTTTCTCTCTAATTGATCGAGAAAGGCTTAAGAGATCGAATTTGAGTAGAGTGTTGGGTAATTTCAGAGAGGGATCAACAGATGATCTTTCTCTCTCTAACTCACCGATGGACAACACATGTCTTGTCGTTTCACTAAAAAACACTCCCTTGGGAGTTTTATTAGTGCCTAGGGAACCGGACATATCTGGTATTCCCAGATCTTCCACATTCATTGTCTTCTCATCAGAGGAATCAAACTCGTGTGTTGTATGAATGTTCTTTTCTGAAGATCCATGTGTTGAGTCAATAGGGAACCAATCCGTGTGAACTCTTTCAAGCTTCCTTCACTCATTGAGTCTCCACTTGTTGGTGCTTGTTTATGACTTTTGGAGTCATCAAACAGGCTGGGCTTTGTGGCTATTTCAGGGATGTGGATGTAGGATCGATACAAGTCAGAGTTAAACTTAAACAATTCCCTTTACTTGCAAATATAACCTTGCGGAATTAAGTTATATTTTACTTTTCTTAAGCAAATTAGAGTTCTTGTATAATGTAAATGCTTGATTTGCAGAATAGTAGAGACAACAAAATATCGAATATTCGGCACTATTTGCATTAACTCAAAGCTACACTATTACAAGTGATAACCACAATCCTGTGTAAACTGAGAGAAAACAAGCTATATATAGTGCAGATGAGATCAATCACAGCCATTGATCTCATGTGATCTAATCTAGATCGTGCATTCCAAAGTCAAATCTAAACTACCAAAAGAATAAACTTCGACAATAGGAATGACTTGCGTGTTGACAACAACAATCTACTTTTGGAGAGCGGCTTGGGCAGATGTAGAAGCATACAAGAAGCTTTTGCAGGATGGGACTGCTGAAAAGACTTCTCAGGAAAAGTCAGGTTGAACTCATTATCTGATGGATAATCGAGTTCACCCGGAATATTCACTAAGTGACAAAATTGCTTCTTTCCGCTTGAATTTGTTGTTCCGCTTGAAGTTGTAGTTCCGCTTCAACTTCAGCCGGAACTGTCAAAACTGGAGTTCAGCCGGAAAACTTCAAAATTGAAGTTCCTTACAATCTCCCCATAAGCTGATGCTGTCAAATTATTCTTCTAAGTCAAAGTTCTTCTTCAAAATTGACTTGTACCCAAAAAAAAAAATCTTCTTCACCTTGTTCTACTTGTCCGTAGTTCTGATGCTGGCATCAAGATTCTGAGATAGCTCTTTGGTGTTTGTTTTGGTCACCTTTACGTGTTTAATTGAATCCTAGTCCATTTCGTTCCATTCTTCTTGAACAGAAATGGACTCATGGATTGTAAAGGTGTCATCAGCTCTATGAACATAGAAGAGCTTCTCTTCCTCTTCCCAAATGATAAATTTTATTTCACTGGTAGGCATTTCATCTTCTTCTCCTGGTGAATCACCATCTAAACTGCTTCTGTAGAGCATTCCACAGTCCAGCACAGTTGGCTCAATGACAAGCCTTAACATGTGCTCTGCTCTTGAAGGATTCATAATTTCTCTGAGCTTTAGAATGTTGTCTGTCATTTGCAGCAAGGTGGGTTGAGAAGTTGCCTTGTGAACATTTACCACTTGAGTTATGCCACTGGCCATGGTAAACGTGAAATCAAATGTGGCTTCAACCACTGTCCAAGCCACAATTTGTCTTTTGCTGGGTGGAGCTCTTCTCTTTTGTTTTTGATTCCTTTTATTCTTGGCATGCATCAGCTTTCTTTTCCTGACCGATCTTTCTTCATCAGAGTCAACAGTAGTTTCTGGCACAATGGGTTTCTTGCCTCTGTCAGATGAAGAAGGGCCAGCTTGAACTTCAGTAGGTTTGGTGATGGTGGTGGAGGGTTCATTGATGGTGAGTGGGGGAAGTGAGGTTTGTGATGGTGGTTTACTGGCTTCAGGAGTTGGGCTAGAAGGTGGGGTAGGTGGAAAGATATCGGAAAAGTCCATAGTAGGAGGAGGCTTCTTCTTGAAAGGAATGATGGGTGTGAAATTGTCAGCTATGAATTTTGGATTGGCAAGTATGGCGGCTACTTTCTTGGAGATTTTGGGAGGTTGGTATGGAATGATGGCTAGAGACTGTAGAAGGGATGGAACTGATGTAGGCATAGGATTTGGGTCATATATGAAGGAAGGTGGAGGAGGGATATCTGCATCATCAGTGATCTCAGGTTTAACATTTATGTGAGTTGACATACCTGAGGTGAGCTCTGAAGGTGCAGGCATCACAAGCTTTGGGTTGACAGCAGCTATATCTCCTTTTAGCTTATGAAAAATTGAGTCAATCAATTGGCATAGTTCTTTGACTTTCATTTGAGCTACCTCTTCTTCAGTTCTTATGTTTCTGACCACAAATGCCCTTTTTACCCTTTTCAACAGTTGATAATTCTCATCACTCTTTACCAGCTTGGTAGGCAAATGAGAGGCAATGGAGATTAGCCTCTGCCTATCGGCTTCAGTCACGGCATCCAAATCATTATCCTTCATTCTCCAGTTGAAAGACCTGGTCTTTGCCTCTTCCAGTAAATTTTCAAATACAGAACTTTGCATGTAAAGATCAAATTCCTCTTGAATTTCTTTAGCAAGCCTCTCATCCCTGCTATTCTCTTGGCATCTTCTAACATCTTCTGTATGGCTTCAGCCTCTGGAGTTTGAACCACTTGTTGAATTGTTTTAGGGAATTCAGTTTGAACAGGTTCTTCCGCTTGGGTTGGTTCAGTGCTCCTTAAGGTTATGAGGGTTTCGGCCATTTCTGTTATTTCAGCATACTCCTTTCTTCCGGTTGAACCTCAGTTGGTTCAGTAGACCCATCAACACCAAAAACTGAGTTGCCAGGGCCAAAATTTTCCACCTGAGAAATTGAATGGGTTTCCGGTTGAACAATATTCTCAGCTTCCACAGACACTTCTGCCTGAAGTTCCGCCTGAACTTCCGCTTCAACATTAGATTGATCTTCAGTCACAACTTGAGGTTTGGTGACTTCAGAACCTATGTCAGCAATTTCCAGCACCTCTGTTCCTTCATTCTCACCAATTGGATTCTCGTCTTCTCCTTCAGAGATTGTAGCAACTACAGTGGTTGCAGCGCTATCTTCAGTTGCCTTGCTGTGATCACTGGCTCTTTCAGCAGGAAAGATAACATCTTTTAGAAGTGTAGTGATCATGTTGATGCGCTCAGGTAGAGCACCAGCAATCAATATCGAAGATTGAACAAGCTCTGTGAGGTTGGGATCCTCAAAAGGTGAAATGGCAATTAATTGACTGCTTTTGATGTTGGCCCAACACTCTTCAACACCAAAGGGATTTATGCCAATTCTTTGACAAGCTGTGGCTCTGACTTCAGCCGGTATCCTCTTATCTTCTTCAATCTCTGTAATAACAGGCCTTGAGGGCATCTTTCAATTAATTGACTGCTTTTGATGTTGGCCCAACACTCTTCAACACCAAAGGGATTTATGCCAATTCTTTGACAAGCTGTGGCTCCGACTTCAGCCGGTATCCTCTGATCTTCTTCAATCTCTGTAATGACAGGCCTTGAGGGCATCTTCTCCCCCAAATTGACAGTATCAGCTTCTTTAGCTATTACAGCTTCATTAGCATCACTGTGAAGGGTTGAAGGACCCGCTTCAGCATCAGTTGGATTAACTTTCACCAGTTTGGCAACAGTTGTATTTAGAGTATCAACCTGTGCTTGGAGAGATAGGTACAAATTCGTCAATTCAGGTAGTGAAAAACTGTCCTCAACTGGCTTTTTGCCAGCATCCTTGGACGAAACCAAGCTATCAATCCTAGACTGATCAGCAGTGGTACCCATGGCTTCTTGGCACCGGGGATTCTCTTCATCTGGCACAGCAACTCTTGGTTCCAATGAAGGAACTTCAAGTGCTGATTCAGAGAAGATTGCCGGGAATTGGGTCTTATTGATGTTACTGCTGACACCAGGGTCCAGTGGGGATCCCTGGGCAGCAACAGCCCTTTCCGCATGAATCTCATCAGTACTCCCGAGATTCACCTCCAGTAAGGAGTGTGGGTTCAGTGCTGCAGGGTCCTGGCTTATTAGGTTGTTCTCATGTGATGTGGCAGGTGAGTTAATAACACCTTCACTTAAGCCAAGATTGATAGCACTGTCACTCCTGGGTGATTGGGGTTGAAGTGGTGACATATGTCCAGATGGGGATTGTGCATCTGCTTCTAATGACTCCCCCCTAAAATGAGGGTTCGTCCCTAAGAGAGAATCCCAATTTGATAAGTTTCCGCTTGGGCTTTTTTCCTGGAGCGGGGTTAGAAGCTTCGGGTTGGTTGGTGGCACTAGGTGGAGTAGACCTAATAACCACTTGTCTCTGTCTTTTAAAAGTGACAGGAGGAGTTTCAGTTGAGGAGGTGGCAGTGGTAGATTGATTGTGAGCTTTCCTCTTTCTGGATTGAAAAGTTTTTAGTGTTGAGGAAGCAGGGACAAATGTGGGATCAGTAACTGTTAGGTCTACAGTTCTATCATCTTGAGCAGGGAGCTCAGTCACTCCTACAGTTTCCGGTTGAACTTCTGTAGTAGCAGGTTCATCAGGAAACTGCCTTGGACTCGGTAAGGGGTGGTCAGTATCCCTTCCAAGAAATGGAGATTTGTTTAAAGCAAGGTTTGAAAAGGTTTTCTCATTCAGAAGTTTTTGATGCAAAATTGTACCGAGCCAAACTATGTGGGGGTACTCTTCTTTGAGAATGTAAGTAAAAAATCTAGGATACAGGTAAATATATTCAGAATTGACATTTGATTTTAGGGCTTGAAAAATGAGTTTTGAAAAGTTAAAATTTTCACCTTTTACCATAGCGAAGAAAGCAGAAGCTTGCTCGCTGGAGAGCTCATCAAATCCTCCCTTCTTTGGGGATAAAAACACCAGAAGTGTATGTGCAAGAAATCTCCACTTGTATGGTAACTGCCCTTTCTTGATGGTTTTGCTTTGCAGCGAACCACCATAACCAATATTTCTGAACAAACGGAGATATTTGGTGTGATCAACCGTTTCATATCCTCCTTCATCCTTTAATTTCAATAGACTTCGCACCTTTGCCTCATCGATTTCCACTTCCTTTCCTTGTATAGTTGACACAATCGCTTCACTACCATTCGCCCTTTCAGTAACCCTAGCGTGTGACCAAAAGTCCTCGAGTATTTCTTTAAAAATTTCCGCTTCGACAGAAAGCGCATGGTGAAGATGAGAACTTTTAACGAAGTCAATCATTCCATTGTAGATGTCTGTTTTGCTCGGTGGCTCTAGATACGCCACAAGATTGTGTTCTACCGTAAACTTAGAGTCACTTATGGGTTGCTTGCCACTTGCCTTCCCCTTGGGAGCCATTGTTGACGCAGGTTGACGGTTTACGAATGTTTATCGGAGAGGGTTTGAGAGAAATTCGGAGTAATTTCGGAATGTGAATGATGGAAATGGGGAAACTGATGGTAAATTAGGGCTTTTTACCTTTTTCAGTGCTGACGTGGAGGAGAGAGGTTAAAAATCGACGGTTCAGTTACTGATGGGATAGGTGCTTTATAGGTTGGACGGTACAACTGGTTAAAGCATGTCCTTATCCAAAAGTTAATTTACTGAAACCTCGGATTTAAAACAGTTAAAAATTCAATGGGTAAATAAATGTATATCCGCTTAGAACATTGTGCTTTCCGAGTAATTAAATGAAACGTTGACTTTGTTGACCCGGAAGTTCAAGCGGAACCCATTTTCTCCTTTTTATTTTAAAAACAAAAGTTCTTCCGTTTGATCATCAAGCGGACAATTTTTCCGCTTGAAAGAATTGTTTTCTAAAATAAATTTCCACATCATTTTAAAACATTTTTCCGGTTGAAGTTCACCCAGTGAATTTCAAAAGTTGTCTTTTCAGGTTGAGCCTGAACTTGAACCGGAAATCCAAAACACATGATTTTTCAAAATTTGTGTTAATTATTCATAGTATTATCAGTGGTTACTGACTATGAACTGAAATGTTGTCTGATTAACAATAAAGATTTTCATTTTCATTTGCTTTGTGTATCAAGAGACGGGCTCTTTGAGCTCATGTCTCCCTTTTATTAGATTTGTGAAAAAATAGTTTAAATTAGTCAAAGTTCATCATACCAATGACACTAATGAGATAGAAAAATCTAGCTTCATCAAATGCTTTGGTAAACAAATCAGCCAATTGTTGATCTGTATGAACTTTAACCATTCTAATCAAGTGTTTCTCAGCACAATCTCTAATAAAATGGTACCTGATATCAATGTGTTTTGCCTTGGAGTTTTGAACAGGGTTGTTTGTGATTGAAATGGCACTATTGTTGTCTGCAAGAATAGGAGTTTCCATGAATTTGATGCCATAATCCAGCATTTGATTCTTGATCCATAAGACTTAACTGCAGCAGCTTGATGCAGCAATGTATTCAGCCTCACCAGTAGAAGTAGACACGCAGGTTTGCTTCTTGCATTGCCAAGACACAAGTCTTTCTCCCAAAAATTGACATCCTCCTGAAGTAGACTTTTTGTCCAAGTTGCAGCCAACATAATCACTATCAGTGTAAGCTTTGAAGGAGAAATCTGAGTTCTTTGGATACCACAACCCAAGCTTTGGTTGACCTTTAAGGTATCTAAAGATTCTCTTCACAGCTAACATGTGTGATTCCTTTGGTTGACACTGGTATCTAGCACATAAACAGACACTAAACATGATGTCAGGTCTGCTTGCTGTGAGATAGAGCAATGATCCAATCATTGCCCTGTAGAGATGAACATCTACTGGCTTCCCATTCAAGTCACTGTGTAACTTATGAGAAGTGGAGATGGGAGTTTTTGAGGTTGAAACAGACTGCATATCAAACCTTTTCAGCATATCTTGACTGTATTTGGATTGATTCAAGAAAATTCCATTTGCAGTTTGCTTCACTTGCAACCCTAAGAAGAAGTTCAGTTCTCCCATTGAACTCATCTCAAACTTAGATTGCATCAAGCTCTCAAATTCTTTACACAAGGCAGCACTGGATGAACCAAAGATGATGTCATCAACATAGATTTGTACCATCAAAGTATCTTTGCCATCAGATTTCACAAACAGTGTTTTGTCAATTGCTCCCCTTTTATAGCCATTCACTAGGAGATAGTTTGAGAGTGTCTCATACCATGTCCTAGGAGCTTGCTTGAGACCATATAAAGCTTCAATCAACTTGCACACCCTGTTGGGGTAATGAGGGTCTTCAAAACCTGGAGGTTGCTTGACATACACATCCTGTTCCAAGAGACCATACAGAAAAGCACATTTAACATCCATTTGAAATACCAGAAAGTTTTTGAATGCAGCATAGGCAAGAAATATTCTGATTACTTCAAGCCTGGCCACAGGAGCAAAAACTTCATCATAATCAATGCCTTCTTCCTGTGTGTAGCCTTGAGCTACAAGTCTGGCCTTGTTTTTGATTACTATTCCCCTATCATCCTTCTTGTTTCTGAATACTCATTTAGTTCCAATTGGTTCTTCACCTTCAGGTAAGTCAACCAATTCCCAAACCTTCTGTTTATTGAGCTGAAACAGTTCCTCTTGCATTGCCTCTACCCAACTTTCATCTTCCAATGCATCATTGATCTTTTTGGGTACTTCTTGAGATAGAAATGCAGCATGCAGGCAAATGTTTGCATCAATAGACTTGCTTCTTGTCAGCACAGGAGCTGACAAGTCTCGGATAATGTTCTCCCTTGGATGGTTCTTTCCAATTCTACTATCAGGAAATAGTGGAAATTCATGGCTTCTTCCATTGTGAGGAATATTGAGTTGAGGTAATAACTCAATATTGTTAGTTTGTGTTATAGGATCTGAACTTTCTTCATGAGAACTGGGGACTGAATCTGAAATCAGATGCTCAAAACTATACTCATTTGAACCAGCATCTGTTGAGTCATTGGATTCATTGTTCTCAGAATTTTCCGAAAGATTGTTTTCCAGTTGAACTTCAACCGGAGATTCTACAGCTACAGTGTTCGCTTGAACTTCAACCGGAAGTTCGACCGGAAAAACTTCTATATCAGCAGGAACAATTTCAGAGGTTTTCTTTGAGTTGTTGGGTTTCACAGGCTTGGTGCTGATGGATGAAAAGAAGGTAGGTTGCATTTGCAGTTCCTTGGTGCTTGTCTTCCAAATATCATCAGCCGATCTTGTGTGATTTTGCTTATGTTCCTGTTCCTGCACTATTGAACTCAATGGCTTTTCAATGGTAAAATTGAAAGCAGTGGTTAGTGCATCTATATCAAATAGCCATTCAGGTTGAGATACAAAATTGTTAAGATATTTCTCATTAAAAGTCACATTAATGGTTTCCTCAACAATTTTAGTACTTTTATTGTATACTCTGAATGCTTTTGAAACACCAGAATATCCAACAAAATATCCTTAATCTGCCTTTTCAGCAAACTTAGGCAACAACCTATTAGTTATCAAAATAGTAACAGGACAACCGAAAGATTTAAAGAAGTAAATGTTGGGTTTTCTACCTCTCCAAAGCTCATAAGCAGTTTTGTTTTTACCCTTAACAATCAAAGTCCTATTTTGAACATAGCAGGCAGTATTTACTGCTTCTGCCCAAAATATCACAGGTAGCTTGGAATCTGCTAGCATAGCTCTAGCAGCCTCAATTAGTGTCCTATTTCTCCTTTCAGCAACACCATTTTGCTGTGGAGTTCTAGGAGCACTGAATTGCCTAAAGATTCCCTTTTCCTCACAAAATGAGTTCAAAACATGATTTTTAAACCCAGTGCCATTGTCACTTCTGATTGTCTTAACTTTCAGTTTTGCTTGATTTTCTAAAGATACAATTAGTGTTTTCAACAATTCAACAGTTTCATCTTTTGTTTTTAAGAACAACACCCATGTATATCTAGTAAAATCATCAATTATGACAAAACAGTATGACCTTTTCCCTAAACTCATCACTCTAGTTAGACCAAACAGATCCATATGCAAAAGTTCTAGAGGTTGAGTAATAGAAGACTCAGTTTTGGGTTTGAAAGAGGTCTTGTGTTGCTTACCCTTGAGGCAAGAAACACAGTGTTCGGAACAGTTGAACTGCTTGTTAGGAAGACCCTTAACCAAGCTTAGATTCACTATTCTGTTCATGTTCTTGAAATTAACATGACATAACCTCCTATGCCACAAATCGGACTCATCCACTGAGGCTTTGGATATAAAGCATGCAATTCCACTAGCTGGAGTGGCAGCAGACAAATCCAAAATATATAGTCCTTCTCTCCTAGGTGCTCTGAGCAATACAAGTTCCTCAGGGATTTTAACGCCAGGTTTCAAGACTATGGCCTCCTTTTCAGTAAACATCAAATTCAAATTCTTGTCACAGATTTGTGAGACACTAAGTAAATTGAAATTTAATGTGTCACCAAAATTTACCTTGTCAAAGGTAAGCATCCCATTACTGACAGCACCTTGTGCGGTAATGTGTCCTTTTGCACTTCCAAAAGCTACAGGACCTCCATTTATGATTTTAGGATTTTCCAATACATGCTTGTTTCCTGTCATGTGGCAAGTGCATCCACTATCAACTACCCATAGGCTCTGTTGGCCTTTATTATGCACCTACACACAAATAAAGTTGATTAATTTCTAAAAGGAACCCGAGCCTTTGAGGTCTTGGGCTTGCCAGAAGCATCATAATACTTATACTCTTGAATATTAAAGTATTTTGTATTGGATCCTCATTTAACAGGTCATCTTGATCAATGTTCAAGTGTTCAAACTGTTCACTTGATTCACATTGCCTGTTTGATTTGCTAAGCCTTCTTTCAGCAATCTTCCTTTCTCTGTATTCCCTATATTTCTTCTGTTTGTTGGTCAAAGCCTTTGGCAACTCACTGGGTGAGGTGTAGGTCTGATCAACACTAGTCACTGGTGAGATTCTAGCATTAAGTTTTGAAAATTTGTTTGACTGGCTAGATCTCTCACTGCGAAATGCAACAGAGGCATTTTCGCTTGAACTAGAGGGAATTTCAGGTTGAAAGTTGTGTTTGTTTCTCACAAAGTTTTCTCTAGAGGTGGTCTTGCCTCTAGATGGGTTTCTCCTTCCTTGACCTTCATAATGGTCATACTCATCAGTGAACTGAACCCTGGGTCGTTGTTTAGGTGCAGTAACTGATCTGAGTGTTTTGGAGTTTTCCGGTTGAACTTCTCTTCCGGTTGAAAATTTTTCCGGTTGAAGTTCAGCCGGAACCCTGTTTGATTTTAAGAATGAAAAACTTCCATTTTTGTTATTCCCAATTAAAATCTTGTTTGACTCAGTATCAAAATACTTCATTGTGTTACTTCTTACATGTGAGATTTTACCTGTAGATCTTTTCTGAGTAAAAACAGTTTTGGGTTTCAACAAGTTTTGAGCTTTGCTCAAAGGATTGAATTTGCACATAGCAGCCATGTGACCTTTTTCACCACAGAAAACACATTCAAACATTTTTCTTTGGAAAGAATCTGTGTTTTTGGTTATTTGGTCATTAGTAACTTGATGGTAAATAAGTTTACCCATTCTTTCAGTTTCAGTTGATTTTGGCTGCTCAGGTAGTTTACCTCCAACTTTTGAGTCCTTGGGCTCATAAATAGTTGGTGGTGGAAAAGCAACTTTTGGTTTTAAGACCTTGGATTGGTCAACAGATGTTGATGTGTTAGCATCTTTGACTTCACAGTTTGATGATGATTCAATAGATTTTGATTCAGAAGGTGAAGATGCAGTGCTATCAACAATTAGACTCACACTGCACTCCTTCTGAAGTGCCTGGATTGGAGCAATAACAGGTGAGTATTCCTTGGGTGGTTCAACATTGTTGTACCCAATACCTGTTTTCCCATGCATTGCCCCATTCCAAAGTTTCTCAGCTTTCTTGTTAGCTGTTTGGAATTTGTCACAAGTGAACAAAGCATCTTTTAACTTAATTTCAAGAATATCATTTTCTGCTTTTGCATCTTTTGTTTCTTGTCTTGAAATAGTTAGCTTGTTTAACAAGTCCTCTAATTGTGTTTCCAAAATGGAGTTAGTTTGCTTCGAAACTTCAAATTCTTTGTTTAAATTTTCAATTTTGGTGATGTAAGCAGTTTCAGTTTTCTTAAAGCAATTCTTTAACTCATTTAAGTTGGAAACCTCATCAATCAGATCAGTGTTGTGTTTCCTGTGTTTTGCCACTTGTTCTATGCAGGCAGGACTGCATAGATTTTCCAACACATTTTCAGGAATTTCATTTACCTGTTCAGTTGAATCTTCTTTAGCCATCAAAGCATGGTTGATTGGCTCATACTCAGTGACAAAGTCATCCCACTCAAAGCATTCAGTCTGATTAGATACAGCTGCCACCACATTTTGATTTCCAAGTGGTTTTGGTTGAGTTGGCTGTTGGTTGCTGTTGTTTTTGTTTTGTTGACTGCTGTTGTTGTTGCTTCCATGGTTTGATCTCTGTTGGACATTGTTGTTGTTGTTCTGTCCATCTCTCCTTGGCTGCTTGCATTCCCTGGCAAAATGACCAAGTTGGTGACAGTTATAGCATTTAGCTTTAGATTTATCCAACCCAATTGATGATCCCTTTGACCCTTTATAAGTTCTTCCAGTTCTTTTATAAAATCTTTGGGCCCTTACAGAAACCATAGCCAATTGAGTTAAAATATCCATTTCTTCTAAATCATCTGCCCCTATGCATTCCAAGTCTTCACGTGTGAAGCCTTGTGATGAGTCAGTCGCCACATAGGCAGAGTGAGAGTTGTCAAAAAGTGTTGAAGAACTCTTTGAGCCTCTAGGTGACTCAATGAAACTGACTGAGGGTGAGTGATATTGAGAAGAATTTGAGATCTTTTGAAAATCAGTTGTAACTAAAGCAGTGGTTTGCAACTGTGGTGATGCCTCAGGAAAGCTATTCTGCTTAAAATTAAGTTCCATTTCATAAGCACTAAGGATTCCATGGAGTTCACTTAGTTTAAGCTTTTTGAGATCTTTACACTCCCTGATACTGACTGTGTAGACAGTCCAAGCTAGAGGTAATGATCTCAGGAAATTTCTGTTGGCATCAGCCTGTTCAGTTTTTACTTCTAACTTTTGCAATTCATCAAGAAGTGAAACAAATCTAAGATACTGGTTGGTCATAGATTCACCAGTTTTGTAAGTAAAGTTTTCATATCTTTGTTTCAAAACATCTTTCTTGTTTTCCTTAACCTCACTAGACCCTTCATACATTTCACTGAGAGTAATCCACAAGCCATGTGCTGTCTTATATCCCTTGAACCCTACAAGTATAGAGTTGCGTAATGCAGCCCGGAGTGTCCAGTAGGCCTTGTGATCATACTCAAGTTCAGTGTAATCAGCTTCTACATATTTGTCTAGTGGTTTTGGTATTTGCACTTGAGCATCATCAGCAGATTGAACAGTTGGATTGTAAGGACCTACAGTCAACCTGTTCCAAATGCGTCTGTCTAGGCTTCTAACAAAACCTTCCATCCTGAGTTTCCAAGTATCAAAGTCATCAGGAGTGAAAATTGGTGGTTTGTTAGAGCTGCCGTTAAGTGAACCAAGAGTTAAATCAGTCATTGTGAAAAACAGTTTTGTAAAACAGAAAAGGCTTAAAGAAAATAAGTATGCAAGTAAAGTATCAGCTTTGAAGCACTAGAAGTCTTCAAAGTAGAGAGCCAATGGCTCTGATACCAATTGTAGGATCGATATAAGTCAGAGTTAAACTTAAACAATTCCCTTTACTTGCAAATATAACCTTGCGGAATTAAGTTATATTTTACTTTTCTTAAGCAAATTAGAGTTCTTGTATAATGTAAATGCTTGATTTGCAGAATAGTAGAGACAACGAAATATCGAATATTCGGCACTACTTGCATTAACTCAAAGCTACACTATTACAAGTGATAACCACAATCCTGTGTAAACTGAGAGAAAACAAGCTATATATAGTGCAGATGAGATCAATCACAGCCATTGATCTCATGTGATCTAATCTAGACCGTGCATTACAAAGTCAAATCTAAACTACCAAAAGAATAAACTTTGACAATAGGAATGACTTGCGTGTTGACAACAACAATCTACTTTTGGAGAGCGGCTTGGGCAGATGTAGAAGCATACAAGAAGCTTTTGCAGGATGGGACTGCTGAAAAGACTTCTCAGGAAAAGTTAGGTTGAACTCATTATCTGATGGATAATCGAGTTCACCCGGAATATTCACTAAGTGACAAAATTGCTTCTTTCCGCTTGAACTTGTTGTTCCGCTTGAAGTTGTAGTTCCGCTTCAACTTCAGCCGGAACTGTCAAAACTGGAGTTCAGTCGGAAAACTTCAAAATTGAAGTTCCTTACAGTGGATGTGAGGTGGTGAGTTTGGTGGACTACGGTTGAAGTCTTTGTAGGTGGGGGCAGAGAAATTGGACGTGGGAGAGTTGGATGAGTTTCTGTTCAGATTAACTGACTCAGAAAAATGGGATGCTTGTAGGTTGTGGTCATGGATTGGGTGTTCCGGTTCAGATGAGTTCTGCTCCTAGGATCCTATTCCTAGTTTGTATTTCATGAGGAATGGAGATCCATCTGGTATAATTGATAGCAGGAAGAAAGTACAGAACATATGGAGTGAGTTGTGCCTGATTCAAACTTCTTCAGTATTTACAGGATGGTGGAGTCATGTTTATCTCCTGTTAGTGCTATTGACTTTTCCTGAGCCTTCTTGAAAATTAGTAAAGGGAAAAATCTGATGAATGGAATGTGAGCTGTTTCTTTCTTTTCCTTTTGCTTGTCTTCAGTTCTTTATCGGATTCTTCGAGAGTATTGCTCCATAATCCATCCTTTTTTTTAATTAGAGCGATCAATATGGAGTATACGGACTCAGTGGCCTGATCTAATGATCCAACTTTTGCAGTTAGGCTGTAAATGAGGGTGTGCATCCTTAGTGTCCACTTTCTTTCTAGATGATTGATGTTTATTCCTGAGATAGTATTAAAGCTTGTGCCTTTGTTCAGAGAATTTATAATCTTTAGAATTTCTATCTTATTTGGTGGGTTTAAAGGATTTTCTGGTGTTTTAAGATCGACAACTTGTCTAAAATTTTCTTCTGAAAACTATAGCGTTATTGTAGATCAATCTTCATTCTGAATGAGTGTCTCAATCCATTCCCTTTTGTTGCCTTTTACAGTCTCTGTTTGTACCTTGATAGTTGACCAAACATTCATAAGGATCTGTTTGGGAACTTCTTCATCTTCTATGAGAGCTGACATGAGTGGTGAAAACCTAAGGGCTTCATTGATGATATGTATGTCGTCAGAGTATGCCGTTGGGTTTAGATTTGCACACACATTGTTGGGTTCGATGTTAAAGGTTTTAAACAAGGAGTTTTGAGAAGATGAGGCCATTTTTTAGTTCTTTGATTGTATGAGGGGATGCTTTGCTTGGTAAGGATAATGATTTACGAACACCGTATAATTTGGAGAGTGAGTGAGGATTTTATAGTCGGCGAGTGATTTTAGGGTTTTAACGGCTCTTTTACACTAATTAGATAATTTGGGTGGTGAAACGGATATCCGTTGGGTCAATGATTTCTTCCCCCTCCTTTCAACCCCCCCTCTTTTTGTGTGTGTGTGCCTTTTATGAGAATGTTTTCTTTTGATTTTAGAAAGCTTTTAGAACTTCTGTGTGTGTACAGAACTACTTCAAAATTTCCTATGTAGATCTGTAAAGCTTGTTTTTTTTCAGGAAGCAGAGAAAGTATATACAAAAATCACATGACTTTTGACTAGGATGGTCTAGAATAGCGTCATCTGAGTTTTTCTTGACAGTTCCAAAGGATTGCATATTCCAATAATTTTTACAGAAGGATCAAAAGAAAGATTACCCAGTATAGAACTATTTAGATATCAAAATTAAATGATTACAAGTAGTTCTAAAGGTACAAGGTTTGATTATTCTAGTGGGTATGGGTGGATGAGCTCTGGCTTCGAGTTGAAGAGGGATATGGTTATGAGAGATTATTCGGATGCTCTGTTCTTCTTCTTCTATCAAGTAAGGAGGTAGTCCAGTGAGGTGGATTCAAATGGATCTTTGAGATGGTAGAAGAAAGTGTGTGAAACCCCTTGGAATCCCAGCCCATTTCTTAGCTTCACAAATCATTCTTATTACAAACCTTGTGAAAAACCGAGGTGGTGGGCAAAATACCTTGGTTGCGGAAGCGGATCGAGTCTTTGTGTAACTCGTTTTTGTAGAAACAAATGAACACCCGGATATGAACACGATGGTGTTTGAGATGTGATGATGATGATGAGTAAAGCTAGTATAAACATGATAGATGAAGAACAAGATAGATAGATAAACAAGGTGGAATGATAGATAAATAAAGATAACCTAAAGATTACATTTTACCTACCCCACACATTCCCGGGTATCATGAACTTACTA
The DNA here is from genome assembly GCA_039602395.1 of Deinandra increscens subsp. villosa. NCBI lineage: Eukaryota > Viridiplantae > Streptophyta > Magnoliopsida > Asterales > Asteraceae > Deinandra > Deinandra increscens. Next base: position 58,688,731 of record JBCNJP010000017.1, read on the forward strand.
GGTAAGTTCATGAACCCTCGACAAGCTTCAAAGAACCATGACTAACTCTCTCTCAAAGTATCAGACATCAAGTCTTTCACATGAGAAAGACTTACTATATATACTACAAAACTCACTAAGGGCATAATAGTAAAACTACCAACTAGTGACAATATTTAAACAATAAATAATATTCACTAGAGCCATCTTCTTTAGTTGAGTCTTGTGTCTTGAGTTGTCATGTTCTTCACCGTGTTGTCGGGACGGTAGACGTTAAGTGGCCGTTGAGTATTATCACATCTATCCAAATCATGTTGGCTCGGTATCTCGATTCCCAAGAATCTCCCCCTATTTGGTAGATGGTATACTCAACACTTGTGACATTGGTTCTTTGTATTCTTGCAACTTGGCTTCAAGAAAATCTTCATGTAGTTTCAAATATTTTATTCTTCAATTCTCCTTTGTGAAGCTCCCCCTACAATAAACATTCTACTAGCCCCAAACCATAGGCTGTAAATGTATAGGGTGTTTACAAACTTCAACACAATGGCAAGCTACTTGAGGACTAAGTCATAACTCAAGGTACCAATAATGTTGAAAGTAAACAAGATAAAGGATCTATGAAAAACTCGAGAATTAACTCCACAATTTAACCATCTTGAAATACTTGGCCGAATACCAAACCAATTCTTTGCACGAAGATAAACCACTTCTTTTGCTTTCTTTTGCTAAATCCGTTGCAAAAAGTCTCTTAAGATCATCACATCTTTCTCCCCCTAGACTTGTGCAACCCGTAGCAAAAATAAAAGCATGTTGTTGTAGACATAACACATCCAAGTAGCATATCAGCAAACAAAAAACAGCCTTGCAATATCAACCGGTTAATGTTCATAATCCAACCAATAATAAATCCCGTTCGTCTTCAACATATCGACCCAAACTTGCGCATAACTTTCATAACCAATTCACCTCATAGCACGTCTGCCATAACGAAGTAATCTTGATATAAAAGTATAGTTGTAGGTGTACCTGAAATGTTTGATGAACAGTGGGTTCTAGAAATTACGAATAATGTTGGAGAAGAATATGAAGTGGTTGACATGGATCCTCTTGGCTTTAACTTTGGTTGCTACTATGTGTTGACAACAAAATAATAATAATAACAGTAGCTCACTGTTATAAATATCATCCAAAATCTGTCTTCATGGCTGATCTGCCCAAACAATTAAATTCGTAGCCTATTCCCTTAAATCTCAAAACAGCCAACAAATTTAAAGAAAATAAACTGGTCAGGATCTCATCGATCAGCAGCCCAATCAAATGAATAAGCAACCTTGGTCCAGTGGAAATAACAAAATCAGCGGCCCAAAGAGGTGGTTTCAATTTGCTCCAGCCCCTTTCTTTTTTTAAAAAAAAAAAACCCTAGGTAGCGCTGCCAAACACATACCAGATTCATTTCTTCTTCTGCGCGTCTTTTTCATTTCAGTCAATGAGAAACAAGGACCGGTGGCCAAGATTTGCTAATTCCGGCGAGAAATGCTGAGCATTAGTAGACTCGGTGACCGGCGATCTGATTGTGTACAGGGACAGGAACCGGCGAGCTGAGATAATCCGAGATGGAACTCCGGTTGAAGACTCCGGTTGAATGCGTTTTTCTGGTTGAACAGTACAGTTCCGGTTGATCTTCAAGGTTTCGGTTGAACCTAAAAACTCCGCTTTAAGTTTGAAGGTCCGGTTGAAACTGCTTTTCCGGTTGAATCTCGAACTTCCGGTTGAACATTGAAGTTGCATCTCCGCTTGAACATAAACTTACGGTTGAAGTTTGATTATCAGTTTCAAGCTCATTTTTGGTTCAAGCTGGTTTCCGGTTAAAATTTCCGGTTCAACTTCACGTCTCCGATTGAACATTATTTTCCGGTTGAAAACGGATTTCTGGCCGAACCTCGTTTTTCCGTCTAAACATCAAAGTTCCGGTTGAACTTTCCTCTTTTCCGGTTGAACAGGGATGAGACGGAAGAGAATGATTACTGTACATAGTACAATATGATGGAGACAAGAGATTGAAGTTTGCTAAAAAGTAGGGTTTTTTACGTTGCTGTTCTCTATACCTATTCAAAACAGATAAAAGTCAGCACAGTTTTAGCATCTATCGTAACCCTACCATCGACTTGTCACAGTCACCGCTCTTCCTATCCTCTTCATCGGCTGTTCACCCCGTAACCATCATCGATGTTCACACCCGGTCGGTTACTAAGTCAAGAACAACCATCAACTTTCATCGTTTGCAATCCCATATCGACCATACTGGAACGTTCACGTCTTCTGATTCTTTGTTGCTGAACCCGAAGCTCGAACTTGCATGGAAACCTAACCATTTCGAACCTGCTATCATCAACACCATTGACGATTTCATTGTGATTAAACCCAGATGTCGACCTGTATCCATAACCATCATCTTTGAACTGAAAAGAAACTAGTATACGAACGAGCTCGAGCTGTAGTCTCGTGTTCGTGTTTCTGAGTTCATCATCTTCATTAATCAAAACCTGTAACTCACTCAATATTTTTGTATATTGTAATATTCTTCTAAATTTTTAAGAGAGAGAGAGAGTACTTTTGTTTACTTTGAAAAGAGGGGATGGGACATGGAGGTTGCTTGTTGACAGAAAAGGTAGTGGATAATAGAATGAATTTAGTAAAAAGTACACTTGTTTTGTGGGACTCAATAAAAGTAAAGTCAAAAAGCTAAAAAAGCAATTTCATTTATATACACAAACATACAAAGTGTCATGTGATAAGAATAATCACACCTTTCAAGGACTCTTGAGATCTACAATTTCAAAAGCAAATTTGATCATGAATTTTGAATTGAAGAATATGCATACGTAAAATATGCAGGAAGTTCATGTTTAAGGCTAGATTTTGACACCATGCAAATATCAAAGAAATATATTTGTGTAGCAAGATTTAAACACAAACATTCAAGAAAATTTACTTTCGATGACTCAAGAATAATACATGAACAAATAGATCTTGACTATTCTATAAAAGAAAAATTCAAGGATCTTTTTCAAAAACTTTGAAAGACATGGAGGGGAGTTTAAAATCTTTCTAAAAAGTTTACATCTCTATTTGTTTACAAAAACAAGCATATGAACACAAAGTTGAGGTATCAACCGCGAGGTTGCATAATCTCGACCATGGCTCTGATACCAATTAAAAAACCGAGGTGGTGGGCAAAATACCTTGGTTGCGGGAGCGGATCGAGTCTTTGTGTAACTCGTTTTTGTAGAAACAAATGAACACACGGATATGAACACGATGGTGTTTGAGATGTGATGATGATGATGAGCAAAGCTAGTATAAACATGATAGATGAAGAACAAGATAGATAGATAAACAAGGTGGAATGATAGATAAATAAAGATAACCGAAAGATTACATTTTACCTACCCCACACATTCTCGGGTATCAGAACTTACTAGGTGAGTTCATGAACCCTCGACAAGCTTCAAAGAACCATGACTAACTCTCTCTCAAAGTATCACACATCAAGTCTTTCACATGAGAAAGACTTACTATATATACTACAAAACACACTAAGGGCATAATAGTAAAACTACCAACTAGTGACAATATTTAAACAATAAATAATATTCACTAGAGCCATCTTCTTTAGTTGAGTCTTGTGTCTTGAGTTGTCATGTTCTTCACCGTGTTGTCGGGACGGTAGATGTTAAGTGACCGTTGAGTATTATCACATCTATCCAAATCATGTTGGCTCGGTATCTCGATTCCCAACACCTTGGATAAAGGATGATTCTCTCTTCTATAGGAAGAGAGCAATTGGATTTCATGTTCTGACGAATGTAGTGGGAGAAGTTCATGTTTAATCCCTTGATTAATGCGTGCATCACCATTTGATTGTTGTAAGATGCAAGATTGTGGTTCTGAGTGCATGGAGAAGAAACATAACTGGATTTGAGCAAAGAAGTAACTCCGGATTAGAGGAAGATGTACACTGTTGGCATGTTCTTTCAAAACTGACCATCATATCCCATGTCAATGAGCGTTTCAATGACTTGGGTTCTGTTGTAGTAAGTGTCCCCATTAGCATCATTTATCTGGAGGGAAAAGCGAATAGAGTCTTCTGTGATAAAAAAAGTGTCATGATCGACTCTGGTTTTGATTGGGCTGAATGGAGAGTTTGGGTCAGAAATGGCATTCAGCCAAAAATCCCTTAGAAGTTGATAATTGATAGGGCAATTTATGGTGAGGGCAAAGCCAATTGTGCATGTTTGCCGGAACCTCATAATCCTCATGAAAGTTTGTTGGTGATTTGAGGTGTGAAGGCACAGATTGTGTACCTGAGGAAGAGGAATTTCGTAGTTTTGTCTTTGGAGAAGGGCTTGGAAGTCCATTTTTTGATGTAAACTTTGTGAGGATGAATATTGGGATGAAAAAGATATGAGAGTGACATCCATCTATTTATAATCGGGAAGAGTACAAAGGTCTGGAGATTTGTCAGTAAGACTTTTGTGCTTTGTCGGCTATTTAGACCCCTAGTGAAGGCGGCTGAGAAGGGTTGTGAGAGGGAATTAACTCTAATTTTAATTTTTCTCCTATTTAGAGTTATTATTGCCACTTTTGGGTGCCTTAACTCACAAAGATTTGCTTCCCGATATGCTCATTGTCATTTAAAAAATGTGATTTAATGGGCATCATTGCATTTCAGGAAGGAAGAGAAAGTCAACTTTTTGAAGATAGATTATGAGAGTAAGAGGTTGTTTATTTTTTCTGACAAAAACTGTCTACAGTCCGATTTCATCTGATTTCATGTCTGCAGCTGAAGATGTGGTCTGAAGATCTGTAATCTAAAAATATAGGTGTTGATACAATAAAATGGCAAGATGCTGGATCAGATAGAAAAAATCAGAAGAAAGTTCAAGTTCAACCCTAATCACCGAACCTGGACGAACTAGTACTCGAACTGCCAGTTCGGACAAAGTCTAGTTCGGGTGATCGGGTCTCTATATATAGTATTTTAGTGTTAGAATTTTGTAACGATTTTCTTTAAGTTTGTGTATCTTGTGGTGTTTTCCATAGTTGAACTCTAAGTCTTTTGTAACATGTTTTGGCCGTTGAATTAAAGATTGAGTTCTATTTACATTGTTTTTCATTGTTTCGTTTGTATAATGGCTTGAGTTGTGCACAATATGCCTCCCGCTCACTTTCAAGTGGTATCAGAGCATTAGGTTGGTTGCTCAGCTCGATACCAAGTTATTTTTGTTGAAAAACGAAGTGTTTTTGGAGTTTTCTTCTACTTTTTCATCTCAAAAACTTCCATTTTCAAAACTCCGACCATTTTTGAGTATTTTTCACATCAAAATGTTCATTTTGGAGTCCTCCTGGTTCGGTTGAACGTGTCGGTGTGCAAAACGTCCATTTTTCCTTCCAGTTCGTCTGAGTTCGTGAGGCTATGCGATAACCGTCATCCTAAGTGTCGGTTCGGCTAAATAACCGCTCCGAACTACAAGTTCATTTGAGTTCATGTACTAGTTCGTATCCTGTTCGGTTACAATTTTGGTTCGGATGGAGTTCGTCTGAGTTGGGAGAGAGTTCGGATAGGGTTCAGATACTGGTCACTTCGTTTGAGTTCGGATAACCATTCAGCTTATTTCAGTTCGTTTTGAGTTCGGATAAACATGATTTCAAAATTTTTAAAATGTCGGAATTACAAGCTTTTGCAGCGATTCAATCGCAGATGCAACCACTGTTGAACTACGATAATGAAATAGGAACAAGCCAAAAAGTTCCTAAGTTATTCAAGCTCGAAGACTTCCGTAGCTGGAAAAAGAGATTTGAGGCATTTATCGGTACTTCGAATTGTGATCTCTGGATTGCAATTAATGCACCATATGTCTATCCGATTGACGCTAACAATGTTCCGATCATGCAAAGGAATCTGAATCATACTAAAAAAAACTGATTATGCACGTGAACAAAAGGCTTATGGAGCACTTACTCAAGCTTTGCCAAAGGAATTGTTACATCAATTCTACGAAAGGAATTCGATAATTTCAAACATTTTGATGGTGGGGGTTTTCTAGAATTGATTTCTCAAATTTTTCCATCTTCAATCAGAAATGGATAATGTTGAGATTAAGAAGGAAGATGAAGATTTGAAAGAAAAATTACTCGAAGCATTGCCATCAAAATGGGAACCTTATGTTTTAATGCTTACAAATGATAAAGAATATGCAACATTAACTTTCTTGCAATTGTTAGGCAAGCTAAAAGCAAGAGATCTTGAAATGAAAAATGTGAATACCAATCCTGCTGAAGTTCAAAATCCGGATATGTATTATTGTTCGAATGCTGCAACAATATCGGGAAAATCTAGGAAACATGCTAGTTCTGCACCAACAACTGCATTTGTAGCTGGAAACATGTCAAATACTAGTCATAACTTCAGAAGGTTATGATCCAAGTTATGAATCAAGAGGGTGTTCTATTTCAATTCCTGCTAGTAATACCATGAATGCAAGCAAACTTGCATTGTCCATGAATACAACTGAAGATTATATGGCACTTGGATTAGCTCTAGTATCATCGTACTATAGGGTTATAATGGGGAAAGTTAGCAATGCTGAGCTAACGGAAGAAGATTATGATCAGGTGGATCCGGATAATTTAGAGTTGATGGACATACTAGCAGTTTGCAATGTTGGCTAGACGAGTGAAAAGATTTCTCAAGAAGACCGGAGGGAAAGATTTGAACTCTGTAGGACGCATTGGTTTTGATAAATCAAAGGTTCGATGCAATAATTGCTCCAATTTTGGTCATTTCGTGAGGGAATGCTCACAGCCAAAGAAGCAGGATTACCAGAAGTATACACCAAAGGCTGAATCGTCAAACAACAATTCTAAATTTATCACATCAAATTTTGGGAGTCCTTCTAACTCTAAAAATGATTCCACAAAAGCTCTTTTATCTCAAGATGACAAGACATATAAATGGGGAAATCAGTTCACTGATTCTTCTACTTTAATTGTCAAACATGTGCAGGATGAAGATGCTTTGACTGGTTTAACATTTGAAAATGATGAATCAAGTGATGAAGTCAATGATCACACATAATGGGTTGAAGATGTTTAAACATTGCTTAAAGAAAAATTTGCTTTTATGGGAAATACAATACATGAACATGTTGATTCAGATGAAGTGTTGTTATTGAAGAAGGAGTTAGAAGTGCTAATGAAAGAGAAAGATGCATTGATCAAAGACTGTTAAGCTGCTAAAGCAAAAGCTCAAGATGCAGTGAATGACTTTGAAGCTGAAAGAGCGTGTAGCAATAGATTATGTCAACTCAAGTCATTTATGTAATCAAAACAAACAATAACGAGGTAAATAAATTCAATCTTTCATTCAACAAACCAAGGACAGGTTATAGAAAGACTCAGAGTAAAACTGGAAAATACCTTGAGTTTCACACACTTAATGACAACTCATTATAAATTCTAGACAAAATCTAATATATATATATATATAAGTTCCCGATCACCCGAACGGACCTTGTCTGAACTGGCAGTTCGTGTGCTAGTTCGTCCATAGTTCGGATAGTCTAGGGTTTTCTTCACAAACTTTGATTCTTTTGTAATGTTCTGCCTGATCCAGCATCTTTCCATATTACGCATCAACAAACTCCCCCTTGGCAAATGCTGGTCAGTCTTTATCATTCTTGAGCTCCAACCTCCATCCCAGTCCATGTCTTTTGGTGATTATGCCCATCATATATGTCAAATGCAAAGCAAATCCGGATCACCCTTCGGAATTGCAGAGCCTGTTCCATATAGTCGAGATGGAACAAGATCTGGCGGTGATTTTGGGTTTTTCTGGCGGCAGCCACGATCTTCGGTCGCCGGAACAGTTCCAGATGGTGATGATGGAGTTTTTGGATAGTATGGATGCCAGGGGCGTTTGGATACAAGTTTTGGATATAAAGGAGTTAACTCGGTACCGAGTCAACCGAGTTGACTCAGTCAACTTTCTGGTCAACCGTTTTATTGGTCAAACGAAGTCAACTCAGAAAACTGACCTCATAGTATTGCTCGTGGTGAAAATCTGATCGAAATGGACTACTTATTCGTTAAGTTTTTTCGTCGTGGCGGTTTTACGGTTAACCGGGTCCGAGTTTGTTGGTCGACCAAAGGTATACCGTGTTCATTATCTCGTTACCATTTTGATGACATTGTACACTATTTTGAACCCGTTTGACATGAATCCACGTTATCGCAATACCTAAAAGTTTATATAAATAGAAATTACAAATATAAATGCTTATTAATTTGACAATAATAATTTGGTGGACATAAATTTATATACATATTAATTTGGTAATATTAATCGCATTGCGAACATTAAAACACGGTATATCGGTCTTTAAAATAAATGATGCTAATTCTAAAGAGATCGGAGTTGCATCAAAAACATATTTAATCTATTATTATTTGGACCTTTTTGGCTAAAAGACTAAAACGTGACCCTCGTTTTGGATGAAAAGAACTTGATTTTGAAACGTTAATGATTCTAATAAATCATAAAATATATATTTCATCGTTAATGATTCTAACTAATCATAAAAATATATATTTCCTATAATTGTTTATCGTTTTGTAGTCAATTTCAGATTAAACCAACGCTTTGACCTTGAACGTATGTAATTCACCAAATTATATCTCTCCATCGTGTCGTCACGTTGTGAAAATTCAGTTATCTATTTATTTAATCAGTCATTTATTTATTCGTTTACTCATTCTCTTGGTTTAGCTGTCAATTGAGCCTTCGGGTTTATTCGTCTCGAGTCAGGGTGTCACTCTGTCCTTTTGTGTCTCCAAATCAGGTGAGTATTCATAGCCCCTCTTTCTTTTGAACTTTTTGGGGTGCAACATGTACCGTATTCAAACTCATGCTCGATATACTTTTATCAAAAACTAGATGCGAACTCTATGTACTATGTGTGTTCTTGTATGATTAAATTTGTGTAATTATTGCTGCGAACGATTGAACGTTGTGAACGATGAAATGATTGAATGATGGAACGATTGAACGACCTCATGTGACATTAACTGTAAAAGGCCGGGGTTACGATAATAGATCTATTGGCTTGACAAGCCCACTTGGCCTGCCTCGCATGTGGCGCCTTGTGATTGAAAGCCTTACTGTTAGGATTGGATCATATTTGCTCTATTTCATATCAAGTTTATTATGCTCGATTACACTTAACTCATAGTTCGCATAATTTACAATTAGTATGCACGCTAGACCTATGTTTACTCACCAACTATTCATAGTTAACCTTTATTTTGTACATGTTGTAGGTTTTGCTATCTGATGTTGTTGAGCACTATGATGACACTTTAGAATGAATGTGGCCTTACTGAGACATAATAAAATCAAGTTAATTTGTAATTATCGCAACATTTAACTAGTGTTGTGTGCATCTGGAAAATCATCGTGCCCCGACGTATTCCGCCGTCGGTTGGTGGAGGTCAACTTCTTTAACTAGTGTTGTGTGTATCTGGACATTCAACTTCTTTTCTCTTCAGCTTTACCTCAGCCTCATCACCTTTTTCCTTTGGAAATACCTCAAAGTCATCATCAGCTGAGTTGTTGTTGTTGAAATTAGAATACTAATCAGGATACTCCTCCTCTGTTATGTCTTCGACCTCAACCTCCTCGTCAAAGATATCAGCTTCAGTATCTGACTCTGATGACTCGTATATTTCGGGTTCAGCTTCGGCAGCTTTCTTCATCTCCTCTTCGTTTAAATCAATCATCGCTTGAATTTGATCTTGGTTGAGTTCACATACAAACTCACCATCTTCAAGTATTATACCGATCTCGTGTATGCTTTTCGTAGCTTGATTAGACGAGATAGAAGTTATTGGCACTGCATCCTGGAATCCGACTCCCCCTAAGATGTAGATGCACCAACACCCGAACTAGAAGCTACAGTTGGGTCTGGACCTCCACCAATATTACCTTCGGGGTCATCATTCTCAGGATCATCGCTTGAGAAGTTGAAAGCTCAGGGGGAGATAGGTTTTGGACCTCCACCAATATTACCTTCGGGGTCATCATTCTCAGGATCATCGTTTAAAAATTGTAGCCCATCATATTTGCATCCTGAACCAGAACCTATCTCCCCCTGAGCTTTCAACTTCTCAAGCAAGAATTTAATCTTGCCCATTCATATGTGGAATTAGAGCCCTCCTGGTTCAGACTGGCCATTTTCAATCTTGTTATCTCTTGAGATTTGGCCGCTTCTCTACTTTTCAACTAGAGATAATATATGTGCAAAGACTAATCCCTTGTGTTTAACTCTGCAATCAATTGAGTTTTCTCTTTATCCTTCGTCTTCAATCACTTGTGATTTCTCAGCATCTTTCGCCTTCAGCTCTTTAATTTTGGTTTGACAATCCAAAAGAGCAGTGTTGAGTAAATCCACCTGAGAAAATGATATTGACCCTTGAGAAACACTGAAATTAACATCTGGTGTGGTAGGAGTTGAAGTTGTTGTAGTAACAATTGAGAATTTTGGTGTAGATGTTGTGTAACATCCCGAAATCCGAAAGAATATTTTGTTCGTAAATAAATGAGACGGGACGTTAGTCCATAACTCAACCATTTACGTAAACATGAGGTTTAAAGTATAAGATAGATAAAATGAGGTTTATTTTACATAAGTCTTAAAGTTATGGGTGGTTTTAACCAAATTGCCTTAGTTTTAGAAACTAAGGTTAGTGATATAATTAGGAGGACTTGAAATGTTAAAATGGTGTTTGGGTTTTAAATAACCTAAACTTAGAACTAGAAGGACTTGGGGAGTAATTTAGTGGAAACTAAATTAAATAAAAGAAAAAAAAACGATGGGGATGGAGAAGTAGCATCAGGCGTTGTTTTCTTCCCCATTACAAGCCCTAGTTCGAAATTCTTGCAATCCAGAGATCAAGATGCTGCGATTTTGAGGATTGAGACAAGAAATTGAGAGGGTTAAGCATGGCTAAACTCTTGAAGGTCATTATGTAAGTAAACCTTATATTCAAGCTTGTATTGGGTCCAAAATTTATGACCCATTTGAGTGTTTTAGGGTTGTGATTTCATGCCTAATGTGTTATAGTATGTTTATGTGTGATCATGGATACTTACATGCTAAGAATTTGATCTAAAACATCAAGTTTTTGGTACTTGAACCCTTAAATACGAATTTGATATATGGTATTGAGAAATCTTAAAATTTATAGTGCATATGGATGAAACCATGAAGGTTATAGCTTTGAACTTGCCTTATGATTCTTGTTAAAGTGGAAAAGTTCCATTATGTTCATGTATACAAGTAATGGTTATGGAACCTAACTCAAATTGGGTTAAAAAGTGTTATAGTGTTGATGCACACCAAGTGCTCGATGAAATGTCCGAATGAGCTAGTGATTAGCAAAGGATGTTTATGAATGCTAAACATGAGACCTTAATGTATTAAACAAATTTAAGTGCCAAAGATGTGAATATGGACAAATGTGAAATCCATGCTTATATAATATGTTAAATGGAATGATGTAAAACCATAAAAATCTAGTTGTGGGGCTGTTTTGAAAGTGTTATATAAGATCACTCGTATGTCCATTTAGGATGTATAATATACGGTCAAAAAGCTTGTTGTGAATACTATATTTCGTGTTTGAATACTAGAAACTGATTCTGATTTATAATGGGTCAAAAAGACACGCTAATATGACCATTTAATTTTCCAGCATGCTGTTTGGAAAGAAATATGGTTGCTGTCCTGTTTTTAGAAAAATTGTACAAAATCATAGAAAAATCGTTAGAAGGTGTACCATATATGCCTGGAAAGGACTTTCAGTCTAGTACGTTCCTTGTTTGAACATGGAATGCTGGAAAAATTTATATAATGGTCAAAATGGACCGTTACATCAGCATTGCTGAAAATGTTGCACAAGAAATTATGTTTCTAAAAGCTAGTAAGAGCGAACAAGTTGAATTGCTTGTAGATTGATAATTTGTGATATAAACCTAACATGGGTGATAATCTTAGTATGTAACCAGGTGGAAGATGCAGACGGAAACCGGGTAGTAATGGTTAAAGCTCACGAGGAAACATTTATGTTATGTTACATAGTTTGTTAACGACTCATATTTGCTACAATGATATAAAATGCATGATGTTTAAATATGTGTTAGGCTTGGCCTACGTGGCAAGTCAATTAATGGCGTATAAGAAAAAATTCAAATAATTAGAGATAAGCTCTAAGTGAGTAATGAGTCAAAGAATAATACACAAGTAAATGGTTCATAGGAACCATGGCTATAAGAATGTATGACATTAGCGGTAAATGAATCATAGGGTTCATGCTAATAGGTTAAACGGGTCTAATGGTTCTAAAGGAATCATGAATATATATATATATATATATATATATATATATATATATATATATATATATATACATTAGCGGTAAATGAATCGTATGATTCATTCTAATGGGTTAAACGGGTCAAATGAGTCTAAAGGATTCCTAGTATTGAGTCAGAGAGTAATACTTATTAATTGATTCATAGGAACCACAATAAGGGCCAAATGTTATTGTTATACTAAACGGGTGACGAATGGTTTTAGAAACCATGAAGCCCAAAGTGCCAAATGGTTCTCCAATGACTAAATTTGACCATAGGTAAGATTCAGAGGAATCATATATCGAATAACAAGTTGCAATGAGCGGAAATGGGCTTATAGAGCCTATGCCATGTAACAAAAGAAGGAGGATCATAAATGGTTTATAGAACCATAAATCCTAAATGCCTAAATATGGTCAAATGGAGCATTGGGAAATACCAAAGGCATGGACCCGTCTTAACGGGTCAAAAGAATAAATGGGACAATTGGACATTATTTACAATGGTTATGTAATCCAATGGCAAGTAGAATGACAAGAATGAAATTACATGACTTGGGCCTAAAAACTCAAGTAAAATGGTAATGTGAAGAACTTGACCCATAATAGATGTATAAAACCAATCAAGGTGTGTGTATACAATCATGTTTATGCCAAATGCTTGCATATTTGAATTTAATTGCAAAATGCATGTAGTAGACCTTATTTGGTTCATAAATTTTGGGTTGGCACAAGGAAAATCCCTTAACGGGTCAAACGGGTCAGGCGGACCCGGAGTTGGTTATTGTATTGTAACCATGACTAAGGTATGTATTTTTCCTCATAAACAAGATTAAAATAGTGTTTTGAAAGTCTGGAATGGCTGGGAGAAGTTCTCTATGAACTTGGATGAATTTGGCAAAAGTTGTGAATTAGGCCAAATCCCTGGACATGTGGGCAAATTCGGCCAAATCCCCGGAAATGTGGCTCCAAGTGTATTTCTTGGAGCAAGACAATTAGTAGGCGATATGCCTAAAATTTCAGGCGTATCGCTCGGAAATTATGGAGATCTTGGCGATACGCCTAGGAACCCTTTTCTGAATTTAATTGTTGTTTATCATTGTTAATGATGTATATACATTTTTATGCAATAGAAACTCACTATTGAAAGTGAGTGAATTGCAGGTAAAGAGAAAGCTTGAAGGAGGCTAATCAAGACTTCGAAGAACCGATCACGTCAAGAACGAACGACCCGTCATGTACTTTGGTGAAAAGAACTTATGTAATAAGTTTATGAACTTTTTGAATGTCAAACTCAATATGGGTGTATTTTGTAAATGTAAAACCACAATGATGGTGGTACAGGGTTAGCAAACAACACGTTGTGTTTAAAAATAAATAAATTCTGGGACCGATTTTAACGAAGTAAATGATTATGTTTGGCATCAAATTGTATACGGGTGTTACAATTTGGTATCAGAGCCATGGTTTGAGAGAATTAAGTACTCGGGGAGTACTTGAACTCAAACCTTGAGCTCAGGGGAACGGGAAAAGTGATCGGTTCGAGCTTGATGAAGCGTCCTGGTAAGGTACATAACCATAAATTGAATTGTTCATATTGTGTTTAATAGGAATAATAGTTCTTATATGCCGGTAAAGGCAGAATTATTAGCTATCACTCGGGGAAACGCACGACGAGGTGTTTTCACACCTGAACTGGGAAGTTCGTGAGTGAAGTGTCCCAGGTAGAAACGGGGTAATGCTAAGGCTAGAAACCTCGTATAAACCTATGGGAGGATATCGGCCACGACCAATATAAGGTATGCATGAGTGAAGTATCCTAGGTAGAAACGGGGTAATGCTAAGGCTAGAAACCTCGTATAAACCTGTGGAAGGATATTGGCCCTAACCAATATAACATACAAAAACCTTGATGCGAGCAAGGGTAAATAAAAGTTCTAAGCTAATGAAAATTTTAACTCTGTAGATCAGTAACGGACCATGATGGCGGTGATGCTACAGAGGTACAAAGAATGGAGGCTTTGAGAGCCCAAATATCGGTAAGGCATGTAGAAACGACGTAAAGCCTAGGCGAGAAACCACGTATAAACTTGTGAAAAGTTATTGGCCATGATCAATAGAACTTAGAAAACCTTGCCAAGGGTAAAGGAACCTGAAATTGATAGGTAATTCTTGAATCCTACTATGTTAGGATCATGTTTTTGCTTTGTAAGAACCATATAATGGTCAAGCATGAAACAATGGGTTAAAACGGTTCTAGGGAGCCACCACCACGTATCATGTAGTCTATGATCATAAATGGTTTATCGGAACCATAGATCATAAATGGTTTATCGGAACCATAGATCATAAATGAATTGACAATCTGTAAAGGTAACAAGATATCATTGTGACAAGTAATTGTTCAATGTGGTATCTTGAATAGAAATATGTAACATGATAGCATTGTGACATATAATTCGGCAATGTTGTATCTTGAAACGCGTGAATAATTATGCTCATGTGGGTAACCTTGCTATAGGTAAGGAAAACCCTAAAAGTGGTCAAATGTGACACGTTGATTTTGCAGGAAAATTGTAGCTAAACAAGTGGATGGATGATGACACATACGACTCCAAAATGCATTGGGCTAGGACTCGAATATATAATGGGCATGTTCTAAGGTACAACCAGGTGGGACTACCCAACCTGGATTACACTTTGATAAATGGTAAGGCATACACATGTGTCTAAATCGTGTCAAAATAAGAGTTTGGACCCATGAGGTCATAATTTGAAATTGAAATTGAAATATACATGAAATGGAAATTGGTGAAGAACGACTCTGTAGGAGCCATGAAACCAATATAATGAAATGGAAATTGGTGAAGAACGACTCCGTAGATGCTGTGAAGCCAATATAATGAAATGGAAATTAGTGAAGAACGACCCTGTAGGAGTCGTGAAGCCAATATAATGAAATAGAAATTGGTGAAGAACGACTCTATAGGAGCCGTGAAACCAAGGTAATGAATGTGGTAATTGGTGAAGAACAACCCAAGAGGGGGTCGTGAAGCCAATAATTTAGAACAAGGTTACGTTTGGGACATCCCTGGATGTACAAAGGTTGAACCCTATATGAAATTGTCATAAACGAAAGATTAACGAATAACCATAGAACTAATGAGTCGAAATGGTCATATGTTTTAATTGACAAAACCGTTAAGACGGTTGAATCATGTTTAATATGCGATATCATAAAGGGTTAAAAGATATTGAATTTATATATAATGCGGTTGACTTTAAAGTGACTCGGGATAAACTCAAGTCTAAAATTGATTTTAAAATATATATATATATATATGTATATATATATATATATATATATATATATATATATATATATGAAATGGAAAATAAGAATAGGGAGAAATGGGTTATTGCATATGCTAAAAAACAAGTAACCCTATGAAATGACTAGACGTTTAACAAAAGGTGAGAAGTAACCTTGTTTAAATGCAGTAAAACTCATGTTGTTGAGTCATGTTGATTCCCATGTAAGTTTCGTATAACTAATAGGGAATTGAAGCTTTTAGGTGGGTGATCGACCCAACTTCATGGGTAAGACCCATAAACATAGATGATTGTGAAAGTAGGGAGGACGGTAGAAGCGACCGTTCCCGAAGACGCACAGAGGATTGCTATGCAAGTAAGTATCCTCAAAATTTTTCCAAATAAATGTTGGAATGTAATATGAACAAGTAATGGTTCGAAAGAACCATAACTACGTGCTAATGTGATCGATAAATGGTTAGTAAGAATCATGTCAATATGTTAAATTGTTAGAAACAATCCTTAGGGATCATAATGCCGATTATTAGCTGATTGCTAACTAAAGGATTCAAAAGAACCATGGATACACAAAAAATATGTTAACATGCTAACGTGTCAAATGAGCAATAAATAGCTCATAGGAACCATAACCATAGATTAATAGGCAATCGAATGATAAACAATTCATAGGAATTGTGCCAATAACGATAAGGCAAGAAGGATAATGTCTATATTAACATGAAATAGCTAAATGACTCTTAGGAGCCATGGCTTGATTAAAACATGTATGTTGATGTGTAAATGATTCAAATGAATCTTAATTAATGTGATAAATGCTAAAGTCTAGTATATGAGTGAAAATGCGTGAGCATCGGATCGTCTACCCGATCTAGCTAATCGGACATCGAAACGTAATTAACCGATAGAATTATTGATCAATGAAGAACAATTACAACCAGTAAACACTCAGATACAGACTCAGAGAATACGCACTTAGAAACACACACTTAACAGATCTCACACGCTCAGAATCCTCAGACCCCCCCCCCCCAATTACAAAGACCAAACAGCTATATATACTAGCTGGTCCGAGCTTTGGCCGAACCTCAGATTCGGCCAGTCCGATCTTCAGGTTCGGACCTAGTTCGGCCAGACCTAGTTTGACTTGATCTTGTACTTTGTTTGATACTTCACATGACGCACATATCAGGTATCAACAAACTCCCCCTCTTCGTGTGCAGTATCTCTTCAATATCATCAACTTTGTATCTTCAACCAAGCTACCCCTCAAGTATAGAATCCGTTCGTTCAATGAAATAAATCTGCAAACAAACTCCTCCTCAACTCGATCGTAGCTTGATCTTGAATACTTGATGACATTTTAGTATATCTCTGGTCTTTTATCAACATCTTCAGAAGACTTGAAGTTGTGATATCTTGCACATAGCAACCTGCTTAACCATTTAAATAATCTTGGTGAAAAACGTCTCTTCGAGATTCCAAGATATGATTTTGAAAGTTGATTTGTATCACGTGTTGATTAGATCAAAAATAAAGCAGAAACAAAATCTTTTTGGTTTTTCAAAGTTTATGCTAAAACACACCGAAAATCTTTTTGGCTTATCTTGATATGAAATGAAATTCCAATTCAGAATCAAACACTATTTTTGGTATGAGAAAGATCACTATATAGAATCATATTGTACATAATGCACTGAACTGCACTTCAATTTCAATTAATCGAAGCACATAAGTCATGTTGATTGCCGGTATAATTTGTCCAACTTAAACTCAGGCAGAATCATACTCATAACATCTGGATATGTTAAGGTATTGATTAGATTTGCTTTAACCAGTGTATCCCACACTATCAGACATAATCAGACATTTTCAGCTTTTCATTTCTTTTTCCTTTTGTGTGACAGCGCTTGTGATTTTTCACAAAGCATAACATTTTCATGATATCGTCAACTGTGTTCCATGCAAAAAGAAACAAGAACTTTAAATCGTCTACCTTAAGGCCGATCTTTCGATACGCAAATAAGGCCTCGGATTTAACAAAATAAGAAAATAAAACAAGTTGAAATTGTATAACCCAACAACAATCAGGTCGGTACTCCCGTACACGTAGAGAAAGTCCGATGAGTTATACGAAACACCAAAGAAAATAAAGCAGAACGTCAAACGAACAACAATCAGGTCGATCTTTCGATACACAGAGAAAGTCCGATCGTTTGACAATATAAAGATAATCAAACAAGTTTAAATCTTTGCAAAATGAACACATGTATACACAGTGACTTCTCATTTTGAATTTCACACTTATTTTTCTTTTTGTGTCATGAAATATGCATCAAGATGTTATCCACATGGTCAAGCATTAGTATTTAGTGTATAACACATCTGAATACGTTCTGATTTGCCGAGCCTACCAAGCATATCAAACAATGATCTTATGGCCCTTTCATCTACTCTATCCATGAGTCAGATACGTAAGCCAATGTACCATCATTTCCCAATGATCAATTTCTCACAATTTTATATATTTGGCATGTATTCACCTTCCTTCATTATATATTTGGCATGTATTCAATTTCTTTTCATAACATGCATTTTCTCAATTACTCCCCCTTACTTACAATGAATCTCCCCCTTAAAATGAAAAATCTATTTTTGGATTTTCATTTTACACAAAAACAAGACTCTATATTTGGGTTTTTGAGAAAAAATTGGATGTAAAGAAAAATGATCAATCAACACGGATTTAGAATTCAGAAAATTTGCAGGTAAGAAAGATTTATCATGAAATTTAAGTTAAGCAGAATACTCCTCCAACAACAAATTTGCAATCGTTAATAGGTCTTCTGGAAGTACCTGCACACTGGTCAAACTAATTAGTCCAAAAATGACCCGAAGCGAATCGCTTCTGGTCGACCAGTGTCCTTGTTTTGCTTAGAAACCACCTTAGGTGTCCATTGTTGTTGTTTTGGTAATTCAGTTTATGATGAAACAATCACAGGTGACTGTGATGATGAACCTACATTTTGAGCTTTTGAAAACATTGGAACAAAACGTTTTTGTTTATGATAAAATATAGGCTCAACTTCATCAAAAACTCTGCCATGTTCATCAAAGAACTTTATGTTGGCAGGTTTACCAAAATCTGATTTCTTGTGAAATCTTTGAGGGGAATCAGCAGGTAGTGGACAATCTTTTGCCATATGCCCGGTTCGGCGGCAAATATAGCAGACTCGTTTTGATTTGTCCCACTTTTGATGTACCTGCGACGAGTTACACACATGAATATCTCGAACATGATCAGTATGAGAACCATATACCTGATGCCTGTGATCATGTACCCATTTGGATGTAGGGCTTCGAGATTGAGAACTTTTAGAAGAAATGTTAGCTTTCACAAGGACCTCAGCAATCTTACGAGCATCCACACAATGAAGTGGAAATTTTTTGTCAGAAAATAATTGATCCGAACCCTTGAGTTTGTAAAACCGCTCAGGTTGAATTTTATCAGCTTGAAAAACT
This sequence comes from Deinandra increscens subsp. villosa, assembly GCA_039602395.1. Lineage (NCBI taxonomy): Eukaryota > Viridiplantae > Streptophyta > Magnoliopsida > Asterales > Asteraceae > Deinandra > Deinandra increscens. Next base: position 58,708,036 of record JBCNJP010000017.1, read on the forward strand.
TCCTTCTTCACATGTTTCATTTTTAATTTCTTCAAATCATGGGATGATGATACTGGAACCTTCTCAGCTTTGTTATTCATCCTGTGAAAACCCAATCCTTCATACTTTCCAGAAATTTTCTCCTCAGATGAACAATGACCATGCTTCGCTAATCGAGAAAATTCAGCCTTTACTTCAGTTACGTTCTTTTGATCATAAAAGATCGTTTCATCAAACTCATGTTGAAACTGAATCTTGTAACTGGAAGTAGCCGACTTCTCATTATCAGCTGAAGATGAACCAGATACAAATTTGGTGCAGGAGAAACTTCAGATTTCTTTTCCTTCCTTTTCTTATTCTTCCTGGTCTTCTTCTTTGTCACAACTATCTCATTCTCAACAGTAGATGATGAAATCATTGAATAATCAAATTCATCAACTTGCTCCTTCACATCTTTGATAGCTTCTTTGATATGAGCAGGGGGTGATGCAGTCTTATCAAACATTTTCTCAAAATTTTCATCGTTAGCTAAGAAGCTTGTGAAAGCTTAAGAATTTGAAACATTATTGAGCAATCGATTAGCATCAACGACTTGAACTTTCAGATCAGAAATTTTCTGTTGAGCCTCAGCAAATTCCTTTTCTTTAGCAATTAGTTGCTTCGCAACTTTGTGAGTTTCAAATTTTTGCAAACGAAGATTATCAAGTCCTTCAAATAATTCCTTCTTCAATTTATCTTCATTACGCTTTTGAATCTCCAAATTTACGGCTTGAACTTTATTGACACGAACTAACTCCCGCTTCTCATCCAACAACTTTTCCATGTCAATTTGATATGCTTTAATCTTAGCGGATGATTCTTTAACATTCTTTGTAAGTAGATCAAGCTTGACTTTTGATTTATCAAATAAATTCGTGAAATCAGAAGCAGTATCCTCCGCATCATCCTTCCATTTCTTGACTTCTTTTACCAAGTCATCCCTTTCTTCACAAATCTTAGCTTTTGCAACTTCAACATCTCTTTTATCTTGTTTAGAAATTTTTAAAACATCATTCAGCAATTTGACCTCGTTAAGTAAACATGCATTCTTTATACCCAATTCCTTCTCATTATTTTTAAACACTTCTACCTCTGCCTTTATATCCTTGAATTCCTCATTAAGCTTGTGAATTTGAAACAATAACGAAGTATTTTCTGTCATCAGACTCTCCATATTCTCAGCCGATTCATAAGAACTTGGATTTGAACTAGTATCAGAACTAGTGTCTGAACAGAAATCCTCTTGGTGAACATGAGTAACTATCAAGGCAGACGAATCATACCCAAACTGTTGACCCTAATCATAAACACCATCATGTTGAGCCGTTAAAGCTGTTGTTTTGCTGGTGTTACTAGTAGATGGTTGAGTAAAACCAGGCTTGGGTGATTGTGTAATACCAGGTTTGCTTGCATGTGCCTGTTGACACTCTTTGGCAAAATGTCCAAGCTGCGAGCATTTATAACATTTCAACTTAGACTTATCAAAACCCAATTTATCACTAGAAAAATTTCTTCCATGTTTCTTGAAGAATCTCTTCGATTTTTGACATAACATAGCATACTGCCACGATATATCCAATTCAGTTAATTGATCATCATCAAGAGCATCAAGATCATCACTGGTTAACTTTGCATCAGCAACATTCTTAATAAACCAACCAAAAGATGATGAAATCAAGGCAGAAATCATTTTAGCACAATCCTCTGTTGATTCAGCATAAAAGGCATTCTGATTTGAAAAATTTGGAATTGTAAAGCTACAACCTCGTGAAGACTTGTTATCAGAATTATCAGAAATTCCAGTCAAGAAGGCTGTACTTGGTGCAGAACTCAGACTTGGTTTAGCTTTAGCATTCATGCTTGCCGTATTTTCACCATGATACAACTCAGGATGTTGCAAAGTAGCAGTTGATTTCTTGGAGTTCAACATTTCCATTTCTCGAGCATGAAGTTTTCCAGTAAGCTCGTGAAACGTCATGGTAGAATAATCCTTGTCATGAGTGAGCAGCAAAACATAATTCTCCCACTTTTCGGGTAAAGCTTCCATAATCTTCTCTTTCAAATCAGCATCAGATTTCTCAATACCAACTACCTTTAATTCACTCATTAGATGTGAAAACCGTGAAACGAGAGCAATATTCTCATTTTCATAGTTTTGAAAATTATCAAATTCTTTGTTCAAAACTTTCTTCCGACTCTTCTTGTAATCATCATTACCCTCACATCTTGCTGAGAGAGCATCCCATAATTGCTTTGATTTCTTACAAGTGCTGAATTGATGTAACAATTCAGTAGGTAAAGCCATTGTAAGATAACCATAAACTTTCTTTTCAAGCTCATAACTTTTCCTTTCAGCAGCATCAAAATCTTAAAGTTCCTTATAATCTCCTTCTTCTGTTGGTCGTTCGTACAACTTTCGAATCGGAATCCATAGATCAATATCATTTGTGCTTATGTATGCAGAAAACCGTTTCTTCCAATTTTGATAATCTTCTAGCTTCAACAATTTGGGAACTTTCTGACTTGTTCCAATTTCATTATCAAAATTCAACATGGTTTGCATCGCACTTTGCATTGCAGCAAACGCTTGAAATTCCGACATCGTTTGAAAAATTAAGATTCTGCCGGCCGAACTCTCTCCGAACTTATAACTAAGCTCCAAACTCTATCCGAACTTAAATCCAAAGTCCGAACCCTATCCGAACTAGCTCCGAAGCGAATTGAACTGTTTGAACTCTTTAAACACTCCGATCTAGCACCGAACTACCTCTGAACCTTGACCGAACGTGAATGAACTCCGAACTTGACCAAGATAGTCCGAACCCTGACCGAGACAGCTCCGAACCCTGACCGAATATCGACCGAACTTCAAGTTCGGAGCAGTTACTCCGAACCTGATCAGGAGACTCCGAACTTCGAACTCATTTTTCAAAAACACGCGAAAAATGACTGATTTTGACGAAACTCAATTCTGTGAGTCAGAAAAACCAATAGAAAGTGATTTAGGAACAGATTTGACACCAAACACTTGATAGAATTGACGAAAAACACAAAAACAAACTCGAGAAACACGAAAAACGCTCCAAAAATCCGAAAATAGCAACCACAGATCAGTAGAGTGAACCAGATAGCTTTGATACCACTTGAAAATGCGTGAGCATCGGATCGTCTACTCGATCTAGCTAATCGGACATCAAAACGTAATTAACCGATTGATTTATTGATCAATGAAGAACAATTACAACCAGTAAACACTCAGATACATACTCAGAGAATACACACTCAGAAACACACACTTAACAGATCTCACACGCTCAGAATCCTCAGACCCCCCCCCCCAATTACAAAGACCAAACATCTATATATACTAGCTGGTCCGAGCTTTGGCCGAACCACAGATTCGCCCAGTCCGAACTTCAGGTTCGGACCTAGTTCGGCCAGACCTAGTTTGACTTGATCTTATACTTTGTTTGATACTTCACACGACGCACATATCAGGTATCAATGATGAGCCAAGAATAGATCAATGTGTGACATGTTGAATTGTAATAGACTGAACAGTGTAATCCTAAAAATGGTAAGGGGATGGTATAAATGGCTTTTAGAGTCATAGGAACCATCCAATAACTAAAAATATGTACTACATTATCGAATGTGAAATGTAAACGGCAAGTGACATGCTAAACACTTACAAATATTTTCATACTGCTTGATATGTGTAGGTACAATTAAGCTGTGCAAGGACACAACTTGCAAGAAAGCCGCGGGACGAAATTCCGACTAGGATTATCGTCAAGGTAAACATGAGCAATGAAGCTATATAAGCAAATTATGATTTACACAGGTAACCATGAAATATAAGGTTACTGGTGCAACCGCAGTCTTTATAAAGGCTAAGGCAATGTCCATAGGTGAATAAGACCTGGAATAGGTTTCGGGGACGAAACCTTCTTTAAGGGGGGTAGATTTGTAACATCCTGAAACCCGAAAGAATACTTTGTTCGTAAATAAATGAGACGGGACGTTAGTCCATAACTCAACCATTTACGTAAACATGAGGTTTAAAGTATAAGATAGATAAAATGAGGTTTATTTTACATAAGTCTTAAAGTTATGGGTGGTTTTAACCAAATTGCCTTAGTTTTAGAAACTAAGGTTAGTGGATATATATAGGAGGACTTGAAATGTTAAAATGGTGTTTGGGTTTTCTCTTTATCCTTCGTCTTCAATCACTTGTGATTTCTCAGCATCTTTCGCCTTCAGCTCTTTAATTTTGGTTTGACAATCCAAAAGAGCAGTGTTGAGTAAATCCACCTGAGAAAATGATATTGACCCTTGAGAAACACTGAAATTAAATCTGGTGTGGTAGGAGTTGAAGTTGTTGTAGTAACAATTGAGAATTTTGGTGTAGATGTTGTGTAACATCCCGAAATCCGAAAGAATATTTTGTTCGTAAATAAATGAGACGGGACGTTAGTCCATAACTCAACCATTTACGTAAACATGAGGTTTAAAGTATAAGATAGATAAAATGAAGTTTATTTTACATAAGTCTTAAAGTTATGGGTGGTTTTAACCAAATTGCCTTAGTTTTAGAAACTAAGGTTAGTGGATATAATTTGGAGGACTTGAATTGTTATAATGGTGTTTGGGTTTTAAATAGCCTAAACTTAGAACTAGAGGGACTTGGGGAGTAATTTAGTGGAAACTAAATTAAATAAAAGAAAAAAAAAACGATGGGGATGGAGAAGTAGCATCAGGCGTTGTTTTCTTCCCCATCACAAGCCCTAGTTCGAAATTCTTGCAATCCAGAGATCAAGATGCTGCGATTTTGAGGATTGAGACAAGAAATTGAGAGGGTTAAGCATGGCTAAACTCTTGAAGTTCATTATGTAAGTAAACCTTATATTCAAGCTTGTTTTGGGTCCGAAATTTATGACCCATTTGAGTGTTTTAGGGCTGTGATTACATGCCTAATGTGTTAAAGTATGTTTATGTGTGATCATGGATACTTACATGCTAAGAATTTGATCTAAAACATCAAGTTTTCGGTACTTGAACCCCTAAATACGAATTTGATATATGGTATTGAGAAATCTTGAAATTTATAGTGCATATGGATGAAACCATGAAGGTTATAGCTTTGAACTTGCCTTATGATTCTTGTTAAAGTGGAAAAGTTCCATTATGTTCATGTATACAAGTAATGGTTATGGAACCTAACTCAAATTGGGTTAAAAAGTGTTATAGTGTTGATGCACACCAAGTGCTCAATGAAATGTCCGAATGAGCTAGTGATTAGCAAAGGATGTTTATGAATGCTAAACATGAGACCTTAATGTATTAAACAAATTTAAGTGCCAAAGATGTGAATATGGACAAATGTGAAATCCATGCTTATATAATATGTTAAATGGAATGATGTAAAACCATAAAAATCTAGTTGTGGGGCTGTTTTGAAAGTGTTATATAAGATCACTCGTATGTCCATTTAGGATGTATAATATACGGTCAAAAAGCTTGTTGTGAATACTATATTTCGTGTTTGAACACTAGAAACTGATTCTGACTTATAATGGGTCAAAAAGACACGCTAATATGGCCATTTAATTTTCCAGCATGCTGTTTGGAAAGAAATATGGTTGCTATCTTGTTTTTAGAAAAACTGTATAAAACCATAGAAAAATCGTTAGAAGGTGTACCATATATGCCTGGAAAGGTTTTTCAGTCTTCTACATTCCATGTTTGAACATGGAATGCTGGAAAAATTTATATAATGGTCAAAATGTACCGTTACAGCAGCATTGCTGAAACTGTTGCACAAGAAATTATGTTTCTAAAAGCTAGTAAGAGCGAACAAGTTGAATTGCTTGTAGATTGATAATTTGTGATATAAACCTAACATGGGTGATAATCTTAGTAGGTAACCAAGTGGAAGATGCTGACGGAAACCGGGTGGTAATGGTTAAAGCTCACGAGGTAACATTTATGTTATGTTACATAGTTTGTTAACGACTCATATTTGCTACAATGATATAAAATACATGATGTTTAGAAATGTGTTAGGCTTGGCCTACGTGGCAAGTCATTTAATGGCGTATAAGCAAAAATTCAAATAATTAGAGATAAGCTCTAAGTGAGTAATGAGTCAAAGAATAATACACAAGTAAATAGTTCATAGGAACCATGGCTATAAGAATGTATGACATTAGCGGTAAATGAATCCTAGGGTTCATGCTAATGGGTTAAACGGGTCAAATGATTCTAAAGGAATCATGAATATATATATATATATGACATTAGCGGTAAATGAATCGTAGGATTCATTCTAATGAGTTAAACGGGTCAAATGAGTCTAAAGGATTCCTAGTATTGAGTCAGAGAGTAATACTTATAATTGATTCATAGGAACCATAATAAGGGCCAAATGTTATTGTTATACTAAACGGGCGACGAATGGTTTTAGAAACCATGAAGCCCAAAGTGCCAAATGGTTCTCCAATGACTAAATTTGACCATAGGTAAGATTCGGAGGAGTCATATAGCGAATAACAAGTTGCAATGAGTGGAAATGGGCTTATAGAGCCTATGCCATGTAACAAAAGAAGGAGGATCATAAATGGTTTATAGAACCATAAATCCTAAATGCCTAGATATGGTCAAATGGAGCATTGGGAAATACCAAAGGCAAGGACCCGTCTTAACGGGTCAAAAGAATAAATGGGATAATTGGACATTATTTATAATGGTTATGTAATCCAATGGCAAGTAGAATGATAAGAATGAAAATACGTGACTTGGGCCTAAAAACTCAAGTAAAATGGTAATGTGAAGAACTTGACCCATAATAGATGTAGAAAACCAACCAAGGTTTGTGTATACAATCATGTTTATGCCAAATGCTTGCATATTTGAATTTAATTGCAAAATACATGTAGTAGACCTTATTTGGTTCATAACTTTTGGGTTGGCACAAGGAAAATCCCTTAACGGGTCAAACGGGTCAGGTGGACCCGGAGTTGGTTATTGTATCGTAACCATGACTAAGTTATGTATTTTTCCTTATAAACATGCTTAAAATAGTGTTTTGAAGGTCCGGAATGGCTGGGAGAAGTTCTCTATGAACTTGGATGAATTTGGCAAAAGTTGTGAAAAACTGTCAAAAATATTCTAAGTATAAAACTGGGCAAATTCGACCAAATCCCTGGAAATGTGCCTCCAAGTGTATTGCTTGGAGCAAGACAATTAGTAGGCGATACGCCTAAAATTTCAGGCGTATCGCTTGGAAATTATGGAGATCTAGGCGATACGCCTAGGAACCATTTTCTGAATTTAATTGTTGTTTATCATTGTTAATGATGTATATACATGTTTACGCAATAGAAACTCACTATTGAAAGTGAGTGAATTGCAGTTAAAGAGAAAGCTTGAAGGAGGCTAATCAAGACTTCGAAGAATCGATCACGTCAAGAACGAACGACCCGTCATGTACTTTGGTGAAAAGAACTTATGTAATAAGATTATGATCTTTTTGAATGTCAAACTCAATATGGGTGTATTTTGTAAATGTAAAACCACAATGATGGTGGTACAGGGTTGGCAAACAACACGTTTTGTTTAAAAAAAATAAATTCTGGGACCGATTTTAACGAAGTAAATGATTATGTTTGGCATCAAATTGTATACGTGTGTTATATGTTGTTCCCATTGGCTATTGAACATATTGAGCACCAACACTTGTTGAAGGTGTTGTGCTAGCCGTTGTAGACTTTGACAATCCAAAAACACCTGGCTGGCCCAATTCTGTAAATATAGCAGCCTGTGTTGTAGAAGTAACTGGAGTTGAAGTAGTCTCAGGTAAAGACATATCTGGACCAACTGATGAAGATCCACTGGCACGTCGTTGTAAGATAAAGTCTGAACTTTTAAGCTTCTTTGAATAACTTTTACCTCTTCCACTGTGGCAATCGACTTCCTTCTTTTTCATGGAGTAAATTGAGATGAAGAAGTCGTTGGTTTCTTACCCTTTCCTTGTACGACATCAGCATATGGGTTGTAATCTTCATCAGATTTAGACGAGGCTTTATTCTTCATACACACGACCGATGTATCGCTCATTCTTTTGTTAATCCCTGTTTGGTAAGCAAAATGTTCTTCACTACCCTTTCTTGCACGAACATTCTTGTATTTGACCTTAATATACGCAAATGGATTATTTGTCTCTTTTTCATCAATCAGGGTATTTACTGCTGGTGTCTCAGTCACATCGACAGTCACACGGACTTCAGGTGCTGAGACAGCAGGTTCAATGACAGTAGGTTTAGTAGCAACTGGTTCAGATGCAACTGGTGCAGATACTGCAGGTTCTGACACTATAGGAGGTGTCTGTGTCTGTCGTCTCGGTCGTTTAACTTTTTGTTGTTGTGGTTGCTGGTTTCTTTCCTCGATCCAACTATAATCAAGTCCATCACATGAACTCCCTTCCTCATGACGAGGTGCACCGTCAACTGGTGCAATATAGTTGACATTTCCAAGATGACCAATTAGTCTTTTCAGCTTCGGGCAATCTGCTGGTTTGTTCTTCTGATATATTGTCAGTGTACCCACACTCGTCTCACCAATGCTGGATATAGATCATTTAAGATCATCTGAGTGAATCTCGGATACAATAACGCTTTCTTGTGCCTTTGAGTCAGGTTGTCTCTCATGTAATAGAAGATCAACCTTGCACAATTGTATCGACGGTTTGGGATTAGAGCATTCATCAATGACAAGATCTTCGGACCAATTTTGTTATGACCCGCAATTCTGTTTCCCAAACAGTGTAATAGAACGTGTATCAGGAACTTGTAGGGAACACAAAACTCAAACTTGTAAATTTAGTCTCTGCTTGGATCTTCAGCATACGATAGTCTTTCCAATAATGCCACATTATCTGCTTGATCAAATTCTAACGGTACTGTTGTAGTATCATCAGTAAGCCTCACTACCCTTCTGACATCTTCTTCAGTAAATTGGATCATTTGATTCTGAACTGTGGCAGATATTTTGATTGAAGCATCGGTTATTAATCTAGCAATGGTCCAGAACTCGGTGAGAATGTCACGATACACATCACACTTGTGTGTAATAGCGTAGTGAATCCTTGAATGCCGTAAGAAATCGAATATCCCAGAACCACCAAACTTGGAAAGGTTCGTTCTAGCAACGCTTAGATGAGCACAAATGTTATGTTTCTTGCCAACTTTAAGATCGTTCGCCATTTCTAAAACACATAACAAGAAAAGTTCGTTAAATTCAATGTGATTAACAAAAATGCTCACCAAATTCGTCAATTATTAATAATTCGCGTAAACAATCGACTTTTTGTTCAAAAAAATCATTTTACACGAACTGGATCCGAACTAGATTATGACATCCGGACTGACTTTGGTCAAACGAACTCAATCCGAATTGAATTTAGTCAACAGTCAACGTTGACCTTAGTTAACGTTGACCTTGGTCAACGTCCGAACTACTTGGTCAACATTGTCCGAACATGTACGAACTGGGATCCGAACTCCAGTTCGGCTGATGAACATCCAGTTCGGCTCTGAACGAAACCGAACAGTTTAATCGATCATAAATCTAAACCACACAGAATCAAGCAAAACCATTCTACACCTAGATGCGGTTTATCAAGGCGAATCCAATGATTCAAGTTTTATTACCTAAAACCAACTCTAAATGGGTTAATTTTTAGATCTAGAAACTGAACTCAACCGACAACGTTTTTAACCAGATTCGACCACTTTTAATGAATAAAAACGACAACAAAACACACCGCCACACTCGAAATGCAATTACCTACCTTAATCTGGTCAGAAAAATCACTAAAATGCAGTAAATCAGATTTTTTTTGTTTTGAGAGCAAAGGTTCGGCTCGGGTTTGGCAGTTTTGAGTAACAGCGAATATGTTTCCGAACTGGCGATTTGGCCATTTATAGGCAGCCCAGTTTGGTTGTCCGAACTGGCAATTCGGATCAGACAAACTCTTCTGAACCTGCCCGAACTCAGCCTTCGGATCAATTTGAAATTAAACGAACCCTTCCAAACTAGTGATTTGGATTATCCAAACTCCTAGTTCAGTTATCCGAACTTGCAGTTTGGCAACTTTCAAAAATTCCAATTTAAACCCTGATTTTTGAAGAACTTTCAAATTGAACACAAAGATTTCAAATTTTATCAATTTGACACAAACCTTTGATCAATTCATGATGAGTCTCATGATTCCAAGACTGTTTGGTTGTTTTCAGCATAATATTGATACTTTTCATTATCGGTTGATCGAGAATAAATCAGAAACAAAATCTTTTTGAATTTTTTTTTATTTTCAAACACACCGAATATCTTTTTGCATTATCACAAGATTATGCTAAAAACGCACCTAAAATCTTTTTGGAGTTTTCAATAAGCAATAAACCAAACGGTAATTGAAATGCGAATAACTTATTTTTTTTTCGAGAAAGATCCAGGCGCGAGATCATATCAGTCATAATGCATCAGACACACTTCAATTTTAGATTTCATCAGCATGCAAGCCAAGTCGGCAGAGAATACAAGTTTTCAGTTTGTTTCAAATTAGGCAAATCAATTTTTATAGCTTTCTGATATGTTTTAAGTATGATTAATCAAGCACAGATAATGTGAAAGCCCACACAATCTGGAATAGTGGCAGTCTGACTTATTCAAATTTTGTATTTTTATACAGATTTAAATTTCAACTGAGATTTATCATTCACGGTGTTTCATGCAAAAATAAAGCAGAACCCTAAACAAACAACAATCAGGTCGGCCTTGTGAGCACATAGAGAAAGTCCGATTGTTTAGGAAAACAAAAAATAGAAAACAAAGCATAAATTGTATAATCCAACAACAATCAGGTTGGCCTTGTGGGCACGCAAAGAAAGTCCGACGGATTATATGAAACACCAAGAAAAATAAAGCAGAACGTCAAATAAACAACAATCAGGTTGATCTTTCGATACGCATAGAAAGTCCGATCGTTTGACAAAATAAAGAAAATCAAACAAGTTTAAATATTTGCAAAATGAAAGAAAGCATACACCAGAACATCTCTTAATCTGTTTTTGTTGTTTTCATTTTATTGCCAAAATTACAGAATACCCTTCATGATGTAACATCACGATTATCAAGCAGGTATATAGGTTTATATCATACTAGCATATATCATATTTGCCTTAACGCATTCATCAAACCAAACAAGTACCTACAGCCTTTATTTCTACTTTATTCATGGTCGATAACGTATATGCTGATGTAATATCATTTCTTGCTAGGTCGGATCAATTTCTCATTTTGATTTTTCAATTTTTTTTAAAATTTTTGACATTTTTCAAATTTTTATGCTTTTCTGATTTTTCTCCCCTAAAATACAAAAAAAGCTATTTTGGATTTTTTAAATGAATAAAAGGTAAAAAATAACAAGAAAAATGTAAGGAAAACCAAAAATTGATCAACCGACAATTACTTAGCTCGAAATTGTTCTATGCCATTGATTTGCAAAAGGAATTTGAAGCGGGTTTTATCAAAAGCCTTAGTAAAAAGATCTGTTGTTGAAAATCAGAGTGTATCTTTTGCAAATTAATCAGATTTTTCTCATAGCAATCACGAATAAAATAATATCTGATTTCAATGTGCTTTGTCTTAGAGTGGTGCGCGGGATTTTTAGTTATGCAGATGGTAGCAGGATTATCTATGTGTATGGGAGTAATAAGAAATTGCAAACCATAGTCTCTCATTTGTTGTTGTATCCACAAAACCTGAGAGTAGCAACTTGCAGCCGCAACATACTCAACTTCAGCAGTGGATGTGGCTACCGATGTTTACTTCTTACACTGCCATGACACAAGCCTATCGCCTAGAAACTGATAGCCAACCGTTGTTGATTTGAAATTAATCTTGTAACCGTCGTAATCAGAATCCGAGTAGGCAGATAAGTCAAACTTATCATCATGAGGATACCAGATCCCGAGTTCTGTGCTACCCTTTAGATAAGCTAGAATACTTCTCACCACATTTAAATGTGAAATCCTTGGAGATGCTTGGTACCTGTCACATAAACAAACAACAAACATTATATCAGGTCTGCTATCTGTCCAATACATTAATGATCCTATCATGGCACGATAAAGAGTGTCATCGATTTCTTCACCATCTTCATCGGGACCCAGACCATGAGATAGCTGAATTGGAGTACTCGGAACACGAACACCGGTTATCTTTAATTGATTAAGGATGTCATGCACGTATTTCGTCTGGTGAATAAAAATACCCTTCTCAGACTGATTTACTTACAGACCCAAAAAGAACGACATCTCGCCCATGGAACTCATCTCAAACCGTGTTTGCATTAACTTCTAGTAATCTATCGAGAGTTGTTCGTTTGAGCTGTCAAAAATAATGTTATCGACATAGATTTTATGGCTTTTTCTTCTATTTTATCCATGAGTCAGACACGTAAGCCAATGTACCATCATTTCCCAAATATGTCGGATACAAATTCTCATTTTTTCAATGTTTTTGTATCTTTTTCCTTTTTTCCCCTTAAAATGAAAACTCTATTTTTGGTTTTTCATTTTAACAAAAACACAAAGACACTATTTTTGGTTTTTCAACTTTCTCCGCCTAAACTACATACTAAAGGTAAAAGAAAGAAAATTGACTAAAGCACATAGCTTCTGGTCGACCGACATGTCTTCTTAAAGTACCTGTACACTGGATTTAAAGATTAGTGTTCAAAGGAAACGAAGCACATAGCTTCTGGTCGACAATTGTCTTCCACAAAATCAGAAGCAGTCGTGCTGACCACTTTAGGTCGCCACTGCATTTTTGACTTTTCAGTTTTTACTGAATCGTCATCCTGTGATGATCTACCAACACTAGAATCAAATTTGAAAAATTGTGTCTTTTTAGATTTAGTTTTGGAAGGTGATGACTCAGTAAAAATTATGCCTGATTCATCAATAAATGTGGCAGATTTTTTTTGAAAATGTTCTTTTGGCAGTTGCAGGACAATCCAATGCCATATGTCCCTGTCGGCGACATTGATAGCACAAACGATATGATCGTTTAGATTGAGGTTTGTCCTGAACTGGATGACATTTATCATCAAACTCATAACTATCAGAAATATCATCAAAAATTCGAATTCGGTTAGAATGTACCCATTTAGAGGTAGGACTTCGAGGTGTGGAATTTGATCCAGATGAAGAAGATTCTTTCGGAGAACTTACTGATGAAACCTTTTTCGTTTGTTTTCCTCTGAATCCCTTCTCCATAGTTGAAATGAACACCTGAACCAAATGATAAATTTGTTCCAAACTAGTATCCTTCTTTTCTTTTGAAACTTTCTTGAGCATGTTCTTCTTGTCTTTCTTCTCAAATTTCTTGTTCTCATTACCCAAACCGGTTTTTTGTAACTCGATAGCTTTGTTAAATCAACTTGAGAACTCGAATGATCAGATTTAGCAGCTTGATTGAATGAAGCTTTGATATCCTTTAATTTGTTAGCTTCGACCAACTTTGCAGCAACAATTTCTTCATTCGACTGATTTTCATCTTTTTCAATCTTCTTCCCAGTAGAAACGACTCCCTCATCAGTATAAACCCACCAGAAACAAACTTAAAAACAAATTTTTCAACCAAACTTTTCTCCTTTTCCACTTTCTTGTTTGAAACCTTGGATTTCTTCTTCTCAGATTTCTCAAACACGAATTCAGAATAGTCTCCAGTCATAGAAGAAACATGAATATCAGCAATAGCATCAGATTGAATAACTGGATGCAAAATTTGGTTATACTCTTCGCTTCCAAAAGCTTTCTTGAAATTCTCATCTTTGCACAAGTAACTTGTGAAAGAATGTGAATTCTTCAAATTATTCAACCGCCTCTTCAGATCCAAAACATCAACATTCAAATCAGATATTTCCTTTTGTGCTTCTCCCAACACCTTTTATGAATCAATCAATTGCTCCAGAGCTCTATTAGACAAAAACTTCTCTTGTCTCATCTGATCATGAATCTCAATATTTCTTTCAGCAATTTGTTTTCTTCTTTCAAACTTACAACCTTGTCTTGTAATTAAGAATGAACCAATTGATGCTGTGTTTTGATAGCAGTAACTTCATCAAACTCTTTCTTGAGTTCATTATAAGATTGCTTCAGCGATTCTACTCTTGCAGTGGATTTCTAAAATAAAGCATCAAAATCACCAATCACATCTTTTGCTTCACTCTCCCACTTCTTAACACTTTTAACCAACTCTTCATTCTCAGTTTGCAATTTCAAAGTTTGTTCTCTATCTGCAGTAACCATCTCATCCAATTTTGTATGAAGTTCTACAAACTCTTCCATCAAAACATTCTTTTCCTTGACTAATGTCTCATTTATCTTGAGAATCTCATCAGAATCTTCAAACTTCTTCTTAAAACTTTCTAATTCTTCTTCCTTTGTCTTCATACCAACAATCAACCCTTCTTTTTCTTGAATCAATTCCCGAATCTTTCTATCTTTTTGAGCAAAAAACTCACATGTTGATTCGTAACCACTAACACTTGATTCAGAATCACTTTAATTAACTTGCACAGTTACTAAGAAAAGTAGATTCATCCGGGAAATCCTTAGACCAATCATACCCTTCATCAGTTGGAGATATCATAGCTTTAGCTTCTTTATTATGATCATGATTATCCAAAGTACTTGGTTTAGATGAAGATTGATTGCATTCTCGAGCAAAATGTCCGAATTTGGATCATTTGTAACATTTGACTTTTGACTTATCTAATCCCAGTCTGTCTCCATGAATAATAGAATTCTTGCCATGTTTCTTCATAAACCGTCTTCCTCTTTCAACTAACATAGCAAACTGCCATTCCAAATCTAACTTATGCAGCTGATCATCATCCATCTATTTTAAATCTGCTGGAAACATACCAAAATTACCAATTTGACTAAAAATTGATCCAGTATTTTCAGCAGTTCCGTTTAAATCTGATCATCAGTTGCCTGAGCAGAATAACCAGTATTTTCAGACTTTCCAGTAAGAAAAGCTGTTGAAGGTGGACTAAAACTTGAACTAGAATGTGACTTTGCTTTAGCATGCACGGTAGTAGAATTTACGCAAATATATAATTCAGGATTTTGAACGGATGAATGTGCTGACTTCTTCACAACCAGTTCCGTTTCACGAGCTTGTAACTTGCTAGTCAATTGATTGAATGTCCATTTTGATTAACTTGGATCATTAGTTAACATCATCACATAATTTTCCCACTTTTCGGGTAGAACTTTCATAAACTTCTCTTTCAATTCACCACTCTCTTTCTTGACACCTACAATGTCAAGTTCATTGATCTAGTGTGAAAACCTTACAATTAAATTATCAAATTCTTTCTTCAAAACTTTCTTCCGAGTCATCTTGTATTGCTCATTACCCTCACATCTTTCAGCAATAGCATCCCACAATTCCTTACAAGTTGTGTAATTCTTAAACTGATGCATCAAATCTTTAGATAAAGCCATTGTAAGAAAGCTATACGTTTTCTTCTGTCTTGAAAAAAAATTCTTCTCATCAGCATCAAAGTCACTTATCATCTTTGGCTTTCTCGGGCTTATCATTGGATACTCATATTCTTTTTCAATTGGGATCCAAGAATCAACATCTTGAGAAAATGTGTCTGATTTATATCGTTTCTTCCAATTGTGATAATCTTCCAATCGTAGCAACTTAGGAACCTTCTGAGTTGTTCCTATCTCGTTATCATAATTCATCATTGCTTGCAACAATGTTTGAGCAGCTGAAAATGCGTGAAAATCACTCATCATGAACTTAAAAATCGATCGTCAATACTTCAAACTCAAAAGCGAAGGTCTTCCAAGCGGATTTTAGGGATCAATCCGAAGGGTACTAACCGTTAGGCGAGTAAGTATAGATCACGTCGAGACGAACGTTTTGGCTCATATTAGCTCCCGTAACTCTTAACGGAACTCAAGTTACGTCAGTTTTAGTGAACACAACTACTCTGCGAGCGTATCAAAAACTTCTCAACGTACCAATCTACGTACCAGACCACATCAGCGGACCAAACCAACTCAACGTACCAGTAGCATACCAAACTAAGCTGCGTACAAAACCAAGCAGTGTACCAACTTGATACGGTGTAACTGTCAGCGTACCACTAAATAACCGTCCAATACCAAACTTTGAAGATTGTCTTCCATACCACCACTCAGCGTAACAAAACTTTATGAAGATTGCCTTGCGTACCAGTCAGCGTACCAGTGGATCATCAGGCGTACCAACAGACTCAACCGGCGTACCAAACCATTTTTAACTGAATATTGAGAATTTGCACGTTTTGGATTGTAATTTGCAGTAGTAGGCAACGAAAACACACTAGGAACGATTTAGAATCATATTTTAACCTCAGAAACAATCGGAACTGAGAAAAAATTATGAAGAACGAAGAAAAACCCAACTTTTTTTCACTAGAATTTCGAATCAGACCAAATCAAATTTGTAGAGCAACCTGGATTGCTCTGATACCACTTGTAAGTACCTTGGAAGGATCTTACTACTGCATGATTTGGTTAATCGATTATCAACGAGAGTAAATAAAGCTTGGCTTTATTGATTCACAAAGAGATTACAGTGTAGAGAGAGAAATACCTTAGAACACACAGAGTTAAGAATGAGTAAACTCTCAGAACTTGCTAACTCTCATAACACGAACTATTTATACTTACCATTAAGTTCAGCGTACCAACCCACGTACCGGTTGGTACGTCCGTACTAACTGGTACGACGGACCATATGGTACGACCTCTAATGGTATGTTGACTATTTGACTCACAAACTTGCTCTAGTCTAGATACAATACACGAGACACAGTGTAGCATAGGAATATGCTCTAACAAAAATCTTGTCTTCTTTTGATCTTCACACGACGATCAGAATATGCATCAATAAACTCCCCCTCGACGTGTGTAGTATCTTAACAACACAGAAAACTGTATCTTCAATCAAACTCCCCCTCAGGTATAGAAACTGTTCATTCAATAGAAATACATCTTCGAACAAACTCTCCCTTGTAAGTACCTCAGAGAGATCTTACTACTGCATGATTCGGTAAATCAATAACAACGAGAGTAAATAATGCTTTGCTTTATTGATTCACTAAGATGATTACCAGGAATCTAGAGAGAAATAGAGAATACACTCAAATACACACAGTTAAGAAGATGAAACTCTTAGAGCTGACTAACTCACTCTAACACGAACTATTTATAGTGGACAACATAACACTGGCAGACCACCCATCATACCATTAGTACCCCCTTACCAATGGTACGGCGGACCAAGTGGTACGGCCACTTTGGTATGTTGTCACAAAGACTCACGCAAACGCTCTAATCTAGATACAATACACGAGACACATTGTAGCATAGGAATATGCTCTAACAAACTCCCCCTTAACGTGTAGTGTATCTAGCTATCTATCTATCCAATTAAACTTCAGTCTTCAATCTTTAGCATAGTTGCGTCTGATCTTCAACTTGAAATCTTGTCAGAAATAGAGCTAGCATGGCTGGATCAATCTTGAACAATCTTTGAACTTTAAAATCCACTTGTGAAAGATATTACACATACTCCTCCTTTTACCATGCTTGAGTCTTGTCACACAGAACCTGCAATTTCAGAAGACAGAAACGCATCTTTCCTTTTCTTTTGAAAATTTTAATTTAATCTTGGCGCAAAACTTCTCTTCAAGAATCCAAGATATAGTTTGAAATCATGATTTTGTATCGTGTATCGATCGGTCGAAACAAATAAGAAACAAAAACTTTTTGGCTTTTTGAAACTTTACATCAAAACACATCGAAAATCTTTTTGATTTTTCTAAACTTATGCTAAAACACACCTTAAATCTTTTTGGATTTTATCATATATGAAACATAAATGCAATACTGAAACAGACACTATTTTTGTCTTTTGCGAGAAAGATCACAACTTGGGATCATACTGGTCATGACATGCTGAACTACACTTCATTTTCAATTATTTCAGCACACAAGCCATGTCGATTACTTGTATAATTTGTCCATCTTAAACTCAGGCACAATCATACTCATAACATATGGATATGTTATTGTATTGATTAGATTGCATTGACCAGTGTACCCCACACTATCAGCCATACTCAAATATGTATTTGTTTATCACACTTTGTGATTTCACTTGTGATTTAATACCTAATGATTTTATTCATGATCTTATCAACTGTGTTCCATGCAAAAAGAAATAATAGCGTTAAATCGTCTACCTTAAGGTCGATCTTTCGATACGCAGATAAGGCCTCAGATTTAAAAAAATAAGAAAATAAAAACAAGTTGAAATTGTATAACCCAACAACAATCAGGTCAGTACTCCCGTACACGCAGAGAAAGTCCGATGAGTTATACGAAACACCAAAGAAAATAAAGCAGAACGTCAAACGAACAACAATCAGGTCGGCCTTGTGAGCATGCAAACAAAGTCTAATCGTTTGAAAAAAAAATCAAACAAGTTTAAATCTTTGCAAAATGAACACATGTATACATAGTGACTTCTCATTTTGTTACACATGTATCCACATGGTCAAGCATAGTATTTAGTGTATATCTCATCTGAATACGTTCTGATTTGCCGAGCCTACTAAATATATCAAACAATGATCTTATGGCTTTTTCATCTACTATATCCATGAGTCAGATACGTAAGCCAATTTACCATCAATCCCCAATGATCAATTTCTCAAAATTTTATATATTTTGCATGAATTCACCTTCACTATATATGTTGCATCACCTTCACTATATATTTTGCATGTATTCACCTTCTCCCCATAACATTCAATTTCTTAATTTCTCCCCTTACATGCAATTCTCCCCCTGAAAATGAAAAACTCTATTTTTGGATTTTTCGTTTATAAAAACAAGACACTATTCTTTACTTTTTCAATTTTCTTCCCCTAATCGACAAAACAAAATGTAAAGAAAGAAAATTGATCAACCAACACGGATACCTTGCAGTTTGGTGTTAGAGCATGTTCCGGATGTGGTCATTACTGTGCGAATTGTGAAATTGTATAGATTGTAAATTGTAGCTAGGCTGCCAACGTATCATATGGCGTACGAGTTGGTACGCTGCTGTGTACCAAATGGTACACTGGATAGTATGGTACGCTGGGTAGGTCACCTATAAATAGGTGAAGCTTAGTCTTGAAATTTAGAATTTCTGGTCATTTGTCTGTGTTGAGAGGAGAGGTATGTCCAACCTCTCCCGAGCTTCATTGATGTATACTACTTTGATGTAACCATTTGACACAATAAAATGACTAGATTTCTCCGTCTCTATCTTTCTTCTAATCTGGAAACGATCCGTATCGTGTTTTAACATTTAGATTTTCAGA
This sequence comes from Deinandra increscens subsp. villosa, assembly GCA_039602395.1. Taxonomy (NCBI): domain Eukaryota; kingdom Viridiplantae; phylum Streptophyta; class Magnoliopsida; order Asterales; family Asteraceae; genus Deinandra; species Deinandra increscens. Next base: position 58,727,564 of record JBCNJP010000017.1, read on the forward strand.
AAACTTTCAGGTTAGAAAGATATAGCATGAAGCTTAAGTTAAAACATAATACTCCTCCATCAACAACTTTTCAATCTTCGATAGGTCTTCTAGAAGTACCTGCACACTTGTCAAATTTATCAGTTCATAAATGACCCGAAGCGAAGTGCTTCTGGGCGACCAGTATCCTAGTTTTGTTTTGAAACTACCTTACGTTTCCATTTCTGTTGTGGTTTTGGGAATTCAGTTTTTGATTGTAAATCACATACACGGACCTTACTAATGCATGATCGTAATCGGATTTGGAACACACGAGGTAAATAATGATTCTTTGATTGATCACAACCTCAATTACACAGAAAGAGAATACAAAGAGTAATACACTATTGAAAACACACAGTCAAGCACTTCAACCCTCACAACTACTCTCTAACACACGAGCTAAAAGTAATTATACTAGACTGCCCGGCGTACCAATTAACCAGCGTACCAGATGGTCCGTGGCTGCGTACCACCTGGTCCGCCACTGGTACGCTAGGAACAGAACATACAAAACGATCAATACAATAGAAACAACACCTAGACCTAGCACCAGACATCATAACATGTTCTAACAAACTCCCCCTTGTCTTGTGCTAGTCTTCAGAAGCTTTTGTTTCGGTTTTCTTCCAATACTGTCTTCGATTATTTCTAGCTTGAATCCCGAAAGCAAAACATACTCTAATCACTCTTTGAAACTGCAAGGCTTGCTCAGCATTCTCAGCCTTATACAAAATGTTTTTGTGATAGAGCTTTTCGATATCAGCTTTTGACAGATTAATCAACCACATTGGATCAAAGATTCTAACCACCTTGTTTTCTTCTTTAATCACAATCAGTGCTTCTCCAGTACATTCATCATAGTACCACCATCTCAAATTCTTGAAAATATCTTGCTCAAGCTTCTTCATGTTGGACTCGGTCTGCCCAAGACACATACTAGATTAATGTGACTAGTACGTAATGATCCAAGACGGGTCATACCCAATAACGAGCTAAACAAACACCCAATGGATATTTATTTAGATATGATCAATTAAATAAATGTCACTTATAGAAGATAATTAGAAATCGGTCTCGAATTAATCGAACTTGTGTTAAATCATATGGATGATTTAAATTAGAGAAGTATGGCAACAATATTATTTAATTGGTTAAATAAATTGTTACATAAAACATATTTATATGTTACACCATGTTTGTACATGTAACATGTTACATGGGTCAAGTGAAGCATGACCAAATGAACGTGGACAAGGAAATGGACTAGATGCATGGGAGGGAACTTCAAAAGGTTTGAAAAGCTTTTCCCCCTCTCTCTCTCTCTCTCCTCTTGCACGTTCACCCACCTCCCATTAAGAGGGTGGTTGTGCTTTTTGTTTAAACAAGGCATGCAACCTTGTTTAATACACTAGTCCATTTGATTACCTGCTTTCTCTACACACTTCTCTCTCTCTCTCTCTCTCAAAAGCAAGAACATATTCTTGCTCCCAAAATCTGGAAATTAGTTCTAAGATCTTGTTGGATTCGGATTCAACAAGAGGGTGGAAAGAGTTGGTCTTCAAGAAATCCTAGCAACAAAGGGTGTTTGTTGCTTGAAGCTCGTGGGTATCACTAACTTGTGGTCTCTTCTTCGAGGCTTTCCATTCGAGTTCATCATCATCTTCTTCTCAATCCCTTGCTTGGAAGAAGGTATAAATCTAAACACCCTATGGTTGTTTTAGTTTTGATAGCATGCATACATATTTGGATCCTTGGTTTTGGGTTTTATAATCAAGTGTTAAAATCGGTTTTAACACTAACTAATCAAAATGTACATCAAATAATCAAAATGTACATCAACTAATCAAATTATGTTTTTTGATTTTCCGCTGCGTTTTACATTTTAAGGAGTTAAAATGGCTTTGATAAAGTTCTTAAAACCCAACAATGGCATCTAGAGCCGCTTATATGGATGCATGCTTCAAAGAGCTAGTTGGTTAGCTCCACAAAACTCTTGGTTTTGGTTCCTCATACCACAAATCGAAAGATTTGTTCATGGTTTCCCTTTTTCTTTCAAGATGCTTCACTAACATGCATGTGGTTATCTTGAAAGATTAAAGCATTTTATCATTTTTGGTGTTTTGTTGTTTAGACAACAAACCCATGTTTTCGGTTTTGTGTTGGACCGAAAAGGGAAATGGATTAAAAAGTGAACCATTCTTACATTTGTACATATGGATGTAATTTTTTATATATGTTTGGTGCATAAATCCTAGCTAAAAGATCTTGTGATTGTTTGTGGTGGATGTTTGTGCTTGTTGTAATTATTCATAAGTTGTAATAATTTCGAGTTCTTCATTTTGGGCATGTAATCTATTTATTTCATTTGGTATGTAATGTAATAGATTAGGTGCATTTTGTTTTACTAGAAAAATGTATTAGGATCCATTTTTGTAAAAAGGAAGAATGCACAAGATGGAGGATCTTGGATGCCCAAAGGAGTCAAGCAAAGCACAACCAAAGGAGGTCACTTGAAGCATTTGGATGCGGGGTCAAGTGGGAGTTCACCTATACATCACTTGTGTGATCTTGTCACTTAGGAGAGACCTTGACACACACTTGTTTCGGCTAACAAGTGTTGTCAATAGTTGGCTATGGCTATGCACCTATTTTATTATGCTTGTGTGGTTGTTTATTTTCATGTTTGGATGATATTTGGATATGCATGCTAAAACAAACTAATAAACATTAACAAGCTAAAACCGGTTCTTAAAATATCATTAACAAAGACTAATAAAATGGGTTTTATTAAGTTGATGATGATTTATCAATAAAATGGGTTTTATTAAAAGAACCATGAAATATGGATTTCAAACAACACTAGGGTACCATACATTTCTATGCATGTGAATTGTACGGTACATAGAGTTTTCTACACAAGAATTATGAAAACTAAAAACGACCCTTTTCAAAAACAAGTTTAAACGCCATCCTTTCATACAACACTCAATTTGCTTGTAAACTCTTTATGGGATAAAGGCCACCTAACCATATTTGAGGGAACTTGTAAACTTGGGGTAGGTTTACCATATTTGTGGGATAAAGGTCACCTAACCACTTGTATGTGTAAATCTACACGTGTGTATAAGTAGGACAACTTGATTTGGAGACCATGTGAATAGGGTCACCGAAGCATGCGGAACCAAAGGCGTTGATGGGATTAAATATGCCAACTAAACATAAGATGTATAATCGATCCCATACTACTAGAAGTTGCAAAGAGTTGCAATCATCAAAACGGTTCGAGCACTCCATGCATGTCGTATGGACGAGTTACAAACGGTTTCATCCTATGTTCTTAAGATGAAGAGCCTTATTGATCGTCTTGAAAGGCTCAATTATCCCGTTTCAAAAGAGTTAGCTACGGATTTGATCCTCAACTCTTTGTCAAAGAAGTTTGACACTTTTTTATTGAATTACAATATGAATGGTTGGGAGAAGACCATTCCCGAGCTTCATGGGATGCTCAAAATGGCCGAGCAAGGGATGGGCAATAGTGTTGTGCCCGTTCTAACGATCAATGAAGGTAGTAGCAAGAAGAGGTCTCGCTCTACCTCTAGCTTCTCAAAGGCAAAGGTTGCCAAAGGAAAGGGATTCGTCAAGGGGAAGGGAAAGAAAGAAGCCCCCAAACCGAAGGAGAAGAAGCAAAAGGTTGCTTCAAATGATCCATGCTTTGAGTGTGGTGAGGTAGGACATTGGAAGAGGAATTGTCCAACCTATCTCAAAGGGTTGAAAGAAAAGAAGAATGAAGGTCAAACCTCGGGTAAGACCTTTATGATCTATATTGAGCTTAATGCTATTTCTTCTAACACATGGGTATTGGATACCGGATGTGGAACTCATATATGTAATATGTTGCAGGGGTTCAAAAGAAATAGGCAATTGAAGACGGGAGAAGTTAGTCTCTTCATGGACAATGGAGCGAAAGTTCAAGTTAAGGCCCAAGGAGACTATATTTTGGAACTTCCAAGTGGTTTGGAAGTAATTTTGAATAATGTACTATATGCTCCTAGTTTGACTAGGAACATAATTTTCGTTTCTCGTTTAAGACATGTTGGATATGATATTAAGTTTGTTAACAATGATATCCATGTTTCAATGAATGATATGTTTTATTTTAAAGCTAGCCCTTTAAATGGTATTTATGAATTGGTTCATGAAAACACTTCATATAATAGCTCAATATACCAAACCACCACAAAGAAACTCAAAAGAGATTTGAGTGACACCTACATTTGGCATTGCCGCCTTGGTCACATTAATAAGAACCGCATAGAAGCATTACAAAATAGTGGTCTAGTGAAAACAAATGAATGCGATTCGTATGACGTATGTGAATCCTGTCTTCAAGGGAAGATGACTAAGGCGCCTTTTAGTGGAACTACCGAAAGGGAAAAGGATTTTCTAGGGATCATACATTCGGATGTATGTGGACCTTTAAGCCAACATCTAGGAATGGTGAAAGATACTTCATCACCTTTACCGACGACTATAGTCGCTATGGGTATGTGTACTTGTTAGCACACAAGGATGAAGCTTTTGAAATGTTCAAAATCTTCAAGAATGAAGTAGAAAATCAACTCAACAAAACAATAAAGATCCTTCGTTCGGATAGAGGAGGTGAATACCTTAGCAATGAATTTCAAGACTATCTTAGGAGTTGTGGGATTGTCTCACAACTTAGTCCACCTCGGACTCCACAACATAATGGAGTATCGGAGAGGAGGAATCGAACCCTATTGGATATGGTTTGATCTATGATGTGTAGAATTTCATTACCTCTATCATTTTAGGGTTATGCCCTACTCTCAGCGGCCCGTATTTTGAATATGGCCACAACCAAGAAAGTGGAAAGGACACATTTTGAGTTGTGGCATGGAAGGGTTCCATCCTTATCTTATCTAAAGGTGTGGGGTTGTGAAGCTTATGTAAAGCAAGATGCTTCAAACAAACTAGATCCCCGGTCCACTAAGTGTATATTTGTAGGATATCCTAGAGATTCTATAGGATATTACTTCTACAATCCAACAGAGCAAAAAGTATTTATTGCTAGAAAGGCCGAATTCTTGGAAACTAAGTTCCTTATGGAAGGAACTAGTGGAAGAACGGTGGAACTTGAGGAGGATCAAGAACCACAAGCCGATACACGTTTGGTTGAAGCTAGCCCTCAACAAAAGGTTGTTGAAGATGATCAAATGATTGATCAAATCACACATAACGTTCGCAGATCTGGTAGAACTAGTAGTCCACCTGAAAGATACGGATTTTTCATGGAGGGATGCTATGTGGTAGATTCAGATGAACCAACCACTTACCATGATGCAATGACCAATTCCGAATCGGACAAATGGCTGGAAGCCATGAACGTTGAGATGCAATCCATGCATGCCAACCAAGTATGGGACTTGGTAGTGCGACCTCCTAACTCCAAGGTAGTTGGAAGTAAGTGGGTTTTCAAGAAGAAAACCGACATGCATGGGAACTTAGACACATTTAAAGCTCGACTTGTAGCAAAAGGTTTCACTCAAACTCAAGAGGTTGATTATGATGAAACTTTCTCGCCGGTGGCAATGCTAAAGTCGATAAGGATATTATTTGCCATAGCCGCCCATTATGATTATGAGATATGGCAATTGGATGTCAAAACGGCTTTCCTAAATGGATATCTTGAGGAAGATGTCTATATGGCTCAGCCCGAGGGTTTTGTCGATCCAAATCATCCTAATAAAGTGTGTAAGTTAAAGAAATCAATCTATGGATTAAAACAAGCATCAAGGAGTTGGAATCACCGTTTTGATGAAGAGATAAAGAAATTTGGCTTCATCAAGAACGAGGATGAGGCTTGTGTGTATAAGAAGGCTAGTGGGAGTATAGTCGCTTTTCTAGTGCTATATGTCGATGACATTCTATTATTTGGAAATGACATTCCAACCATGGAAGGTGTAAAAGCCTGGCTTGGAAGTTGCTTTTTCATTAAGGATCTAGGTGAAGCCACCTATATTTTGGGAATAAAGATCTATAGGGATAGATCAAAGCGCTTGATAGGTTTGAATCAAAGTGCATACATTGACAAAGTCTTGAAAAGGTTCAAGATGGAGAACTCTAAGAAAGGTTTGGTACCTATTCAAAGAGGGACAATATTGAGTACGACTCAATGTCCAAGCTCAAAGGTTGAGCAAGAAAAAATGAAAGGAATCCCATATGCGTCTTCTATAGGATCGATTATGTATGCTATGATATGCACCAGACCGGACGTGTCATGCGCCTTAAGCATGACAAGTAGATACCAACAAAATCCAGGAAATAGTCATTGGATGGCTGTCAAAAGTATATTGAAATATCTTAGAAGGTCTAAGGATATGTTCTTAATATATGGATCCGATGAGAAGGAACTCGTTGTAAGGGGTTACATGGATGCGAGTTTCCAAACGGATCGAGATGATTCTCGATCACAATCGGGGTATATCTTCATTTTGAATAGAGGGGCGGTCTCTTGGAAGAGCTCAAAGCAAGAGGTGGTTGCATTGTCCACTACAGAATCAGAGTACATCGCCGCATCTTTGGCCGCGCAAGAATCCGCATGGTTGAAGAAGTTTATTACCGAACTAGGGGTTGTTCCTACCATTCAAGGACCCCTAGAGATCCTTTGTGATAACGAGGGAGCGATTGCTCAAATCAAAGAACCTCGTGATCATCAAAAGGTGAGGCACATCGAGCGGAGATTCAACTACATAAGGGATGAAGTTGCAAAAGGAAAGATATGTATTCGCAAAGTTCACACCGACGACAACGTCGCCGATCCACTCACGAAGCTCCTAGAACGTCCAAAGCACGAGGGTCATGTTTGTGCCATGGGACTTCGACATTCTAGTGATTGGATATGATTTATGTTTTGTATTAGGATATCGGAACAATTTTTATTCTGACACTTTTATATGAATGTGGGATTTCATTTAAAATTGTGTAGTGTTCCATTTTTGCATTTTTAAATCCGTGAATAAGTTACTTGTTCTAAATGTCCGTAGTCGATCATATTTGTGGGAACAAATATGAAGGTAAGACTATTATGAACTTGGATTGGTGGATATTCATAAGGTATGAATATGGAGCAATGGGTTGCTACCAAAGTTCATAGATATTTGTGGGAGACAAATATTGGACGACCCGCTCTCAAGACTTACCCCATGGAATCTTAATTGATTGATCATAAGTAAGCTTGAGTAAAGGAGAATATCATTTGTATCCTCTGACATGAGATACATATTGGGTCTTGATATTCACCCAGTATTATGCTTTGACTTAGTCCTTCGCTGTTCTGAAACATGGCAGTACATAAGGCTAAGCTCAGGCATAGTACTAGGTGTTTGTGAGAGACGTATGTAGTCAAGATGGAATTTCTCCCTCTGATCGTTTCACCTAAAACATTTCAAGTGGTGACTTGAAGGAGATGATGTTATTGAATGGCACTAAGTCATACGTATTAGGGGTAACAAACCGTTGTTAGGCGGTATTTGTTTCTTGCATCAATCTTCTATGAATCTTGTGCAAGTGGGAGATTGTTAGACTCGGTCTGCCCAAGACACATACTATATTGATGTGGCTAGTACGTAATGATCCAAGACGGGTCATACCCAATAACGAGCTAGACAAACACCCAATGGATATTTATTTAGATATGATCAATTAAATAAATGTCACTTATAGAAGATAATTAGAAATCGGTTTCGAATTAATCGAACTTGTGTTAAATCATATGGATGATTTAAATTAGAGAAGTATGGCAACAATATTATTTATATGTTACACCATGTTTGTACATGTAACATGTTACATGGGTCAAGTGAAGCATGACCAAATGAATGTGGACAAGGAAATGGACTAGATGCATGTGAGCGAACTTCAAAAGGGTTGAAAAGCTCCCCCCCCCCCTCTCCTCTTGCACGTTCACCCACCTCCCATTAAGAGGGTGGTTATGCTTTTTATTTAAACAAGGAATGCAACCTTGTTTAATACACTAGTCCATTTGATTACTTGCTTTCTCTACACACTTCTCTCTCTCTCTCAAAAGCAAGAACATATTCTTGCTCCCAAAATCTGGAAATTAGTTCTAAGATCTTGTTGGATTCGGATTCAACAAGAGGGTGGAAAGAGTTAGTCTTCAAGAAATCCTAGCAACAAAGGGTGTTTGTTGCTGAAGCTCGTGGGTATCACTAACTTGAGGTCTCTTCTTCGAGGCTTTCCATTCGAGTTCATCATCATCTTCTTCTCAATCCCTTGCTTGGAAGAAGGTATAAATCTAAACACCCTATGGTTGTTTTAGTTTTGATAACATGCATACATAATTGGATCCTTGGTTTTGGGTTTTATAATCAAGTGTTAAAATCGGTTTTAACACCAACTAATCAAAATGTACATCAACTAATCAAATTATGTTTTTGATTTTCCGTTGCGTTTTACATTTTAAGGAGTTAAAATGGCTTTGATCAAGTTCTTAAAACCCAACACTTCAATGGTATTTTCTTCCATTGAATAGGCTTCTTGTATTTCAATACCACAACAGCTTTCCCAGCTTTTGGATTAACATCTGTCGGATGCTCTGTATACTTTGACCTCTGAGGAGTTAGAAATCTAAGTCTTCCTTGACATTCTTCTAGCAACTTGTTCTTGAAAAAAAATTCTGCCAACTGATCACCTTCATAGTTCAGAATTGGTTTTCTTGATAAATCTCGAACATCACAAACAGGCAAAGTGTTGAATCTTATCACATTCTTCAAGTATAGAATTCCAAACTCTTTCTTTATCGCATAACACTTGAGTTCTGAATCGAACATCCAACTAATTATGTTCCCAGTAGCTTCACCTTTGTTTTAAAAAATTTCTTCTGATCAACATCATTTGTAGGTTTCACTACCGGTATCTTCTTTGCTCTTTGAGTCTTCAACCATTCATCAAATAACATTTTATTTTCCTGTTCCTCTGACAGATTATCAGACTCAATTGTTTCAGTTGGTTTCTCTGATTCTTTTTTCTTCATCTCCTTCTCAACTTCTTCTTCATCATCTCTACCAAAGAAATTGAATCCTCCAGATTGATCGTTATCAGAGAAATTTCCATAAACTTTCGGATCATCTGGATATTCTTTAGCAGTCATGTCTTTAACATCTACATGTTCCTCTTCAAAACCAATGTCATCATAAGAATCTACTTCCTCGTATGGCTCAGCAAAGGAACTTTGTCCACATCATCCACATTTAGAGAGAAAATGGCAGCAAGTTGCTCTTTCGAATATGGATTAATAAACTCCCATTCTTCCAACTCTACCCTGGTAATCGGAGTCACATCATAAACATCCTTTCCCTATGACTCCCCCTGAGATGCAGCAGATGTTCCAGCAGCAGCAGATGTTCCAGCTACACCAGCACCAGAACCCGCACCACCAACACCTCCTTCAGGGTCATCATTATCATTCAAATATTTTGATATATCATCCTCTTCTCGACAAATTTCTTCAGGATTCGGTCTCCTCTCCCCTTGAGCAGGTAAAGCATTTATTAAACGATTTAGCTGCTCACCCAGAGTTCTAGAGATTTGTTGAAGGCAAGCAATCTCATGATCTTTTGACTGATCCCGAGATACCAACTCCTTAACAATATTCTTTAAGCCTTTAATTTCATCAGCTTGCTATCGATTTGTAGATTCTAACTCATCAAGTCTTGTTTGATGTAAAGCAAGCTTTAAATCAGCAGAAGAAATAATGGATGTTGTAGAAGCAGCAGTGTGATAACCGGTAATTTCCCAGGTTAATCCCGTTAATAACTTGTGTTATATTTTGATAACGTCCGTTACTTCAGTTAACTAGAATAGTTACACGAACTTTGCACATGAGTCTAGAAGCCGGTTAACTAACTTGAATAATTATATTTTATGATTCTATGTAAATCATATCTTATGATTTCATGCGAACACCTCATTATTTTATGTGACGAATACATCTATGATTTTATGTGAATCACTTCCGTAAATACAAATTTGTATTTACGATTTTTCGTGTGTCAATGAGGGTTTGCGCCTTAAATATAAAATATGTTGATTTTTATGCGGTCAAATTCTCGTATTTACACGGTTAAATTTATTCCTGGTTCACTCGGTTAGGATTAGTTAATGACTTGTTACTCCGAGGGGTAATTCTTGACATTTTCCTAAACCTCTTTTAAGTAAGCAAGAACTGGAAGGACTTGTAGTGTAATTTCCTAAACTCTATAATTTATTTTATAAATTAGAGAGAGACTAAGTTTGTCATTTCAACAAACTTGATGTTTAATGAGAATTTAAGACCCGTCGGTTCTTTCTTGCACGACAACGATCTCGTTCGGTAACGGAAATCCCATCAAACTTGATTCATTGCAATTGAATTGGGAGTTATGGCTGCATTGAATTTGATTATTACCAACATCTCATCATTTGAATTCCATGCACCTCAAAAACAAAATCATTCTTGTTGCTCTCGTTTTGGTAACCGCAAAAGAAAAAAAAACTCCACCGGAGAAGAATTCCGGCCAAGTTCCACCATACGGCCACCACTCGACCGCCCTGCTCCGTCGTCATCAATCACCGCAACATCAACAGTAGTATCTGCGTTTGAATAGCTTATCGTCATTCTCGTGTTCTGGTATTCTTTTCGCATAAGAGGTAATCCTCAACTCCCTCGCATTTGATTTATAGCATCGTTGCTGCGTGGTTAAATTGTTCTTAAGCCTTTGTAAAATTTTGTTACGCTTCTATGGTGGTCGGGGTTTTAGGGTTAACGAATGAAGAAGATGACAACACTACTAGAAAAAGGGCCTTTCTTGACGCGCGAACGATGACACACGGTTTTTAATGACGCGCAAAAACGAGTGTCATAAAAAAACTGTCAAGAATTGTAAAATTTTAAGAGTAGATGACGCGCAATATTGCGCGTCATACACTTTATGTCATAAATAAAAAAACACGGAGTACACATTCGGCGCGCGTCATCTTTAAAGTGTCATTTTATATTTTATATTTTTTATTTTCCCTCTAATATTTTTGCCCTAAAATTTCATCTGCCGCTCACAAAAACCATTCCCGCCGCTTCAATTATTTTAGCCCTAATTCGCCTCCGCTGCTCCCTCTCGGTTTCTTCTCCTTCATCACCGCCACTGTGTTGCTCCATCTCCGCTCTTCTTCTCTCGTTCCACTGACGCTCATGTGTATTTTAGCCCTAATTCGCCTCCGCTGCTCCCTCTCGGCTTCTTATATGCATCTCTCTCTCCATTTGTGCCTTTTCACTCATCTCTCTCCGATTTCAATGACCAACAACAACAAGAAGAAGACGCCTCCTCCTATCTCGATTTCGATACCATATCTCTCATTTCCGTGACGTGATTTGATTGATCGGCGTTCAATTCAGGATTATTACCGAATACTCGAGGTCGATTATGAAGCTAGGGAAGAGGAAATTCGATATAATTTCATTCAATTAGCTCTGGTACGTATGTGTTTCTTCTCTGATTCCGAGTTTAGATCGATGAATTGAGGACGGTAGGTAATTTAAATTCCGCACGACTACTGTTTCAGATTTAGGGCTTGAATTTGGTATTTCCTTCTAATCCAGAATTGAGAAACCCTAATTGTTGAATTGGATTCTGATATACTGTTTCAAAATCTCACCTTTTGTCATCTGTATTTGTGATATACTACTGATCAAATGTTTTATGGGTTTTTGTTTTCCAGACAAGAAAAAGGGCGAGGATAGTGCCACATCCAAGTTTCAAGAGATAAACGAGGAGTACCAAGGTTGCCATTCTTTCTTTCTTTCTAATACTTTTGTGCTTCATTCATTATAATTGATTGATTGTTTTTATATTTTTCTGTTTATTTAGTTAATGTTATTCTGTTAAAGTTTCAAGTTTTTTCTGGTTTTAACTTATACGGTTTGTGGTAGGATTATATCACTCAGGGAGATGATAAAGCTTGGACCCTTTGCGATTATTTTACTCATATTTATTGGTACCTTGGTATGCTTATGTTGTTTTTAAAATGTTATAAGGGGTGTTTCCATTTAGGTGTTCATATGATTTGCGCAAATATTTGGAAATAATTACATGTTCACATGAATTGTGATGTCAAAGTACTCTTTGCTATGCTGTTGTTCCGTCATTGAAACCCATGAAACAAAAAAATACTTTCATTTCCAATAGTTGAAGTTACTGCAGTTTGGTTGTAGTTGTTTTGATAACTTTTTGGCAATTATGTTATTCTTAAGACCTTGGTATCCATTTGTTGCTCTGAAAAAAGCTTGTGTAACCTTCCATTGATGATGTAAGAAACTGTTCTTTATTTTACTTTAATTCATTTTGGTATGTCGGTTGTATAAAGCGGTTTCAGGTTTATTAAAAACCTAAGTACTTTGTGAGATAGTTTTTTGTTTTATCAATGATTGTTTTTATTCTTTCTGAGAGATTATAATGGTTATTGTTTTCAAAGTAGTTTGACATTTGACTTTTTCATGGTAAAAGCTGCATGAGGCGATTATGCGTGAAGAGTCAACTGAATTTGAGGACGGTGTGGTAATTCAAGAATTTCGCAAGGGGTTTAGGATTGGCGAAACACTTCTGCGCCCATCAATGGTGGTAAATGTATAGGATGGGTTTTGCTCCTATGTAAGTATCTGTCTCTTTGATTGTGCAACTTTCAATTATTCCTTATATAATATCTAGGTGTAATGTCCCTTTTTACTCACTGAAGTAAATGCTCTTTAGCATATATCTTTTGTGATAATCAAGCACGACATCAACAAGACTGTTTAAGTAGAAGTGTAGCTACTATTTTCCAACATCTCCTTTTTGTAAAGAAGTCTGAAGTTAGAAAAGACATAATATGTATATTGTGATAATCAAGCAAGGCATCAGTAACACTATATCAACATCAATCTTAGCAGTTTGGCTTAAGTCTTTATGTACAGACCTCTATGACTTTTTTTTTTAATAGGTTACCCAAGTGACTGTCTTGGGTACCTAAAAACAATGCAGCATCAAATATAACATATGCAATTGCTAATGAAGGTATTACTTCTATTTACCTAATATAACTTAGCAGTTTCAAAAAAGTAATTTCAAAATATTCACTTGAATGCCCATATATACCAATCAGTCAACTTTTTCTGCATATTTTATTATCAGCTATGCCAATTTATGCACTTGAATGCCCATATATACCAATCTGGCTTAATCTCTCTGTTTAATTTGATGCACATAATCAACCAACAGTTCCTTGTATATATATATAGTGTGCAAACAATGTCCAGGCTTATGTATGTTTGTTTTCTTAATTGTTGCTGTTTTATGATTTGTGTTAGATATTTAGAGGATTAGGTTGCTGTTAATTGTTATAATCTTTTAGGTTGCTGTATTTTTAATCTCTTGCTGAATTGCTGTTGTTGTTGTTAGAGACTTGGATTTTATACTTCTGTAAGAGCTGCAAGTTGTGGGTCACTTCGGGAAAATTCTGAGATAGGTAAGGGAATAATACAAGAGTTGCCATCTAGTTTATTAGATAGCACATTGTGTATGTAGGTATTATAAAGTTTCTTTCTTTATTTGGCGTTTGCAGACATATCATTTCATGACAAAATCATCTTATATGATAATGAGAAGCAACAGAGAGGATGGGCTCCTGCCAACTGCAACAAACTCCCTAAGTCCTGAGTCTTTTTTCTTGTAATTCCTTGCTAATAAAAATTAGGAGTTAGCAACTTTTTAACTTTGTAAACTCCAAAAAAACTTGTTAACTTTGTAATGTTTGTCATATATATGAAATGTGTTGTTTTGCTATAGTGTATTTTATTTTGATTATGAGGTTAATTGTCATTAATGTGGAAATAAGTGAATCTACAAAAATATTTTTTTTTATTTTTTTTTTAAATTCATGACGCGCAAAAATGCGTGTCATAAGAAGATTTATGACGGGGCCTTCCTTGACGCTTATTTTATGACACAAATTTATGACGCTTTTTTGCGCGTCATCGTTTGCGCGTCATAAATGGGATGACGCGCATTTTGCGCGTCAAGAGGATTCTTGACCCTGCCTTCCTTGACGCTTTTTTGCGCGTCATCTGGGCCCTTTCTTGACGCGCAAAAAGCGTCAAGAAAGGCCATTTTTGTAGTAGTGCAACACACTGCAACTGTTTAAATATTTAACTTGCTGTTTAAAACCAATCCTCAGGGTCTGGCCGAATGGCCAGGCTATTGATCTGCAACGTAAAGGTCGCCAGTTCGACCCTTCCCTGCCCCAAGTCGCTTGTTGTATTTCTTTTTAATGTCCGATCTCTGTGTCACTGCATGAATAACATCAACAGCTTGCGACCTGGTAACAAAAACCCAGCCCTAGCCCGGTGGTTAGGGCGTTGTACTGCA
>JBCNJP010000017.1:58742558-58872191 GCA_039602395.1 Deinandra increscens subsp. villosa
CTTTGGTTGATCACCGAACCAGCCCATATGTGTTATGTGTTCATTTATTGATGTCAATATGTGCAATGTGATTTAAATACATGATTTAGTATTGATAATAGCATGACAATTTATGAATCGTGTTTATCTTGCTTAGAATGTGAAATTGACCACTTTTGGGTAACCAGCGAAATTACCGGGCGAAACTATAATGTCGCCCGGCAGTCTGTTGGCTCACTTGTGATCAGAGCCAGTTTCGCCTGGCCAGCGAAACTGCCAGCGACACTAGCCTCTGATATAAATAATCTTAATAAACCCTAGTTCTCCCATTTTTCCTCATTTACACAAAACACACACACACTCTCCTGAGAAATCCTGGACCAGCTGATTCCAGCCAAGAACCATCAAGGAACCATCATCTCATCTCATCCATTTGGCCCGAGATCGAATCGTGAGTCCCCAAAACCATTCTTTATGCATTTATATGTGTTTTTCTTGGTATTTTACTTTAAAGCATGACCAAACCTCCATGAAATCGCTTGATCTTCTGATATGTTGTCTAGGAATGATAGATCTAGAATAAAGTCAGTAACTTTACGTGTGAAATCCATCCATGTTGAAGATTTATGCTAGATTAGGTTATTTTAGGTTAAAATGTGTTTTTGGTGATTTAATGATGAAAATGCATGTTTAAGGTGTTAAAGCTTACTGATTTATGTTGGTAAATGGTTATGAATGCTAGATAATGAATTGCATGTAATATGGAAGCTGTTAGATTGATTTTTAGGCTGATTTATGTGTTTTTCGCGACCAGCGAAACTGTCATGTTCTCTGGGCGAAACTGTCCAGCGAAATTATGCATATCTTCAACCAGCGACACTATGGAGCGAAACTGTAGTGTCGCCGGGTAAACCAACCAGACCAGCTCGAGCGAATCTACCAAGCGAAATTCCCTGAACGAAAGTTCAAAGCAGTTTCGGGCGAAACTAGGCTAGCGAAACTGTGCCAACAGTTTCGAGCGAAACTAGCCTAGCGAAACTGTGTCATCGGGTATTGCCTAGCGAAAGTGCTGCCCGTGCACACAGCGAAACTGACTAGCGAAACTGCTAGCGAAACTGAGACCAGAATCCAAACTTGTGCAATTTGCTTGAATGTTATGCCATGACTTACATGATTATGCCATGATGATACATGCTTTGATTTCTGATATATATGAACCCTTGTTTATGATCAACCATCGGTGTCGTGTGTCTGTATGTCGAGTCATAGTTCCAACGTGCTATGTTATGGGCCATAGCGGCGTTAAGTAAAGATTAGACACCAAACTAATACTTAAGACCTAAACGTGTTCATAGGTCTTCGTTAAGCAAAACTTGGATTATATAACAAGTGTAGCTGTGCAACAAAAGGTGAGTGTCACTAACCCGTTTACTGTGAGCCCGTTTGGGACACACTGAATAACTTAATGGAAAACAATGCTGACAACTTTACGAGTGCTATGCACCACTTGATAAAACTGAAAACTTAGAATCCTATGCATCTACTTGATGAACTTGAAGTGTTTTATGGGAAACACTTGTGAAACTTAACAAACTATTTCTGAAACGAAAACCGTTTTAATATGGCTAGTGTAGGTTAAAGTCTAAACCACATGATATCACATGATTTCTAAGGATTGCCTTTTTAACTGAAAAAGTCCTCAACTTAATTGTGCCATTAATTGTAAAGCGAGGGGATGTTGGGTAGATCTACTGGAGTTTGACAAACTCCGCCTCGTGACACTGGAGGTGCACGGAGGTACAATATCAGCCTATCTGACCGTGATTCCGAGAGGACACGGGGGAGGCAAAGCTGCGATGACGAATGTCCGCAAAACAAAATGGCTGAAGGCTCTGCCTCTACTATACTTAATCGTCAGCTTTGGTACAAACTTCCTTAGTGCATGGAAACAACGGATTAGCTACCCGCGATATCGGTTGAGCACTTTAATTATACAAGACTAGTACATACCTGATAACTCTGTTACGGACAATAACTTTACTAAATAACAAATGTTTATGAATTGGCGTATATAACTGAGCATTGCTTTTCACAAAAAAATATTACGAATACATATGTTGACACGATTATGATTATGAGACCGGGCCAATGCATGACATGCCCACTGTGAACTCACCAACCGTTAGGTTGACACTTGTGTGGTTTTCACTTTTGCAGATCATTGAAGAGTATCCATTGAAGGTTGGCATGGCACGTGAAGACTTTTTACTTTCATTAAACTAACTGGGAATTTTGATTTAATACAATGATTTGTAAAGCACGTGGTTAGTGCTAAGATAATATTTTGTTCCGCTGCGTAACTTGAGACTATTTTTATGATATATCTTTGGACTAACTAATGGTTGTGGTCCTGGTTTGCTCGCACCCCTTAACGGTATAAACTCCGTTAGTGGTTATTTGGGGGTGTGACAGATTGGTATCAGAGCCATAAGTTGCAGAGAACTGGAATCATTTTGAAAAACGATTTGGAAACTGCAACTTGAAACCTTAGTCCAACCTATACAATTCGGACCCAAGCCCACACACATAATAGCCCAATTAAACATTAAACTGACCCAAAACCACTAAATAAGCCCAAATCAATCTAATGCAAAAGCCTTAAATTTCAGGTCTCTACAATCTTCCCCTAGGCTTTAGCATTAGACAGTCTTCAAATTCTGAACTTCTTGGACAAATTCACAGTTGCTGGATCGTACCAGAGCTCCTTGGCCACAATCTCAGCTACTGCCCGAGTGTAACACTTTGCATACTCCTCAGTGTCAGGGTTACACTCAATCTGATGTTTAGCTAAGACCAGGATGTCTTTCTTGTGAAACCGCATCAGATCATGAACTTCCATGACATTAATGGTCTGGGACTTGCAGAGAATCTTCGCTTCACCAGAATAATCACTATACGCCCATGTCTGAAAGTCATGCAGACAGTCTTCAGGATGTCTCATAGGAAGAGGAATCGTCTTTGTCTTGTCTGTAGGTGGATACAAGACATTTGTAAACTTCTTGAGCTTCTCACCTTCCTTCCCTGTGATACATTTCTTTCCATCCCATTTGAAAACCTTTCTGTACTTCATCACATATGACTTCTTGTGAGGAAACTCCTCAAACTTCCTGAACTTTCTCCTCACAGCTTTCTCCAATTTCTTATAGAAATACGTGGCTTGATCATTGTTTGACGGGTTGGAGAATGGAGCCTGATATAGCATAGTCAAATCCACGTTCGTCCAGGAGTAGAATTGAGTCCAGCTTTTGTAATACTCCAATGAATACTGACCCCTTCTTCGGACTACGAACATATTCTTTTCACCATCAAACATCCATGTCTTCACTGGTGCAGTAATGCCTTGTCTATCATGATAATGCTCTCCCAGTTGAATTAGATACCGCTCAGGTGGATAGGCAAATGTTTGTGACTCCCACCCTCCATCAAAATCAGAAGCGGGAACAGTCATATGGTCTCTATCTCTGGTATCTTTATCATCACTAGAGGCTTCTGGCAATACTGGTTGTGTATCCTCAGGAATATCAGCTTCAAAGTCAAATACTGGTGATTGAGAGGAAACACCTACCCCTGATCCTCTTTCAACTCTTTCTCCTTGCCTTGATCTTTCAGAATTCAGCTGCCTGATCAGCTTGTGAAGTTCTCTAAACTGCCTTGAAAATTCTCTGTTCACCTTCTTTTGATTCTCCAATTCAGTATTATGAACCTTCTGAATATCAATCAGATCAACAATAATCTCACTTTGAGTTTCATTTTGGGCTTTTAACTCTGCTATCTCAGCTCTGAGTTCCTTCTCTAATCTGAACTCCGGGGTTTCTACTGCCTTCCCCTTATCTTGAGCTGTGGGCTGAGAAGAAGACGGACCAGCACTTGAACTTGTGACTGGTGGCACATAAGAATCAAGTCTTCTTCTTCTTGGGTCATTTGGGCCTTCAGTGTGGTGTGGTGTAGCAGCTGATACAGTCTCAGTCTCATCAGACTTATCAGTCTCATCAAATGTAACAGAAGCACCGAGGGGAGGATCCTCTGTGGCTTTCCGTTTTCTGATCAATGGAGTCTCAGTTGTCTCAGTCTCAACTTCCTCAAAGTCAACATCATCCAGATACGTGTCATAGTTTATTGACTCGTCTCCTTCAAAATTTAGTGCTCCAATCCGCACATCAGTTAAATCAAATTCTTCCCAGTCAGAATCATCAGGGAGATCAACCACTCTCTGCTGAGGAGGAGTCAAATTGTGTTCTTCATCAACGGTTGCATTTCTGTTAACCGGAGCCTCTTCTCTCACAATCTCTGCAAACTCTCCAAACTTGTCTCCAAACGACATCTTATCCGACAACTTCTTCTTCGGATTGATCATAGGAAACACCTCAATACCCATCGGTTTAGTATCATGTGTATCATTTGACTTTCTCAGTGCTGGATATCTTGAGTCCAGAACTAGCTGGATGAACCTTGGAACTACTGCAAACTTCTTATCTCTTGATACCACAGACTTCACATCTTCAAATATCATCCTAGACCAGTTGAACCGAACACCTCTGATTAGTGACACCATTGCATGGGTGTGCACTTGGTTCAGCTGATCCGTAGAGCTCTTCTTGGCAATGACACATTTCTGTAAATAATGTGCCAGCATTCTCCAGTACGGCGGAATGAGAGCTTTCATCGTGGGAGGAGATAAAGTGAGGTATCCCATTTCCTTCAGACATTTGGACACCATTTCTTTATCAAGAGCAATGGGATCAGCAGCAACATCTTTAAGTCTGAGAGCCTGTCTGAAATTCTCTTCTGTTAAAATCACATCAGAAGCCTGAATCCTGGCAATTATCTGCTTTCCGTCTTCAGATACATTTGCTGTCTTCCAAAACTCTTGCTGCATTCGTTTGCATATAACTGGACTTGCTGTTAATGCATAGTGCAGACAACACTTCTTCAGCCCCGCTATCATTGATAGGTACTTCTCTTTGTATTCAGCAGGTGGGTCCAGCAAATAAGCCACCTGATTGTGATCTTTGACAAACTCTAAGTCCCTGCACTCACAGACACAGATAAACATCCAAAACACACAAAAGATTCATTAGTCTTAGGGATTTCTCGACAAACGGACAGCATAACGGCTTAAAATTGGATGAAACACCATTAAAAACATCATCAGGTACCTTTCCGATCGAAAAACAGGGTTTTCGATCGGAAAGCATCCGTCCGATCGGAAAGTCATTTGGCTACCGAGATCCCTGGTCGAAACAGTGTTGGTCTCGATCGAAAAGTCCAGGCTCTGGTCGGAAAGCCTAGTCCCTCGATCGAAGTGTCAGATCACCGATGACGGGTGGTCGAAAAGTACAGGATATGGATCGAAAAGCTTAAGGCTCGATCGAAAAGCCCAAACTCCGATCGAAAAGCCTGATTCTCGATCGGAAAGCCTGGTCTCTCGATCGAGAAGTCCAAGTCATCGGTGTTCAGTGATCGAAAAGTGTCAGGGGGCTGATCGAAAAGCCCCTGACTTGATCGAAAAATCCTTCTTCTTCGGTATACACCTGCAACTCAATCAAACATTCAACTTTTGTGTGATTTAACACTCAATAACAGTCCCAAACCACTGTAATCACAGTTTATTACCCGTCCCAACCAGTAATTTCAAGAAAGAAACAAACATACTCGGGTCGATCCTGAGCGGGTCTAGCTGCGCGCTTCAATCGGGGTGCCATTGCTCGAAATTGACACAAGGGGTACGGTCGAGATGCGATTCCGACCAAGTGTAAGGTTTCGGATGATGGTTTTTGACGGCGGACAGTGGCGAAACAAGGGGAAACAGCGGCGGCGGTACTGTGGAGGAATGCGTGGCTGTGGAGGTCGGATCTCGACGGGGATGGTGGCGTTAGAGTCGCTGGTGGATGGCGACAGTGGTGGTGGTGTGCGATGGCTTCGGCAATGGGAGGAGGTGATGATCGGTGGTGGTGGTTGGGTCGATTAGGGTTTGGAGAGAAAGAGGATGAGAGGATGAGTGGGAGAGGAGCCGGCGGCTCCTCATGTTTTTGTTTCAAAATTTTAAAAAAATGTTTCACTTCACCCCCTCAAATTTGACAATGAACCATATATGCCCAAACACTAATTTAGGAATTAACAAATTTAATACCCAAACCCTTAAAAAAACTTGGTTATTTAAAAAAAAAACTTCCCCTGAAATCAAGCCCGAGAGATTTAATATCTGGCAATCTTAACAAAATAAAAATGAATAAGACGGAACAAAACAGAGTGTTAAGCTAAAAATTAAATTAAATTAAATGAAAAGAATCACAAAAAAAAAACTTAACCACTGAAATTTGAGTGAAAAGGCGTTGTCAGGGATCATACCAGATTATCTGTGACTGAGGAACCCTTTTCAGCTTCGGTTACTTCGCGTGTTCAGGCGATTGCCGGTATTTTGGTCCAACTTTAAACTCATGCCGCTTTCGCTTACTCAAGCAGTTTCATCACATTATTTATCTTTTAAGGTTTATTAATTATGAAAATCTATCCAGTTCACACACATAAGTCCTAGGTATATGTTGTACATTCTATCAAGCGTATCTGGTTTCCGTACAACATTTTTCACGACACCTTTCCTTAAGCCCAACGTCATGCTCCAGAGGGGTTGAGAAAAGAAAAGAATAGATCACGGAGGTTTTGTTGGATAATATACAAAGTCAACTGAATTTTTGAAACATTTTTAACAACGTTCTCATCAGTGACAAAGGCTGAGGGTTTTGGACGCTTGAGGGTCTCTTTTGATTGTGCACTTGGCATCTTTTGGTTTGTCATATATACAATGTGATCTTAAAACGTACGTGGATCAGGGTGGTTCCAGGTCTCCGCTTTCGCAGAACAGAGGAGTCCTGACTCACGTACAACATTCCCAGGTCATTGCTTACACAAAGCAGAGGGAATGGGATTTTTGAGCATGACATCAATACTCAGAACCGGGCGTGTGTCTCAGGATACCTGATGCACAGTCAAATAGAAATTGTACTAACCTAAGTGTGTGTTCCCTTTCAAGCATCATACGTTATCTTCAAGTGTTGTGATAAAACATACCTTTTGATTGATTGTCAGCAGAGCCTACCAAGCACATCGACCATGAATCACTGCTTTTCACTTCCACCTTCCACGTGTCAGTCAGCAAACACTTGGAAATTTATATCACGTCCCACCTGGTCACTCAAAACCAGAAAAAATTTAAAAGCACACAATTTAGAGAAAATACTTGACATTTTCTTATATCTTCCCCTTGCTTTTAGATTTTTTAAATAAATAACTAAAAAGGACACTATTTTTGCAATTTTTTTTATTATTATTTTTTTTTAATCAAAATTTTTTTTTAATTTTTTTTTAATTTTTTTAAAATAAAAGAAAGAAACAACTAAATACAGAAAATGATAAGGTTGCCAGACTACTCATCAAAGGCTATCATCCGGAGGCCCCTGAGACACATTTCAAAATTTGCAGTTGGGAGGGGTTTCGTGAACATGTCCGCCACATTGTCATCCGATGCCACCCTCTCCAAATGAATGAGCCGTCGGTCATAGCAATCCCGAATGAAGTGCGTTTTGATGTCTATGTGTTTGGTTTTTGAGTGCTGCACGGGATTTTTCACAATTTGCAAAGCAGCATTATTATCACAAAAAATGGGAGTATCGAAAAAATTCAAACCGTAATCTCCCAATTGATGCTGCAACCAGACCACCTGAGAGCAACAGGCGGATGCAGCAACATACTCTACCTCGGCTGTCGACTGGGACACCGTGTGCTGTTTCTTACTTTGCCAAGACACCAGCCTGTCGCCTAAGAATTGAGCTCCAGCAGACGTGGATTTCCTGTCAAGCTCATTGCCACCATAATCACTGTCAGAAAAAGCATAGAGGTTAAATCCAGACTCTTTAGGGTACCAGAGGCCTAGACGAGGCCGACCCTTCAAATATTTAAAAATACGTTTGACCGCAGAAAGATGAGAGAGTTTAGGATTAGCCTGGTAGCGTGCGCATTGGCACACAGCTAGCATGATGTCTGGACGGCTGGCAGTCAAATACATCAAGGACCCAATCATGGACCGGTACATATGCTCGCTCACTGGTTGCCCATCTGGATCCCTGGTGAGTGCAGGTCTTGCTGCCATGGGTGTAGAAACCGGCTTTGCATCCACCATTTTGTATTTTTCCAAAATCTCAGTAACGTATTTAGCTTAATGGATCAGGATCCCACTGTCACTCTGCTTCACCTGCAATGCGAGGAAAAACTCCATCTCGCCCATCTGACTCGTCTCGAATTTTGTGCGCATAACCTTCTCAAAGTCTTTGCACAAGTCTTCATTTGTCGATCCGAAGATGATGTCATCAACATAGACTTGCACCATGATAATGTCTTGCCCAACCTCCTTTCTGAAAAGTGTCTGATCAACAATGCCCCGTGTGTAACCATGAGCAAGAAGATGATCAGTCAGAGTCTTGTACCATGACCGAGGAGCCTGATGCAACCCATATAAAGCCTTATCAAGCTTGAAAACGTGATACGGGTGCTCCTCATCAATGAACCCTGGAGGTTGAGTGATGTAAACTTGTTCATCCATCTCAGCATATAGGAAAGCAGTTTTCACGTCCAACGGGTATACATTGAAATTCATATACGAAGCATATGCTAAGAATACCCTTATTGCCTCTAAGCGGGCCACCGGTGCGTACACTTCATCATAATCCACACCTTGAATTTGCTTGTGGCCTTGAACCACCAATCTGGCCTTGTTTCTGACAATCACACCGTTATCATCCTTTTTGTTCTTATACAGCCACCGAGTAGTGATAACCTTTTTGTCAGCTGGCCTTTCAACTAACCTCCAAACTTGAAGCCGAGAGAATTGATTGAGTTCTTCATGCATGGCCTCCACCCAACTAGGATCGGTCAAGGCCATAGTAATGTTAGGGGGCTCAATCTGTGAGATGAAACAGGAGAACATACAATGATTGATGTCTCCTGACTGGCTTCTTGTGACCACCCCAGATGCTAAGGGACCAATGATGTTATCTAAGGGGTGGTACTTCTGAATTCTGGTCTCTGCAGTAGCTTGAACTGGAATTTCAGGAGGCAGATTTGAGAGATCAGGTTCTTCATGTGTATCAGCTTCATTTTCGGGATCAGCTCCGAGTATCTGAGGAGAGTTGGGAGCTGGGTCAAATCCTGCATCTGTTTCTTGTGTGTGAGTCTCCACAGGATCTACAGTCTCCTGTGCAGGTGTAGGATCTGTTACAGTAGCAGGGACAGGAGGCTTTGTGACGGAGTGTGAGACAGATGGTCCTGAAATTGTTTCTTCATACAATTCCTCCGCTAAAACAGGGTCTAAACCCAACGGGCGGAAGAATTGATTGTAGTCGAACGCTTGAGGAGGACCAACTCCGCCATCAGATGGATTGTCTTCTAGCCAGTCCACATTTGTAGATTCCATCACAATCCCGGTGGTTTTGTTGAAGACCCTGTAAGCGGAGCTGGCAGAGTAACCTACAAAATCACATTCATCAGCCTTAGCAGCAAATTTAGGAATAACAGTATTAACTAAGACTGTGCATAAACACCCAAATGCTCGAAGGTGACCAATCCTGGGCTTATCATTGTAGATTAGCTCATATGGCGTTTTCTGCTGCCGCTTATTGATAAGGACCCGATTCTGTACATAACAAGCAGTGTTCACTGCTTCTGCCCAGAACATGGTCGGTAACTTTGAATCGCACAACATTGTGCGAGCAGCTTCAATCAGAGTTCTGTTTCGTCTTTCTGCGACGCCATTCTGCTGGGGTGTATAAGGAGCACTGTATTGATGCTCAATCCCCTTATCAGCACAAAAATTGTCGATGGTCTGATTCTTGAACTCCGTGCCATTATCACTCCTAATGGTCTTCACTTTGTGCTTCAATTTATTCTTAATAAGCTTGATGAAGGCGATAAGAATACCTGCAACATCACTTTTCTTGGACAAGAAAAACACCCAAGTGAAACGAGAAAAATCATCAGTAATAACCAAACAGAATGCACATCGGTTAAGGCTTAACATACTGACGGGACCAAATAGGTCCATGTGAAGTAACTCTAGTGGTGTGGATATTCTGCTGTAGATCTTCGGTTTATGTGGGCGTTTGTGCTGCTTCCCCTTAGCACAAGCCACACATTTCTCCTTCAGAATGAATTCATTAATTGGAAGATCTTTGACAAGCCCTCCTCTGGCAAGTCGATTCAGGTTCTTTAAATTCATGTGCCCCAATCTTCGGTGCCACAGCTGTGCATGATTCTCAGCTTTCTTTGAAATGAGACAGGCCACCTCAGATGTGGGGGGCTTCTGCATGTTCAGCACATAAGAGTTACCATATCGGGGTGTTCTCATCAACACCCAGTCATCGGGAATGGAGTATCCAGGTTTAAGGATGAGACATTCTTTGTTGTTGAATAAAACTGGATAATCCCGATCACATATCTGTGAAACACTCAATAGACTGTGCTTCAATTGCTCGACGTAATTGACATCGTGGAAGCTGAGACAACCATTGCGAACCGTTCCTTTCTGACTGATATAACCACCAACTTCTCCGGCGAACGACACATAGCCTCCATCAAATTTCTCCAAATCATGTAGAAGTGATATGTCGCCCGTCATATGCCTGGAACAACCACTGTCAACATACCATAGGTTGGTGACAGGCCTCCTTGGCTGTTCCTGCATTCAGAGAAAATCAGTTAGATTTTGGTACCCAGGCCTTAACTGGTCTGGGTGAGACTGGTCTGTCATTGATTGGACTATGAATGTCTTTATTTTGGACATTACTGTGGTAATTTTCTTTCCCAAGCCCCTTTTGATTCTTTCGGTTTAATTTAGACTCTTTGACCTCTTGAAAAGACATTGAGTGTTTTTTGTACACTCCTTTAGGCTTGAAAGACAAATTAACAACCTTCGGAACATTCCACATTTCATCTTTTCTCTTTTTGACTGAATGAGGTATTGAGAAAAGTGGTGTTTCAGAAGACCTGCTAACAACAGGTTGAGGTGGAACAGGTGATTTTTGAAAATTGTCCTGCTTAGGGCGAAAGACCGGTTTTGTAGGTTTAGAAGCCCTGGCAGGTTTTGTGAACATTTTTGCTGCATTGTTATTCACCTTATTTTTCACTGTTTGTGGTGTCTGATTGGGTGACTTAGGCTTTGGCCTCTGTTTGTGGACCTGTGTTGGGCCTGGCTGCATCTTTTGGTTTGACGATGCAGACTTAGCCTTTGGTCTAGAATGAATTCCTGCCTGTGATGGCGGGAATGTGAACTTCTGCACCTTATGGTTTGAAGGTCCAAATTTGGGCGTTGGGCCAACGCGTGTTTGGCCCAAAGGAACAGTCTTTTGTTGGACCTTCTTAGGGTAGTAGGGCTCATAAGGTCGGTGCAGACAGTTTCTTGCCATGTGTCCTGGTTGGCCACACACATGGCAGGACTGTTTCTTTGGATACACGGGAGCCTGTGGTTGGTTCCGCCCAGTGGATATGCAAGTTGGCTTTGAAGCATTTTTATGGATCCAGTGGGCTTTACCATGGGGCTTAGTGGTCAGAACATACTCCCGTTGTATCGGTTTGAATTGGTCATATGCAGAATTGACCTCTGGGTACGGGACAAAATCATGTGGTTTTGCGTCCCGTACTCTCTGCACATTTGGAGTGGGACAGTTCAGACTATCCTCAGATTTCTTCACATCACCTGTGGGTTTGGAACCATCTGTTTGAGGTCCCTTACCCCTTCTTAAAATTCTAACGGTTCTAAGGGGTTTCACAGGTTTCAAATCACCTTTACCAACATTAAACACACCACAATCAGAAAATTTAGCACAATCATTAGACTCAGACGACTTAGCAGTGTTTGACTCAGACATGACAAAAGTTTCAGTTTTCTCAAAAACAGAATTTTGAACAGAAAAATCAACTTCGGACTTCAAGGGACTTTTAGTGAACTCCTTGCAATTTATTACCCCTGCTTCATGTTTACCTTTATCTGCACAAGAAGTAAAAGAGTTAGTTTGGTTAGAAACAGGAGCAGATATTTTAATAGGGCAAGCTGCCAATTTCTTTTCGATCTCAGCTTTAGCATCCAAGTTGGTCTTGGAACACTCATACTCTGAGATCATTTCATGCATCAGGGGCATCGGTACTGTATGAGTGGATTTTTCATCTTTTATTTCAGTACCGAGTCCCAAACCTGAGTTGGCTTTTACATGACGCATACGAGCGTCTGTGTTGTAGAAAAGTGAGCTAGCCTTCATCATTTCTGAAACAATCTTATCATTTCGCTCAACTTTGGTTTGCGATGTTTCTAATTGCCCTTTAAGTTGTTCAAGATCAGTTTTCAATGTGGCAATTTCTTCATTAGCGACTCTCAGATATGTGTTTTTGTCACTCAAGTCCCGTTGGAGATTTTTTATGTCAACTTTAGCAGCTTCGAGTTTCTCACTTAAGTTTTTACTTCTACCTTTGTATTCCCTCAATTCTTTATCAACAAATTCACGATTTAAGGTCTCATTGAAAAACTTAGTTTGCCATTCTTTAGATTCATTTAAAATAGATTGACAATTAGGGTTAAGACATACCTCAGAGCTGCTTGCGGAGGATCCTGGAGTTATGTTTGCCATGAACGCGTGATAGAATTCCTCAGATGCTTCTTTCTGTGCTTCTTCTTCAGCTAGCAAGGCCACATGGTCAAGTGTAAGACTGAGGTCCTCCACCTGAGGTGTCCAGTCATATCCTGGTGTGTGTTGAACCACCAGTGCCTTATCATTCTTGCTTGCCTCCGCCTTCACGTTCTCACTCCTGTTATCAGCCTTGCCTTCTCTATCCACTTTTGGTTTGGTGCACTCTCTGGCATAGTGTCCATACTCATTACAGTTGTAACACCTAAGATTAGCCTTATTAAAACTTAACTTTATCCCCTTTCCGCCATTCCAATCCTTCTGTCCCTTCTTTGCCATGTACTGCCTAGCTCGTAGGGCAGACATTCCCATCTGATAAGATATATCCATGCGCTATAAATCATCGGGGTTCACTTGATTCACATCATCTGGGGACAGATCCGTGGGAAGAAGGGAACCTGCAACGAGTGCCTGATAGCAACTCATAATTCCCACCCCAAGGGCAAAGTTGGGATCTTTAGACAAGGTATTTATATCCAGAGAAACACTGTTTGAATTTCCAGATGAACTTGACCCAACGGCTTGTGCAATGAATCCCATTGGGGTTAATGGTGGATCAACTGGAGCGACAGCTGGCTGTGAAATGAATGCTTGGTTTAGCTGATTCACTAATGCTCCATTGCCAGTTTTTCTTGCCCTCTTCTGTTTCTTCTCCTCGTAGGCCCTGATGGTGGACATGAGCTCATTTAGGGACGAAGTGGACATTTGCACAGTCTTCTCAATCAGTTCAATGGTGCTGTCCTAATTAGGTGGAAGAGAGTTAACCAGCTTTCTGTTGACCTCTACTTGAGTGTACGTCACTCCAGCATCTTTCATCCCAGTGACTATCTTGATGAAACGTTGAAGCAGAGACTCAATGTTTTCACCAGGAATATAGTTAAACTCATTGAACATTTCCCTCAGATTCTCTTTGCGGGATTCTTTCATATCATCATTACCCTCATAGGCTGCTATAAGGGCATCCCACAGAGTCTTAGCTGAGATATATTCTTTGAAAGCTTCAGCAACTTCAGGGGATAAAGCCATGGTCAGGGCAGCCAGTGCCTTTCTATCTCGTTCAACTCTGTCCCAGTCATCATCAATCCAATCCTTCTTTTCCTTAGGAACAGGTGGTTGACCCTGTGCTCCTGGAGTAGTTGGAACAAAATCTCACACCTCGATTGATCGCATGATCTTAGCATCATGGTAGTTGACATAGTTGACGAACCTATATTTCCAGCTCATAAAGTCTTTGCCAGACATCAGACGTGGTGGTCTGGCAGATGTTCCGATCTTAGAATCCATTTCCAAGGTGGCACTCGAGAGGCTCGACATGTCGAAGGCCATAACTTCCGAATCGAAAAATGGATTCACTATCAAAGAGGCTTGATCGAAAAGTGGTTTACGGCTGAAACAAGCTGATCGAAAAGTACTTTTCGATCGGGATGATGCGGGTCGAAAAGTCTGAAACGATCGAAAAGTGAGGGCTGGATCGAAAAGTCTCGAAGGGGACTTTTCGATCAAGGAGCACGATGGATCGAAAAGTCACAGGGGACTTTTCGATCAAAGAAGCTGATCGAGAAGTCACAAAAGGGGACTTCTCGATTGGGCAGACTGGTCGAAAAGTCACTTAGGGGACTTTTCGAGCAGGAGCAATGGATCGAAAAGCCACAAAGGGGGCTTTTCGATCGGTTGAGGCGGCTGAGAAGGGCTTTTCGACCAGAAAACCTGATCGAAAAGTACTGTATGCAGTCGAAAAGCTCCAAAATCACAAGCACAACCTTCCGAAACCTTCTGTCACGAGTCGTAACCTGCACAAAACACCTCCGAAAGTGCTAAAAGCTGAAAATCACCAGAAAACTCAAATCGTTAGTACTCAAAACCTTGAATCTGATATCGCGAGAGCCTCGAAACTTGCGTTTCTTGGCTCTGATACCAATTGTAAGGATCAAAATAACCCTCACGCGATATCTTGGCTAGTGAAACCGTGCGGAATCCAGTTTTCACTAGTTGATTCAAGAACACAGAAGAAAATAATAATCGAAAAGTCTAAAGAGCAATGAAATAACAAACCGATTTGAGAAAGAAACTTGATTGAACACTTGATTGCTTGCTACACCTTAGATCGAAATTCTCTATGAGAATTTCGATTACACCACCAAAAGACTAGCAACCTTTAAAAAAAACAAAGAAACCCTATATATAGCTAAAGGGATTTCGTAAACCCCTAGCCCAACCTATACAATTCGGACCCAAGCCCACACACATAATAGCCCAATTAAACATTAAACTGACCCAAAACCACTAAATAAGCCCAAATCAATCTAATGCAAAAGCCTTAAATTTCAGGTCTCTACACGAATACATATGTTGACACGATTATGATTATGAGACCGGGCCAATGCATGACATGCCCACTGTGAACTCACCAACCGTTAGGTTGACACTTGTGTGGTTTTCACTTTTGCAGATCGTTGAAGAGTATCCATTGACGGTTGGCATGGCACGTGAAGACTTTTTACTTTCATTAAACTAACTGGGAATTTTGATTTAATACAATGATTTGTAAAGCACGTGGTTAGTGCTAAGATAATATTTTGTTCCGCTGCGTAACTTGAGACTATTTTTATGATATATCTTTGGACTAACTCTGATTCATTTAGTATTTGTAACTAATGGTTGTGGTCCTGGTTTGCTCGCACCCCTTAACGGTATAAACTCCGTTAGTGGTTATTTGGGGGTGTGACATTTTTTCTCCAAAATAACGTAAGGACTAGGGGGACTTGATGACCAGTTTGTCAAAATGATGGAAGGCTGATGATATGATATGAGATTTTGAAGAATTTTCTCTCCAAATTAAAGCATGATGCGTGTTGTGCTCTTTTTCCCTTGGTCTTGGTTTTTTCCCACAGGGTTTTTCCGGACAAGGTTTTTAATGAGGCAACAAATAAAAAACACATGTGGAAATGAAAAGATGATTGGCAAGATGGAAGTACAACATGTCTTTAACCTTTTACTCCATCATTATTGCTTGAATAATCAATGGACATGGGGGACTTGATGAGGATAGGTCAAGAGTGGATATGCAAGTGCCGCCAAGATAACACTTCCAAGAGATTAACATCGCATGTGGGGACAAGGCAAAGAGTGATGCAGTTGCGGATGTTCAAGACGCAAGTGCATCTCCTCAGCTTACGAAGATGCGATTCCAAAGAATAAGTATAAATAGTTCATTTCATAACTTGTAATTTTCAACATTCAGATCTAGGATTTTCACCTTTAACTGTGTGTACTCCTGAATCAATAAAAATCTCTTCATTCCAATACTTTTCTATTAACTAGCTCAATTCCATGTTGGATCATTAAACCAAATCTACAAGCGGTGGGGTTTTGTGGTTCATCACACATATCGAGGGGAATTTGTTGGTGCATGATTCTTGGTCATCATGTGAAGTATCAAATACAAGACAAAGAGCTACAAGTTGGTGCCTGCCCGAACTGACACGAACTGCCAGTTCGGATGAGCATGCACTTGTCCGAACTGGCAGTTCGGTAGACCGTTTACTCGCACATAGATGTTTAACAATAAATAGCTTCGTCTTGTATAGAATGAAAACTTCTGGTCCTGATTAACTGTGTGTGTTTCCTGATGTACACTCTGTGGTTCTAATACAAGTTCTATTGTACTTACTCTTTGTGTTCATCGTATTACATTGATTTCTATACGAACGAGTAGAAGATCCATCGCTCATGAAATTTCAAACCTTGAGCATGAATACACTATGTTAAGCATCGAATCATACATGCGTTTTTCATACAACATTATACATGCAAGGATCATACCATGGTCTCATCATAATCCATATTTAGATGTTCATATACTTTTATTTTTATGCCAAAAACCTAGCTTTACTATAGTACATGCAAACGTCTAATTAATATTATGACCTAACCATATTATTATAATCAAAACTTATGCTTTACAACAATACATGCAAGATCTATAGATTTCCTAAGTATGTTACCATCATGTCATTACTTTTCACATGTAAACACTAGATCTATCATAAATGGATCTCCATTAATATGACTCATGCATAAAGTTCATGCCTTTAATATCAAACATGCAAGATTTTACATTATGATCATAGAAATCCCAACTTAAATCAAAAAAGTTACATTTTTATCAAGTAAATGGCTAGATCTACTCATCATTCGACATGCATGCCCTAGATCTACACAGATTCATCATATAAATCATGGCTTTACACTCAAATATGCAAGATTCAACTTTGACATTACAAAAACTTAAACTTTAACCTCAAAGTTTATATTTTTATCATGAATTTCATTAGATCTACTCATAGCAAGCATGTATAGCAAAGATATAACTTAATTAGATCTAACATAATTAGATCTTTGATAAAAATCAAGACTTTAATGCATGAATGACAAGAGGAGCAAAAGCGAGACTTACCGAGCTATGGGGAATGATGATGGATGATGATCTAAGCAAGAATATACCCAAAATGACTAAAATTTTTCAAAAGAATGATGACATAGAGATAGGGCAGAATATAGGGCGCCTAGGGTTTATTTAGGAAGAGAGGAATGAGGTTTTGTGGGGTAAAAGTCGCTTAAATAAGGCTTTAAGTCGGTTATGCCCGACTACGCTCCCCAAGTGTCGTGAGGGGTTAGACCAGGGAGAATCGCGTCACGGTCTGACCCCAGGTCCAGCCTCTTGTTTGGTTTTCCTCATTTTACGTGCTTGGTTCTTCGTTATTCTACATTTTCGAGTTTTGATTCTACCCAAATCACCCAATTCATCATTCCAACATATTAACCACATTTAATCCACTCAAAACAAAAATAAATATGTCACACAACTCATAACGATGCACAAATTAAGTCAAATTACATATTTTGGTCGGTTTTGGCGTACGTATCAATTTTGGGCAATTCACCAACTTATCGTGACTCGATTAAGTGTGTGACGACTCGTGAAATTATATATCATTATTAGACTCATAATCATGCCTACTTTGACTTACGATATCAAATATGAGATTCCCAGTAAACGACAGACCGCGTAACAAAATCGCGTAAAAGCTGCAGATTTGCTTTATTATCATTCCAAGGAATCCATTTTGAATCCTGTAGATGCATGGTTCTTGGTCGTCATGTGAAGTATCAAGAACAAGAAAAAGAGCTATATAATTGTGCGGGTCCGAACTGAAGACGAACTACCAGTTCGAACTCACACGAACTTGTCCGAACTGGCAGTTTGGATGATCGTGTTTTAGCATAATGATGTTCAACTATAAATAACTTGTCTTGTATAAAGATTAGAACTACTTGTCCAATTTACTGTGTGAACCTGAGTGTGTTATCTCTCTGTGGTTAATACAAGTTTTTTGTATTTACTCTCCATGTTCACGTTTAACATTGATTTCGATACGACCGAGTAGACGATCCATCGATCACGCAACTGGCACCCGAACTGCCAGTTCGGACATAGGCTAGTTTGGATGATCGATTTCTTATATATAGTAGATTGTGTTTAGAATTTTGAAATGATTGTCCTTAAGTGTGTGTAATCTGAGGTGTTTTCCAGTTCTGTACTCTGAGTCTTTTGTAACCTACTCTTGGTTATTAATGAAAGATTGAGTCTTATTTACCTCATCATTGTTTGTTTCATTGATCAAATGACTTAGAGGTATGCACAATTCGCCCCCCCCCCCCCTCGAATTTTAAGGTTTGGGCTTTGAAGTTAAAGAAGTACCTGTTCCAGCTCCACATTCAATGAAGGATGAGAAAGTGTTGAAGGTCAAGAATTCTAAGAAATCACAACCTCAGACTAATCAAGTTTTTTATTCTTCCGGAGGTTCTTCATCTGAATCAAAAAATTCTTCGCGGAGTCAATCTCCGAGATATGATTCTTATGATGATATCTTTGACAATTTTGGTTTTGATCATTCTGTATGCTCTTAAAATTCAAAGAATTTTTCGAATGTTTTTAAACTTTGTGAGAGACTCTGTTATGCATATCGTCAACCTGGACATCTTGCTGCTGATTGTCCGATGACTGCATATATCCATAAAACTGCTAAATATGTGGATAACACAGGTCATATTTTTTATGAACCTTGGTCACCGAAGGTTAAATCAACTCGCAAGTCGTCTTGGTTCAAATCAAGTACGCTAGTTGATACTGATTATGGTTCTGAACAAAAATCCACATCTCAAAAATATGGAAACCAAAGATTGTTTCCAAGCCCAACAATGACTATGTGGAGGACACTGGGCGACCCGACGCTGTTGAATCGGGTCGATCCCATAGCGACTAATGTTTTATTTGGTGTCAATAGGTATTTCATGAAGACTTATTGGTAATTTCAAGATTACTGATAGTGGAATATCTATGATACTTTAACTTTAATTTCCAAATCATTTTTTTTTTCAAAAGGTTAAATGATGGTATTCGTGTTGGTTGATCAATCTTTCCTTGTTTTTTACTCCGTCTCATTTTGAGAGGGGGTTCTTTTTTTTTGCAAAAATATAAAAATAGAGTGTTGTTTTTCAAATGTTAAAAATGAAAATCTAAAGAGTTTGTCATTTTTAGGGGGAGAATATTTGAAAAGACAAAAACATTAAAAATGTAAAAATCCAAAAATATTAAAAAATGAGAAATTGTATCCGACATGTTTGGGAAATGATGGTACATTGACTTACGCCGTCTGACTCATGGATAAATTAGATGAAAAAGTCATAAGACCCTTGTTCGATGTGCTAGGTAGGCTCGGAAAATTAGAAAGTATACGAATGTGATATACACTAAATCTGATGCTTGACCTAGTGGACAACATCTTGATGCATATCTCATGATATATCAAGAAAAAGATATGTGAAATGAAAAAATGAGAGTCTCTGTGTAAACATGTGTTCATTTGGCAAATATTAAACTTGTTTGATTTTCTTTATTTTCTTAAATTATCAGACTATCTCTGCGTGTCCACAAGACCGACCTGATGGTTGTTCATTTAAGGGTCTGCTTTATTTCCTTGATGGTTCGTATAACTCATCGGACTTTCTCTGTGTGTACGGGAGTACCGACCTGATTGTTGTTGGGTTATACAATTTCAACTTGTTTTTATTTTCTTATTTAGTTAAATCCGAGGCCTTATTTGCGTATCGAAAGATCGACCTTAAGGTAGACGATTTAACGTTCTTATTTCTTTTTGCATGGAACACAGTTGACTTATCATAAATTCAATTACTATGTGTTAAATCACAAGTGAAATCACAAAGTGTGATAAGCAAAAACATGTACGAGTATGTCTGATAGTGTGGGGTACACTGGTCAATGCATATCTAATCCATATCTTAACATATTCAGATGTTATGAGTATGATTATACCTAACTTTAAAGTTGGACAAATTATATCTTCAATCGGCATGGCTTATGTGCTACAATAATCGAAATTGAAGTGTAGTTCAGCATGTTATGTTCAATATGATTCCATGTTGTGATCTTCTCGCAAAAGACAAAAATAGTTTCTGATTCTGCTCTGCATTTACTTTTCAATATCAGAAAATACCAAATATATTTTTGGTATGTTTTGATATAAAATTTAGAAAAATAAAAAAGATTTTGTTTCTAATTTCTCTACATATGATGAACACGGAATACGAAATCAAATTTCAAAATCAAAATATCTTGGAGTCTCAAAGAGACGTTTTGTGCAAAGATTATTTTTGTTGGCAGGTTCTAAGTGGAAAACGATGGTCACAACTTCAATTCTTCTGAAGCTGTTGATAAAAGAGTTCACACGTGCTACAATGTTAAGTATTCGAGATCAGACTCAATGCCAAGTTGAGGGAGAGTTTGATTGAATATACAAGATTAT
This sequence comes from Deinandra increscens subsp. villosa, assembly GCA_039602395.1. Classification (NCBI taxonomy): domain Eukaryota; kingdom Viridiplantae; phylum Streptophyta; class Magnoliopsida; order Asterales; family Asteraceae; genus Deinandra; species Deinandra increscens. Next base: position 58,763,209 of record JBCNJP010000017.1, read on the forward strand.
ATGTTCATATACTTTTATTTTTATGATAAAAACCTAGCTTTACTATATTGCATGAAAACATCGAATTAATATTATGACCTAACCATATTATTATAATCAAAACTCATGCTTTACAACAATACATGCAAGATCTATAGATTTCCTAAATATGTTTCCATCATGTCATTACTTTTCACATGTAAACACTAGATCTATCATAAATGGATCTTTATTAATATGACTCATGCATAAAGTTCATGCCTTTAATATCAAACATGCAAGATTTTACATTATGATCATAGAAATCCCAACTTAAATCAATAAAGTTACAATTTTATCATGTAAATGGCTAGATCTACTCATCATTCGACATGCATGACCTAGATCTACACAGATTCATCATAAAAATCATGGCTTTACACTCAAATATGCAAGATTCAACTTTGACATTACAAAAACTTAAACTTTAACCTCAAAGTTTATATTTTTATCATGGATTTCATTAGATCTACTCATAGCAAGCATGTATAGCAAAGATTTAACTTAATTAGATCTAACATAATTAGATCTTTGATAAAAATCAAGACTTTAATGCATGAATGACAAGAGGAGCAAAAGCGAGACTTACCGGGCTATGGGGAATGATGATGGATGATGATCTAAGCAATTACCCGAAATGACTAAAAATCTTCAAAAGAATGATGACATAGAGATAGGGTAGAATAAATGGAACCTAGGGTTTATTTAGGAAGAGAGGAATGAGGGTTTATGGGGTAAAAGTCGCTTAAATAAAGCTTTAATTCGGTTCTGCCCGACTGGGCTCCCCAAGTGTCGAGCGGGGTTGGACCAGGGGGAATCGCGTCACGGTCTGACCCCTGGTCCAGCCTCTTGTTTGGTTTTCCTCGTTTTACGTGCTTGGTTCTTCGTTATTCTACGTTTTCGAGTTTTGATTCTACCCAAATCACCCAATTCATCATTCCATCATGTTAACCACATTTAATCCACTCAAAACAAATATAAATATGTCACAAAACTCATAACGATGCACAAATTAAGTCAAATCACATATTTTGGTCGGTTTTGGCGTACGTATCAATTTTGGGCAATTCACCAACTTACCGTGACTCGATTAAGTGTGTGATGATGTAAGGATCGATTTGCACTTCAAGAATCCCGATCGTGAACTCAAACGAGGGTCGGATTCGAAAACCCTAGAGAGACGATGAAGATGAAGAAGAATCTAGGATAATTAAAACATAAGAAAGATGATGAACTAATTTGAATGATTTGATTGAACCGAATGATTACAAGAACAAGAAATCATGACAACACTCAATCTCTCTCTAGAATCCATGACTCACTCTCTCTAGAGTGGAATCTCACACCACTCTACAAGATTTCATCATCTCCACATTCAGAGACTCTTCTTGTAATGGGGCACCCTCACTATATATATAGTGAGGATGACTAACAAGTGAAAAACATAACAATTGAACAAAATACAAATAAAGCAAATGAAATAAATATTTAATTAAATCAAAGTTGATTTAATTAATCCGAAGCTTGACTCGCTCGAGCGATCTTCCGTTGACTTTTACGTTGACCGTTGACCCGAACGGTTGACTTTTCCAGAAACGGTCTTCGGTCAAATCTGCAAGCCTGGAGCATCACAACTCGCGTCTCTGAATCAATTCACATGGATTCTTCAGTCGAATGCTTTGGTAAACAGATTTGATGGCGTCAGTCACATAGATTTTAGTTCCAACATATTCCCCCCTTGACTGATGCTTTCAAATCTGTTCAACTGCTGAAGAATCGCTCTGTCATACATCTTCAATGAGAAACTGATAAACCGGAGACAATCGGTTGTCGAGATTCCCCCTCTGAATAAGCTTCTTTTGTTCTTGTTGCTCCAGTTGAGAGCCAAGTGTTGTAGTTCACTCGGTTCACGCGGTCGGGTACAATACTAAGAAAATGCTGAACATTGGAGTCACAACCGCAACAAACTGAATCAGATAAACCAGTCAATCATCGAACATGCTCTAACTCCAGATAATCGACCCGATAATCCGGTTCCATAATAATTTCCCCTTTTCTCTAGATCCCACTGAAAAACATCCGATGCGGAAGCAAAAACTCAGATGTAGAGAGTCGAACCGTCGCGATCGGTTGCCTAGAGAAACCAGATAAACAATCTTGAAATCGGACAATCTTGCGAAAAACCGGAAGCCGGATGCTGACAGTTGTGAATGATCCACGTGACTGAGGTTGGATGTGAAAATAAACATCAAACCGGAGAAAAACTGAGATCCTGAGCAAAAAATAATTATAACCGGAGTCTTTGTAATTTTGGGCGAAGAAAAACCGAGCTTGGAAAATATTCAGTGAAGATTTCTGAGATAACCGGTGAAAACGGCTCAATCTGAAAAATTCCGTCAATTTTCGTCAAGAGACGGCTCTCCGAGAGATTTAACGGACAAATTCCAATAATTTAACTGAGATTCCAGTTAATCAGGTAAAATGGCATCCGTACTGCATCAGCTAAAAATAAAACCGTGAGACATAACGAGAAAGCTGCATAATTAACCGACTAAGAAGTAACCCGTAAGTGGTCGATAGCTAAAGTACGTGTGACGTCCAAAAATGAGAACCACAATAAATAATTAGAATAATTACTTGACCAAAAAAATATTCCACAATTTCGTTGCGGCGTTATCTCTGTTAGTCTCGTTAAAAAACGATAGAAAAAGCCCCGCATTTGACAAAAATGCAGAAAAATTAATTAGTTGTAAAAATCTCTCAAGAAGAAGCACAATCCATGTCAAAGTCCCGTAACCAATCAGATTTGATTATAATAATGATCCAACGGTGAGAAAATTAGAGATCTGACGGCTGATATGGTCAATCCGCGTCATTGGCGTTTGGCCAATCAGAGATGAGCAATAAAACTGATCTTACAGCAGAAAATAAGTCGATCTCATGGTCAGGATCTAAGATCCGTGTGACATGGCGCTGAACCAATCAGAGAGAGGTAACACACAGCCTCCAACGGTTCATTTAAAATGTGATGGGACCAATGCTGACAAACTCAGCCAATCAACGATGGACAACAATAAGCTTCCAACGTCTCTTTTGTCTTAGCGGGGCCCATGCGCATTGGCATCAGCCAATGAAATTGTGACAGAAAAAGGAGAGCAACGACTCTCTTTGTCCAAGGGGCCCACACCAGTTTTCTGTGCGAATCAATAATCGACAATAATTAGGGCTTGACCATGGGGTTCCGACAAAGGCAGGAGAGAGAAATTCCCTCTTCACCAATACAAAGAGGACATGTCATCACAGGTCATCCTCTACCTCCAAACCCTAATAACGTCGAAGCAGACCACCGGAAATACGTGAACCCGCTAAAAACCCGTAAAGGACCCATAACTCGCTCAAAACTTGACCATTTTTGATGATTCTTAACTCGTTGAACTCGTATGTCGATTCTCTATCATTCTTAACGATTAATATCCTCTAATAACGTCTTGAACGAAAACCCAGAACAAGTCCGCTAACCTCGTTCAAGTCCGCTAAGACGAATTCAAGTTCGCTAGAGGGCTGTGAAGTTCGCTAGGACACTCCTGAAGTCCCTAAGGACTTAAGTCCACTAAGACTTAACCAAGTCCGCTAAGACAAAGTTCAAGTCTGCTAAAAACCGATGAAGTTCGCTAAGGAGAGAACAAGTTCGCTAAGAACTGAAACAAGTTCGCTAGGGTAATCTTCAAATCTTCAAAAACTGATGAACAAATCTGGAAAACTGATGAACATAAGAAACTTACTTGGAGAACTTAGAATCTGCCCAGAACGATCGGAAAACCTGTTATGATGCACGATATGAGAAGCTAAACCATTCACGATAATGTTGTGGCCACCAACACTCCATAAACAGTAGCAAATCAGATCAAAACAGCCTTCAAAATCTGGAAATCTTCAAGAACACGAAGAACACCGCGAAACACACACTAGTGTGTATTTTTCCATATCTGCCCAAACGGTTGAGATTCAGACGAAATGAATGCTTCCAATGGACCCGAAACGCATTTTCCACTAAGAATAATACCTCACTTCATCCAAATCCATGAAGAAAAACCCAGAAAACTCAGAATCAAAGCTCAAAATCTTCAAAAACTCCAAAAACGGGGAAAAAACTCAACAGTTACGAATTTTCTACTCGGATCTTCAATTTTCACACTGATATGAACATATAGAAGATAAACAATCATCAAGATAGACTCCATGAACAATAACCTAACATCTAACAACATCAGATCTGTCCAGAATCCATCAATAATGAATAAATGTTGATACCTGATATGTGCGCCGTGTGAAGTATCAAACAAGATCAAGATCATGTCAAACTAGGTCTGGCCGAACTAGGTCCGAACCTAAAGTTCGGACTAGCCGAACCTGAGGTTCGGCCGAAGCTCGGACCAGCGGGTATATATAGGTGATTGGTCTTTGTATTTGTAGGCTTCTGAGCGTGCGAGTTCTCTTAAGTGTGTGTTTTCAAGGTCTTTCTCTGTGTTGTGTTTCTGAGTGTTTCACTAATTGTAATTGTTCATTTTGATCAATAAAACAATCGGTTAATTATGTTTCAATGTCCGATTAGCTAGATCGAGTAGACGATCCGATGCTCACGCATTTTCAAGTGGTATCAGAGCTTTCTGGTTCACTCTACTGATCTGTGGTTGCTATATTTGGATTTTTGAAGCGTTTTTGAGTTTTCTCGAGTTTCTTTTCGTGTTGTTCATCAATTCTATCGAGTGTTTTGTGTCAAAATCGTTTCTAATTCATTTTCTATCAGTTTTTTTTTGAGTCACAGTATCGAGTTTTGTCAAAATCCGTCCATTTTCGCGCGTTTTGGAAAAATGAGTTCGAAGTTCGGAGTTGTCTGATCAGGTTCGGAGTAACTGCTCCGAACATGAAGTTCGGTCTATCTTTGGTGAGAGTTCGGTGAACATTCGGTCAAAGTTCGGAGTTTCTGTGTTCGGTCACTAGTTCGGACAAGGTTCGGAGTTAAATAAAGGTTCGGAGGTAATTCGGTGCTAGATCGGAGTCTCTTAGGAGTTCGGTCTGTTTATTTTGACTCGGAGCAAGTTCGGACGAAGTTCGGGGGTTTGTCTTAGGTTCGGACAGAGTTCGGAGCTTAGTTATAAGTTCGGAGAGAGTTCGGATGGCAGAATCTTATATTTTCGAACGATGACGGAATTTCACGCGTTTGTTGCAATGCAAAGTGCCATGCAAACCATGCTGAATTTTGATAATGAAATTGGAACAAGCCAGAAAGTTCCCAAATTATTGAAGCTGGAAGATTATCAAAATTGGAAGAAACGATTTTCTGCTTACATTAGCACAAATGACATTGATTTATGGATTCCAATTCGAAAGTTGTATGAACGACCAATGGAAGATGGAGATCTTAAAGAAATTCAAGACTTCGATGCTGACGAAAGAAAAAGTTATGAGCTTGAAAAGAAAGTTTATGTTTATCTTACTATGGCTTTACCTACAGAATTGCTTCATCAATTTAGCACTTGCAAGAAATCTAAGCAATTGTGGGATGCTTTATCCACAAGATGTGTAGGAAATGCTGATTATAAGAAGAGTCGAAAGAAAGTCTTGAACAAAGAATTTGATAATTTTCAAAATTATGACAATGAAAACATTACTGCTCTAGTTTCAAGATTTTCTCATTTGATTAGTGAATTGAAGGTTGTTGGAATTGAAAAATCTGATGCGGATTTAAAGGAAAAGATCATGGAAGCATTACCTGAAAAGTGGGAGAATTATGTTTTATTGCTCACTCATGACAAGGATTATTCTACCATGACATTTCACGAGCTTACTGGAAAACTTCATGCTCGAGAAATGGAAATGTTAAACTCAAAGAAATCAACTGTTACTTTGTAGAATCCTGAATTGTATCATGGTGAGAATAGTGCAAGCATGAGTGCAAAGTCTAAATCGAATCAGAATACCGCACCAAGTGTTGCTTTTATAGCCGGAGTTTCAGAAAATTCTGATAATAATTCTTCAAGGGGTTGCAATTTCACAATTCCAAATTTTTCAAGTCAAAATGCTTTTTCAGTTGAATCAACAGATGATTGTGCCAAAATGATTTCTTCATTGATTTCATCATCTTTTGGTTTGATTCTCAAAAATGTTGCTGATGCAAAGTTAACTAGTGAGGATCTTGATGCTCTTAATGATGATCAACTAACTGAATTGGATGTATCTTGGCAATATGCTATGTTGTGTCAAAGATCTAAAAGATTCTTTAAGAAACATGGAAGGAATATTTCTGGTGATAAATTGGATTTTGACAAGTCCAAATTAAAGTGTTACAAATGTTCACAACTTGGACATTTTGCTAAAGATTGTCATCAGGCACATGCAAATAAGTCTGGTGTTCCTCTATCACCAAAGCCTGGTTTACTCAACCATCTACTAGTAACACAAGCAAGACCACAGCTTTGATGGCTCAAAATGATGGTGTATATGATTGGGGTCAACAGTTTGGGTACGATTCATCTGCTTTGATAGTTACTCATGATCAACAAGAAGATTTTTGTTCAGAAACTAGTTCCGATACTAGTTCAGTTCCAAGATCTTATGAATCTGCTGAAAACTTGGAGAGTCTGATGAAAGAAAATGCTTTATTAATGAATAAAGTTCAACAACTGTCTGAGGCATTTGATGTGATTAATTCAGAGTTGAAGATTTCTAAAGATCATGACAAGGAGTTGACCATGGCAATCCAAACATTAAATGAGGTTTTGGAAGTTTTGAAGCAAGATAAGAAGAATGTTGAAATTTCAAAGGCTAAGATTTGTGAAGAACGGGATGAGTTGGTAAAAGATGTCAAGAAATGGAAGGATGAAGCTGCAGATACAGCTGCTGATTTTCAGAATTTTTTTGATAAATCAAAGGTCAAACTTGATTTGCTTACAAAGAATGTTGAAGAGTCAACTACTAAGATTGAAGCATATCAAGTTGACATGGGAGAGTTGTTGGAGGAGAAGCGAGAGTTAGTTCGTGTCAATAAAGTTCAAGCCGCGAATTTGGAGATTCAAAAGCACAACGAGGTTAAATTGAAGAAGGAATTACATGAGGGACTTGATAATCTGCGTTTGCAAAAGTTTGAAACTCACAAGGTTGCAAAGCGATTGATTGCTAAAGAAAAAGAATTTGCTGAGGCTCAACAGAAAATTTCTGATCTGAAGGTTCAAGTTCTTGATGCTAATCGATTGCTTAATAATGTTTCAAATTCTCAAGTCTTCACAAGCTTTTTAGCTAATGATGAAAATTTTGAGAAGATGTTTGATAAGACTGCTTCACCCCCTGCTCATATCAAAGAAGCTGTCAAAGAGGTGAAGGAACAAAATGAGGAATTTGATTATTCAAAGGTGTCATCTACTGCTGAGGATGAGAAAGTTGTGCCGAAGAAGAAGAACAGGAAGAATAAGAAGAAGAAGGAAAAGAAATCTGAGGTTTCTCCTGCACCAAAGTTTGTATCTGGTTCATCGTCTGCTGATAATGAGAAGTCAGTTATTTCTAGTGACAAGCTTCAGTCTCAACCTGAGTTTGATGAAAAGATCTTTTATGATCAAAAGAATGTCACCAAAGTAAAAGTTGGATTTTCTCGATTAGCAAAGAATGGACATTTTACACTTGAGGAGAAGATTTCTAGAAAACATGAAGGATTGGGTTTTCACAGGATGCAAAACAAAACTGAGAAGGTTCCAGCATCATCATCTCAAGATTTGAAGAAGTTAAAGATGAAGCAAGTGAAAAAGGAAGTTTTTCAAGATGATAAAATCAACCCGAGCGGTTTTACAAACTCAAGGGTTCAGATCAATTATTTTCTGACAAAGAATTTCCTCTTCATTGTGTTGATGCTCGGAAAATTGCTGAGGTCTTTGTGAAAGCTACCATTTCTTCTAACAGTTCTCAATCTCGAAGCCCTACATCCAAATGGGTACATGATCACAGACATCAGGTATATGATTCTCATTCTGATCATGTTCGAGATATTCATGTGTGTTCTTTGCAGGTACATCAAAGATGGGACAAAACGACAAGAATCTGTTATATTTTCCGTTGTCCAGGGCATATTGCAAAAGATTGTCCATCACCTACTGATTCACCCCAAAGATTTCACAAGAAATCAGTTTTTGGTAAACCTGCCACACCAAAGTTCTTTGATGAACAAGGCAGAGTTTTGATGAAATTAAACCTACATTCTTTCATAAACAAAAACGTTTTGTTCCAATGTTTTCAAAGGTTCAAAATGTAGGTTATCCATCACAGTCACCTGTGATTGTTTCATCAACAACTGAATTACCAAAACAACAACAATGGAAACCTAAAGTGGTTTCTAAACAGAACAAGGACACTGGTCGACCAGAAGCAATTCGCTTCGGGTCATTTTTGGACTAATTAGTTTAACCAGTGTGCAGATACTTCTAAAAGACCTATCGACGATTGCAAAGTTGTTGATGGAGGAGTATTCTGCTTAATTTAAATATCATGATACATCTTTCTGATATGCAAATTCTGATTTCTAAAACTGAAAAATATCCGTGTTGATTGATCAATTTTTCTTTGCTTACAAGTTTTTCTCAAAAACCCCAAAAAAGAGTCTTGTTTTTGTGTAAAATGAAAATCCAAAAATAGAGTTTTCATTTTAAGGGGGAGAATTGTAAGTAAAGGGAGTAATTTAGAAAATGCATGTTATGGGGAGAAAGTGAATACATGCCAAATATATAATGAAAGAAGGTGAATACATGCCAAATATATAAAATTGTGAGAAATTGATCATTGGGAAATGATGGTACATTGGCTTACGTATCTGACTCATGAATAGAGTAGATGAAAGAGCCATAAGATCATTGTTTGATATGCTTGGTAGGGTCGGAAAATCAGAAAGTATTCAAATGTGATATTCACTAAATACTAATGCTTGACCATGTGGATAACATCTTGATGCATATTTCATGACACAAAAAGAAAAATAAGTGTGAAATTTAAAATGAGAAGTCACTGTGTATACATGTGTTCATTTTGTAAAGATTTAAACTTGTTTGATTTTCTTTATTTTGTCAAACGATCGGACTTTCTCTGCGTATCGAAAGATCGACCTGATCGTTGTTCGTTTGACGTTCTGCTTTATTTTCGTTGGTGTTTTGTATAACTCATCGGACTTTCTCTGCGTGTACGGGAGTACCGACCTGATTGTTGTTGGGTTATACAATTTCAATTTGTTTTATTTTCTTATTTTGTTAAATCCGAGGCCTTATCTGCATATCGAAAGATCGACCTTAAGGTAGACGATTTAACGGTCTTATTTCTTTTTGCATGGAACACAGTTGATGATATCATGAAAATACTGTGCATTGTGAAAAATCACAAATGCTGTCAAACAAAAAGAAAAAGAAAAGAAAAGCTGAAAATGTCTGATTATGTCTGATAGTGTGGGATACACTGGTTAATGCAAATTTAATCAATATCTTAAGATATCCAGATGTTATGAGTATGATTCTGCCTGAGTTTAAGTTGGACAAATTATACCAGCAATCAGCATGACTTATGTGCTTCGATTAATTGAAATTGAAGTGCAGTTCAGTGCGTTATGTTCAATATGATCCCATATAGTGATCTTTCTCATACCAAAAATAGTGTTTGATTCTGTATTGCAATTTCATTTCATTTCAGAAAAGAACAAAAAGATTTTCGGTGTGTTTTAGCATAAACTTTGAAAAGTCAAAAAGATGTTGTTTCTGCTTTATTTTCGATCTGATCAACACGTGATACAAATCAATTTTCAAAAACGTATCTTGGAGTCTCAAGGAGACGTTTTGCACCAAGATTATTTTAAAAAGTTTGAACAGGTTGCTATGTGCATGTTATCACAACTTCAAGTCTTCTGAAGATGTTGATGAAAGACCAGAGATACACTAAAATGTCATCAAGTATTCAAGATCAAGCTACGATCGAGTTGAGGAGGAGTTTGTTTGAAGATTCATTTCATTGAACGAACGGATTCTACACTTGAGGGGGAGCTTGATTGAAGATACAAAGTTGATGATGTTGAAGAGATGCTGCACACAACGAGGGGGAGTTTGTTGATACCTGATATGTGCGCAGTGTGAAGTATCAAACAAGATCAAGATCATGTCAAATTAGGTCCGAACCTGAAGTTCGGACTGGCCGAACCTGAGGTTCGGCCGAAGCTCGGACCAGCGGGTATATATAGGTGATTGGTCTTTGTATTTGTAGGCTTCTGAGCGTGCGAGTTCTCTTAAGTGTGTGTTTTCAAGGTGTTTCTTTGTGTTGTGTTTCTGAATGTTTCACTGATTGTAATTGTTCATTTTGATCAATAAAACAATCGGTTAATTACGTTTTAATGTCCGATTAGCTAGATCGAGTAGACGATCCGATGCTCACGCATTTTCAATAAAAAATAGAAACAGTCTCCAAAATGGGTTTTCATCATCTTCACCCATTCAAGCTCAAAATCCAGATTCAAGTTACCAGATTCATCGTGAGATGAAACCTGATAAGTACCTTGGCTCTGATACCATTTGTAAGGACCGATTTTCACTTCAAGAATCCCGATCGTGAGCTCGAACGAGGGTCGGATTCGAAAACCCTAGAGGGACGATGAAGATGAAGAAGAATCTAGGATAATCAAAACATAAGAAAGATGATGAACTAATTCGAATGATTTCATTGAACCGAATGATTACAAGAACAAGAAATCATGACAACACTCAATCTCTCTCTAGAATCCATGACTCACTCTCTCTAGAATGGAATTTCACACCACTCTACAAGATTTCATCATCTCCACACTCAAAGACTCTTCTTGTAATGGGGCACCCTCACAATATATATAGTGAGGGTGACTAACAAGTGAAAAACATAACAACTGAACAAAATACAAATAAAGAAAATGACATAAATATTAATTAAATCAAAGTTGATTTAATTAATCTGAAGCCTGACTCGCTCGAACCGATATTCTGTTGACTTTTACGTTGACCGTTGACACGAACGGTTGACTTTTCCAGAAAACGGTCTTCGGTCCAATCTGCAAGCCTCGAGCATCACAACCCGCGTCTCTTAATCAATTCACATGGATTCTTCAGTCGAATGCTTCGGTAAACAGATTTCATGAGGTCAGTCACATAGATTTTAGTTCCAACAAGAAAGCAGAAGATATGGATAGTTACAAAAAGAATTGTCGTGTTTCTGATGAGGTTTTCAAAGACAATGAAATGTTGAAACAAGAAAAGAGTGTGTTGATGGGAGAGTTTGTAGAGCTAAAGACAAGATTGGATGAGATGTTTAGTGCCAATAAAGAATAAAATTTGAAGTTACAAAATGAAAATGCAGAGTTGGTTAAAAGTTATGAAAAGTGGGAGTACGAAGCAAAGGATGCTTTTGAAGATTTTGATGCATTGTATAAGAATTCAAAAGCAAGATTGGAATCACTTCAGATATCTAATGCTGAACTTCAGAAAGCATATGATGAAATCACATTTTTGAATAATGAATATTAAGTCGTCCAGTCCAAACTACAAGATAAAACAAATTGTTGAGAAGAAATGTAAAAATTTATCAAGGAAAAGTGGACAAAGTTACACTGGAAGTGTATAATGCACATGATAAGATGATAAGAGAAAAGTTCTTGTCTAACAGAGCATCGGAACAGTTAAATGATTTAGAAAAGGCTTTGGGTGAAGCTCAGAAGAAGATATCAGATTTTGGTGTTCAAGTTCTGGATTTGAATCGCCAATTAAATAATTTAAAGAATTCACACTCTTTCACAAGTTATTTGTGCAATGATGCAAATTTCAAAAGAGTGTTTGGCGGAGAAAAATTTAATCAGTTACCACCCCCATTGATTCAAACTGATCCTCTAGCTGATGTCAAATCTTCTGACGCGCCTGGTGGTTATTCTGAATTTCTTTCTAAGAAATCTAAGAAAAAGAAATCAAAGTCTCAATCTAACAAGAACATGGAAAAGGAAGAAAGTTTGGTTGATAACTCTGCTTCTCAGTTTGTCTCTGGTGGGTTTATTTCAGAAGAAGGAGTTATTTCTACTAGGAAGCAGATTGATAAAGATGAAAAGTAGTTGAATGAAGAAAAAGTTGCTGCTAAGCTGGTTGAAGCTAATAAACTGAAGGATATTAAAGCTTCATTCAATCAAGCTACTAAAGAGGGTTCTTCTAGTTCTGAAATTGATTTGTCAATGCTACTAGGTTACAGATGTTTAGGTTTGGGTAGTGAGGGTAAGAAGTTTGAGAAGAATGTCAAGAAGAATATGTTTAAAAAGGTTCCAGAGGAAAAGAAAGACACCAGTCTGGTACAAATTTATTATTTGGCCCAAGTTTTCATGTCTACAATTGAGAAAGGGTTTGAATGTAAGATTCAGAAGAAGGCTTCATCTGAAAGTTCTTCTCAGGCTGCTCAACAAGTCAAAGATTTTTCATCGTCTGGATCAAATTCATCATCTCGAATTCCTACTTCCGAATGGGTGCATACAAATAGGTTTCAAATCTTTGATGATTATTCTGATGATTAGGAGTCTGATGAAAGGTGTCATAAATTTAAGGGCAAACCACAATCTAAACGATCATATCATTTGCGCTATCAATGTCACCGAAAGGGACATATGACACAGGATTGTCCTGAAATTGCCAAAAGAACATTTTCAAAAAACTTCTGCCACATTTATTAATGAATCAGGCATAATTTTTACTGAGTCAACACCATCTAAAATAAAGTCTAAAACGAAACAATTTTTCAAATTTGATTCTAGTGCTGGTGGTTCTTCTCCGGATGATGACTCGGTTAAAAATGAAAAGGTAAAAATGCAATGGCGACCTAAGGTGGTTAGCAAGGCAGCAAAAGATTTTGTGGAAGACACTGGTTGACTAGAAGCTGTGTGCTTCAGGTCATTTGAATACTAATCTTTAAATCCAGTGTGCAGGTTTCTTCAATAAGACCTTTCGGTGATTGTGAAGTTCAAGCTTCAAGCAATTCCTGATAGTGGAGCTTCCTGCATAATTTAAGTTCCATGATTCGAATTACAAAACTGAAAGTTTTCTGAAAGCTTGCACTGAAAGGTATCAATATCGATTGGCCAATTTTCATTTTTAAAATAATGTCTTTGTGTTTTTTTTTAAATGAAAAATCCAAAAATAGAGTTTACATTTTAAGGGGGAGAAACGCAGAAAACTACAAAAACATTGAAAAACAGAAAAATACAAAAACATTGAAAAATGAGAAATTGTATCTAACATGATTGGGAAATAACGGTACATTGGCTTACATGTCTAACCCATGGATAAATTAGATGAAAAAGCCATAAGATCATTGTTCGATGTTGTAGGGACCATATTTTTTGAGGCTTTTGCATTAGATGTCTTTTGGGCTAGTTTAATTGTAATTGGGCTAAAATGTAAGTGGGTTGATATGGGCTAGTTATAGTTGGTCGTAAATAGGCCATGTGGGCTGAATTTTGTAGCTGGTTTATCAAGCATTGGCTTTCCTATATAAGGATAGCTAATTTAGATGTTTAGGGTTGCTTCTTTTCGATCCTTACAATTGGTATCAGAGCCAAGAAATGCAAGTTTCGAGGCTCTCGCGATATCAGATTCAAGGTTTTGGAAAACTAACGATTTGAGTTTTTGGTGATTTTTCAGCTTTTAGCACTCTCGGAAGTCTATTTGTAGGTTTGGTCACAAACAGGAGATTGCAAGGTGATTTGCTCAATTTTGAAGATCTTTTTGATCCAGCATAACAACTTTTTGATCAACCTCTCGATCGAAAAGTCATCCCAGACGCCTTCCTGTGATCGAGAAAGACCCCTTGTGTCTTTTCGATCAGTTGTTTTCAGTCGAAAAGTCCCTTCTTGAGACTTTTCGATCAGTCGCTCATAATCAAGAAGTCCCTCTCTGTGACTTCTCGATCAGAAATTTTGATCGGAAAGTCTTTCTCAGCGACTTTTCGAACAGTCATCCCGCAATCGAGAAGTCCCCTCTGTGACTTCTCGATCAGTCATCTAGATCGGAAAGTCCCGTGTGACTTTTCGATCCACTGCGCATTCCAATCGAAAAGTCCCATCTGATACTTTTCGATCCAGCCCTACCTTTTTTCGATCGTGACCCGTACTTTTCGACCACAATCCTACTCGATCGAAAAGTACTTTTCAGCCAGTCTCCTCCGATCGTAAACCCCTTTTCGACTCACTCTCTTTTTGATGGAAAACCCCTGTTTTTGTCTCTCGGTGTTTACAATGGCCTTCGATATGTCAAGTTTGTCAAGTACGACTTTGGAGATGGACGCAAAGATCGGAACAAACACCAGACCCCCCCCCCCCCCATTTGATGTCTGGAAAAGATTTTATGAGCTGGAAATACCGGTTTGTGAAAGGTGGGAGACTATGTCCCAAAGGCGGCCCGAGCAGCTGGGGCGGAACCTGTACCCAAACAAAAATCAGAGTGGAACGAGGATGATTGGGAGAAGGTGGAACGTGATAGAAAGGCCATGGCTGCTCTAACCATGGCATTATCTCCAGAGGTAGCTGAAGCCTTCAAGGAGTACACATCTGCTAAGACGCTTTGGGATGCTCTTGTTGCGGCATATGAAGGAAATGACGACATGAAGGAATCTCGAAGGGAAAACCTAAGAGAGCAATTTAATGAATTTAATTACATCCCTGGTGAAAATATTGAGACTCAGCTTCAACTGTTCATCAAAATTGTGACAGAGATGAAAGATGTTGGGGTCACCTACACACAGGTGGAGGTAAACAAGAAGCTGGTGAACTCACTTCCACTAAATTGGGACAATACTATTGAGTTGATAGAGAAGACGATGCAAATGACTACTTCACCTTTGAGCGACCTCATGTCCACCATTAGAGCTTATGAAGAGAAGAAGCAGAAGAGGGCCAGAAAATTGGGCAACGGAGCATTAACGAACCAAGTGAATCAGGCTTTTATCACCCAAGCGACTGCAGCTCCTAGCAACTCACACTCTAATCCGATGGGCTTTATTACACAAGCCACTGGGTCAAGCTCATCTGGACCATCTAAGATTGTCTCTATGGATATGAATAATCTAACCAGAGACCCCAGTTTTGCTCTTGGTGTAGGTATCATGAGTTGCTATCAGGCACTCGTTGCAGGATCTCTACTACCCGCTGATATAACTCCAGATGACGTAAATCAAGTTAACCCAGAAGACCTGGATCATATGGACATTTCATATCAGATGGTAATGTCAGCCTTAAGAGCTAAGTAGTTCATGGCCAAGACAGGGAAGAAGGATTGGAACGGAGGAAAAGGGATAAAACTGAGTTTCAACAAGGCAAACCTGCGGTGCTACAACTGAAATGAGTATGGGCATTATGCAAGAGAGTGCACCAAGCCAAAAGTTGAGAGAGATGTCAGAACTGAGAATAGAAATGAAGGTGTGAGAAAGGAGACAGGGAAGAATGATAGGGCACTGGTGGTTCAGCACACGCCAGGTTATGATTGGACTACTCAAGTGGAGGATTTGAGTCTGACACTTGATCATGTGGCCCTCCTTGCAGAAGAAGGCGCTCAGAAGGGAGCTACTGAAGTCTGTCACCATGCTTTCATGGCAAATATCACTCCAGGTTCTCAAGCCAGCAGTAATGAGGCATGTTCAAACTCTAAATGTCAAACTATGCTTAATGAATGTAAAGACTGGGAGCGTAAGTTCACTAATGAAACCCTAAATCATGAATCTACTGCTAGAGATCTTAGGGAGTATAAAGATAAGAGTAGGATATTCTGAGAAAAACTCGAAGCTGCTAAGTTAGATATGAGAAGTATTCAAAATCAACTTAGTGATAAAACTGCAGGTCTTAGAATTGCTAACAATCTGGTTGACAGTCTAACCAAGGAAGTAGAGGAGCTTAAATCTAACTTAGGAGCCTCTCAAAACAAAATTGAACGCAATGACAAGATTGTGTCTGAAATGTTAAAGGCAAGTTCGCTGTTTTACAATACATACACTAGAATGAGGCATGTTAAAGGGAACACATGATTAGGTTTTGGGGCTGACGATAACAATGAAAAATCCATGCACTCTGTCCCAATGCCTTTAATGCATGAAATGATTCCTGATCATGAAATCTCTAAGACCACCTTAGAAGTTAAGGCAGAAATTGACAAAAAACTTGATGCATGCCCTATTAAAATTTTTGCTCCTGTTTCTAACATTACTAAGAATTCTAGTTGTTGCAGATAAAGGTAATAAAGAAGCAAGGTAGTGAATTGCAAGGAGTCCCCTAAGAGTCCCATGAAGTCTAATTATGAAGATTTTTATAATAACTTTGATTTTGAGAAACTTGAACCTTCTGTTAAGTTAGAGTCAAAAACTTCAGAGTCTGTTTTGTGTGATAAACCTTCTGAATGTGGTGTGTTTACTTTTGGTAAATGTGATGATAAACCTGTGAAACCCTTAAGAACTGTTAAAATTTTAAGAAGGGGTAAGGGACCACAGGTTGCTAGTCCCAAATCCACAGGTGATGTGAAATTTTATGAGGATAAGATTGATAATCCTGTCCAAAATGTGCAGAAAGTACAGGACACCAGACCTCATGATTCTGTACCGTACCCAGAAGTTAACTCTGCATATGACATATTTAAGCCTATACAGCTGGAGTACATTTTGACCACAAAGCCAAATGGTAAGGCCCTTTGGATTCACAAAAATTGTTCAAAACCAACCTGGATATCCACTGGGCGTAACCAACAACAGGCTCCCGTGTATCCAAAGAAACAGTCTTGCCATGTGTGCGGTAGACCAGGACACGTGGCAAGAAACTGCTTGCACCGCCCTTATGAACCTTATTATCCTAAGAAGGTCCGGCAAAAGACTGTCCCATTAGGCCAAACACATGGTGGCTCAAAACAAAAATCTAAACCTTCAAACTTCAAGGTGCAGAAGTCAATATCACAACTTCCACAGGCACAGATCCATAGTAGACCAACACAAAGGACTGCACCTTCAAACCGAAAGGTGCAGCAGGAAGTACCCCAACGTTCAAGGGTACTCAAAGTGATTCAAAAGCCCAAATCACCTAAACAAGAATCAGAACCTGTGAAAAGTAAAGTGAGTCAAAATGCTAAAAAATCTCCAAAGCATTCTAAAATTTTGTCTAAGCCTGCTTGGGTCCCAAAAAATCCCGAACCTTCAAAATCTTTCTCTCACCCAAAGCAGAATACTTATCCAAAATCTCCTATCTTTCCAAAACATGTAGGACTCTCAAAATCAACCAATAGGTGGAATGCTGATAGGTGGAATGTTTCAAAAGTTGTGAATCTGTCTTTTAAGCCTACTGGAGTGTACAAGAAACACTTCAAACAATTTCATGAAATAAGAGTTCAAAATCCTAATAAGAATCCACCGAGAAAAACATAGGTGTTTGGGAAAGAGAATCACCAACCCAGAGATGTCAACAAAAAGGACATTCTCAGTCCAAACAAGGACAGACCAACTTCACCCACACCAGTTAAGGCCTGGGTACCCAAATCTAACTGATTTCCTTTGAATGCAGGAACAACCAAGGAGGACTGTTAACAACCTTTGGTATGTTGACAGTGGTTGTTCCACGCATATGACGGGCAACATTTCCCTACTACAAGACTTAGAAAAATTTGATGGAGGATATGTATCATTTGCCGGAGGAGTAGGAGGTTTTATCAGTCAGAAAGGAATAGTCAGAAATGGATGTCTCAGCTTCCACGACGCCAATTATGTCGAGCAATTGAAATACAGCCTGTTAAGTGTTTCACAGATATGTGATAAGGAGTATCCAGTTCTCTTCAACAACAAAGAATGTCTCATTCTCAAACCTGGATACTCCATCCCTGATGATTGGGTGTTGATGAGAACACCAAGATATGGTAATTCATATGTTCTCATTATGCAGAAACCCCCCACAACTGAGGTGGCATGTCTCCTCTCCAAAACTGCTAAGAACCATGCTCAGTTATGGCACAGACGGTTGGGGCACATGAATCTGAATAACTTGAATCGTCTTGCAATAGGAGGACTTGTCAAAGACCTCCCGATTAAAGAATTCGTGCTCAAAGAAAAATGTGTGGCATGTGCTAAAGGGAAGAAGATCAAAACACCCACACCAGCCGAAGATGGTTAGTAGAATCTCTTCCGTACTGGAGCTGCTTCACATGGACCTCTTTGGTCCAGTCAGTATGTTAAGCCTTAACCGATGTGCATTTTGTTTAGTTATTACTGATGATTTTTCTCATTTCACATGGGTGTTCTTTGTGCCTAAGAAAAGTGATGTTGCAGGTATACTGATTGCATTCATCAAACTTATTGAAAACAAGTTGAATCAGAAGGTGAAGTCCATCAGGAGTGATAATGGGACGGAGTTCAAAAATCATGTCATTGACGAATTCTGTGTTGAGAAAGGAATTGAACATCAGTATAGTGCTCCCTACACTCCTCAGCAGAATGGCGTAGCAGAACGGCGCAACAGGACGTTAATCGAAGCTGCTCGTACTATGTTGTGTGACTCTAAGCTACCTACCATGTTTTGGGCAGAGGCAGTCAACACTGCCTGTTACGTCCAGAACAGGGTGCCCATCAATAAGCGGCACCAGAAGACCCCTAATGTATTAATCATCGTGACAAGCCCAGAATTGGGCATCTTCTGGCTTTTGGGTATCTTTGCACTGTTTTAGTAAATACTGATTTACCAAAGTTTGCTGCTAAATCTGATGAATGTTATTTTGTAGGTTACTCTGCCAACTCTGCCTACAAGGTGTTCAATAAAACAACCGAGATTGTGATGGAGTCCACTAATGTGGATTGGTTAGAATAAAATCCATCAGATGGGGGAGTGGGTCCTCCTTAAGCCTTTGACTACAATCAATTCTTCCTTCCGTTAGGATTGGAACCAGTCTTAGCCAAAGAACTTTTTGAAGACACAATCTCAGGACCATCAATAACACACTCCATTACAAAAGCTCTGGTACAGACAACTGATGCTGCCCCTGAAACAGATCCTACACAAGTACAGGAAACAACTGCTACGGAGAGTGACACTGAGGTAGAAAACAACCCTGGTACAGACACTGCTCAAACACAGGGAGCTGATGTAGAGGGAATAAAAGTATAATAACACATTGAAGGAACCAATAAGACGTTAGTACTTCTCGGATTAACACTTAGCCTAATTAATGAAATCTGCAGTTTGAATTGAATAAAAACCTTGAATTCGTCATATTTGTATGTGCTACAAATCTGTCCCAGTGTTCTTTTTTCACAATAGTGTGATACATCTTTGGAACTTTCTCAAGCACGGTGGGTCTTGCTAGGTTGGGACGAACGTGTCTCTTGAACATTTTTGTTCTAAAACTCCTTAGCAACCCACCAAGCCGTACCATTATAGGACCCCTTCGAAAGTCATCAATTTTGAATAATTGTTGAAAAAATAACATATGACAGGATGCTTTAGTCATATGTATGGAATTCAATAACTTAACAAACTTAATATGAGAAAATGTTTAATTTGTTTCATAACCTGAATCAGTGCCCACATCTTGTTCTTGTCATCTTTTGGCACCTCCTTCCATTTTAGATACCTCAATCTAACCTCTGACCTTGCAATGTCTCCCAAAAAACTCGAAAATTTTGGTCTATGCACCTCGTCAACCCTTCCCAGTGCATCAAATGTTATTGGCCATTTTTTCCCACCACTTTTCTCAAATTTGGCACTCCACTTTGTCAACCGCGTCAATCCCCTCTTGTTTACTTGAGCATCATTGTCCACTTGGTCATCATTGTCGAGTTGGGCATCAATATTGTCGAGTTGGGCATCATTGTCGACTTGGGCATCATCGTTATCCATTTCATCTTCTTCACTCGCTTGTGAAGAATCATCATTGTTATCCATTTCATCTTCTTCACTCGCTTGTGAAGAATCATCATTGTATTTGCCTTCACTGTTATTATAATAAATATCATCACCTGCTTCATGATCCATTGTTAAATGAGCTAGATGATTCCTGAAATGAAATAAATAGAGAATGAAATAAATGCGATGCAATAATAATTAATTAGATGAAATAATTGATATGAAACAAATGATCGATCTCCTGATCAAAGATGACAGTGAAATTAATACTGACGGGAATTAGGTAGTGATCTCCTGAAGATGATAGTGTGATGAATCCTGTAGAGGAATTTTTAGTGGTAGGGAAGAAGAGAGTGATGAACCGTTTTGGTGATAAAATTTTGGTGAGAGGGAATAGGAACTGATCAATGAATTTTGGGGAAATTTGAAAAATGGTGGGACGTAATTTGGGGATTAATCCGGGTGAAAATATCTCAGCCAATAAGACGTTAGCATTTCTCGGATTTAAAAACTCAAAAATCTAAACATAGATAATAGTATTTTAAACATACCTTTAAAATGATCTTTAAATGAAAAATGGAATGTTAAGCAATAAATTTAATGATAATTGTATCCTAATGAATTTGTATACCTAACGTGAAAATAAAAGATGTCAAGTACTAAAGACAAACCACAAACACACACACACACACACATATATATATATATATATATATATATATATATATTTCAATGTGTTGTAATATATACATTATCGGTTTCTTATGTGTTCGTGTTTTATATATATACATGTTAAGCAATAAATTAAATGATCTTTACATTTCTTCCCCTTGCTTTTTGATTTTTAATGTCACAACTTTTGTAAACATCATTAATTTTTTTTAATTAATTTTTTTTATTATTTTATTATTTTTTTATTTTTTTAATTTAAAACACGAACACATAAGCAAAGCAAATTACTTCACACACATCTGGCCAAGCTAACCTTCAAAGTATGGATTTGAAATTTTTATAAAATTGGGTTTTATAGCATGCATACCTCATTTAAAAAAAAAATGAACAACCAAACACCAAATGAAAGTGTTAAGGAATTTGGTTTGACACAAACACCCTTTAAAGCTTTATCAAACAAAAAACCAAGTTAAGAACAGTACCTTTCATGCTGAATTTGACATTTTACCTCTCAAGGAAACATATCCTCCATAAAAAAATTGCTTGTCATGACATGAAGATACGTCTCCTAAACTGTGCCTGGAACAATCACTTATCAACAAACAAATTAATAATAAAAATGTTAGTGATAATCCTCCTTGACTGTTCCTGCACATAGTGAGAGATTAGTTAGCCAATGGTCCCCATGCCATTGTTTTTCTGGGTACACCTGAGGAATCAATAAAAGATACTTCTTGTAAGAACATCCCCTTTGAGAAATCAGGAAGTTGGAATGGAGCTGCCTTGATTTTTGGTTTCCATGTTCCAGGTGAGTCAAAATTTGTTTTAGTCACTTTTGGAGTTGTGACTTTAGGTATTTCAACCTTCTTCGTTTTAGATTCATTTTTCAAAACAGTTTTTGTTTTAGTCACCTTTGGAGTTGTGACTTTAGGTTTTTCAACCTTCTTCATTTTAGAATCATTTTTTCAAAACGGTTTTAGTTACCTTGGGAGAGGTAACTATGGGGTTTTCATACTTTGGTTGTTTTGAAAACGGTTTCTTCACCTGTTTGTGGAAATTTTGGTAACTTGGAAAGCTGTTGTTTTGATTTAAAGATTTTCTTTCAGCTTTGGCAGCGCCCCAATGTTGATCAGAGGGTTTAACCTTAGGAGTAACAGTCTTCATTGCCTTAGGTTTCTTCACCATCATCGGCTTAGACTTCACAGACTCCTGAGATGAAACCCTTTGAGTTTTCGGATAATAGGGTTCATAGGGGCAATAAAGACAGTTTCTAGCAGTATGACCAGCGATGCCACAATTAAAGCAAGTCTGCTTCTTTAGATAGAAGTCAGACGTGTACCCATTTGTCTTTGGTGGCTGATATGGAGCCGGTTTGCCCTGTGTCTGCTTCTTTGCTTTGTCTGTAGCTTCAGATTTGTATTTCTGCTGGTTCCTCAAAGCCTGTGTTAAACCTGTCTTTACTGTCTTCGTGCTTCCTTGATTCCTTGACGTTGAAGCACCATTCTTGCAATTACAACGGCAACTACATGATCCAACTGAAGAAATGGGAGACACAGCTACTCCCTTGAGTTTTTCATTCTTCACTCCCGCTGTTGGTTTCATACTCGGACGCTTGATGGTGATCTTTGGCCTCTCAACTTCAGCTTTACTTATTACTCCATTAGTTATTCCCTTGAACTTGGAGGAGAAGGATGGTAACTCATATCCAACATCTGGTTCTTGGTCAAACATTGATCCAGATGTCATAAAGATCTTCTCAGGCCGTGTCGTCAAGATCACCTTTTCCCTGTTGACTTTGTCAATTACTTTGAAGTATGGGGTTTCAATTTTAGGATATGGTTTCAACTCTATCCTAGCATCATCAACTCAGAGTTATGACACCTGTCATATTTCTGGTACTCGGCATCATTGTCTGATATATCCTCTACTCTCCCTTCACCATAAGTCATGTTTGCCTCATTATCAATTTCTTCTTGAGTCAATGGTGTAGTTCCAACCAAGACACTATCAATAGGAGGAGCAGCTTCTTTATAGTCAGACTTGGTTCTGTCAACTTGATCCTCACTAAGAAGTATTTATAATGTCTCTGGGAACTGGTGGAGGAATAATACTGTTTGCAGACAGAGACTTATCAGACTTTTCTGACCCAAACGCAGTTTTATCATTCCCAACTTGACCAGTCACAACATCATGTGACAATTCCTTTCCAGCATCGAGCATTCGCTTATTTCTTTCCTGATTGCAATCATACTTGACCTGCAGCTCATCAAATTCTTGCTGCAGTTTAGTTAATTTCTGTGTCAGCTCAGATATCTCAATCCTAGCCCGATCATATAAGATAGTCTTCTCCGTAGCTAGCTTTAGATATTTCTCAATGTCTAGTTTTTGAGCTTTCACCTTCTCTTCACTCTTCTCCCATCTGCCCTTAAATGAACTTCTAGAACATTGCATATCGAATAATTCTATCTCACTATTTTTCCAAAGTTGTCTAAGGCCAGGAATTAAACGAGCACAAGTAGGATTGGGGCATATCTTAGTTTTGTCAACTTCATCTGCAAAAGCATCCTTGTCCTCAACCATATTCTTTTCTTCAACCACTGAACTCATTTTCATTCTTTAAATATGCAGACTTTGAAAATTTTGAAAAATCGGCAAAAACGGCAAAAGTACTATTCAAAGAATAGTATCAAAAACTTAAAACGCAAAAACGGAGGCCTTCGGAGTGGAATTTGGGGGTCCAAACGAGCTCCCATGGACGTTAGACTGGGGTGCTTTTGGGGCTCGGTGTCACGAACGTCGTGTTAAAATTTGAGCATCTAACTCCAAACGAGTCAAAAGTTATGCCCGTTTCCGTGAAAGTGTGAAATAGTGACTTTTTGCCGCAAAAGAAGAGTTTCCGATCGAACCCCGTTTCCGATCGTAAACCCCGTTTCCGATCACCTTCAGTCGTAAACCCTGTTTCCTATACAATCAGATCGTAAACACGTTTCCGGCCAGTAAAATCGTAAACGCCGATTCCGTTTAAAAATGTCGTAAACTCCCAAAAATCGTGTCTTGAAGTCGTAAACTCAAATTTTCTGATCGTAAACCTTCAAAAATCCGATCTTGAACTCGTATACACTGAAATCGCGAAGAACACCAAGAACACCAAGTCGTAAACCTTCAAAATCACCCAGAAACTGATCGTAAACACCTAGAACAACAGCAGATTGTTCGTAAACCCTCTGACCAGCTTCAAACCTTAAAAAAAAAAACTCGAACCTTTTCCAAGAAATGTTTGAATCCAATACCGTGAGAACCTCGAATCAGTGATTCTTGGCTCTGATATCAATTGTTGGTCCAGAATCAACAACCGTTCATGATATTCTATCAATCACGAGTGCAGAAACCAAGTGATTGATTGATTCAAGATAAGAGATGAGAAGAAATCAAGAATACGATGAATATAAACGATAAAACCTGATCTTGCACACAAGATGAACTTGTCGGGTACAAAACAGAAAATTGCAAACCGTCTTCTTTCTCGGGTTTACGATCACGATCAAAACACTAAATGGCAGCTCTCTAGATCGTAAACTCGTAGCCCTTACAATGGTAAACACATGGGGTTTATATAGGATACATAATGGACCTTAAACCCTAATAGTAAACCCAATGGTAAACCCCAAGCCCAATAGTAAACCCAAACCAAACTAGTCTACTAATCTAAATAAACCCTCTAAGCCCAGCCCAACTTATTTAATATTGCAAGCCTCATAATCTAGCCTCTACAAGAGACTGAAACAATTCACGAACCAGATCAAAGAAATCTACCTCCTGTAATTCCCGTTCAAGCCGTTGCAGAAACCAGGATCCATAAATATCACCCCTTGGACGACGTCATTGGTCCGTTAGCATCCGGAGTGGTAACAAGAACCCGATCATGGGACATCAATCATTGCATGTATTCCTGTTTCATCTCTCAAATTGAGCCTCCCAACATTACTATGGCTTTGACAGATCCTAGTTGGGGTAGAAGCCATGCATGAAGAACTGAATCAATTCTCACGGCTTCAAGTTTGGAGGTTAGTAGAAAGGCATGCTGACAAAAAAGTCATCACAACTCGATGGCTTTACAAAAATAAAAGGATGACAATGGCATAATTGATAGAAACAAGGCCAAGTTGGTGGTTCAAGGCCATAAACAGATTCAAGGGGTGGATTATGATGAAGTGTATGCGCCAGTTACTCGATTGGAGGCAATAAGAGTCTTTTTGGCCTACGCATCCTACATAAATTTCACGGTCTACCAATTGGACGTGAAAACTGCTTTTCTGTATGCTGACATGGATGAAGAAGTGTATGTTACTCAGCCTCCAGGGTTCATCGATGAAGAACACCCTTATCATGTGTACAAGCTAGACAAAGCTTTATATGGCTTACACCAGGCCCCTCGGTCGTGGTATAAAACTTTAACAGATCACCTACTAGCTCATGGGTACACAAGAGGAATCGTAGATCAAACATTATTCAGAAAGGAGGTTGAGAATGACATGATCATGGTACAAGTCTATGTGGACGACATCATCTTTGGGTCCACAAATGAAGACTTGTGTAAAGAGTTTGAGACCGTGATGCTAACGAAATTTGAGATGAGTCAGATGGGCGAGATGGATTTTTTTCTCGCACTGCAAGTGAAGCAGAGTGATAGCTGAATACTTATCCACCATGCCAAATATGTCACAGAGATTCTGGAGAAATACAAGATAGTGGATTCGAAGCCTATGTCCACACCCATGGCGGCCAGGCCTGCACTTACCAGAGATCCAGATGGCCAACCGGTGAGCGAGCACATGTACCGGTCTATGATCAGGTCACTGATGTATTTGACTGCCAGCCGCCCAGATATCATGCTCGCAGTGTGCTAATGCGCACGTTACCAGGCTAATCCTAAACTCTCCCATCTTTCTGCTGTTAAACCTATTTTTAAATATTTGAAGGGTCGGCCACGGCTGGGCCTCTGGTACCCTAAAGAGTCAGGATTTAATCTGTATGCTTTCACTGACAGTGATTATGGTGGAAATGAGCTTAACCTCCCCAAAGTTGCTGCCTCTTCGCCACCTCCCCCGTCAAAACCCACCACCGAAACACCCCTTCACCTCCCCACAGTTGCTGCTGCTGCTCCTTGCTGATTTGCCGCTCTCCGTCGCTATCACCATCATCCGACAGCTTCCCTCCGATCGGAATCACTCAGCAAACGCAACCCCTCCGTTGATTTTGAGCAATGGCTCCCCGTTTGAAGCGTGTAGCTAGACCCCCACGAGACCGTCTAGAGTATGTGCGATTTTGGTTAATTTTTGTTGGGAAGGGTGAAAAACTGCGATTAAAGGGGTTTGGGATTGATTTTGAGTGTTAAAACACTCAAAAATTGGTTATTTGAGTGAGTTGTAGGTATCAAATGGAGAAGATGAGACTTTTTGATCGATCCAGGGGCTTTTTGATCAGGCTGAGAAGCTTTTCGATCGGCCCCCAGGACTTTTCGATCGAGCGATTACCGACGGCCAGGAGCTTCTCGATCAAGAGCTTACGCTTTTCGATCGAAGTTTAGGCTTATCGATCAGGCGTGTAGGCTTTTCGATCAGAAGCTTAGGCTTCTCGATCGGAGAATACACTTTTCGATCAGGGTTCTCGGTAACATGCTGGTTTTCTATCGGATGGATGCTTTTATATCGAGAACCTAGTTCTCGATCGGAAAGGTACCTGATGATGTGTTTCGAATGGTTTTCAGTTATTTTTAAGTCGTTGTGCTGCCCGTTCTTTGAGAAATCCTTATAACTGATGATTTTTTTGTCTGTTTTGGATGTTATCTGTGTTTGTGATTGCAGGGATTTGGAGTTTGTTAAAGATCACAATACAGTTACCTATTTACTAGACCCGCCTACAGAATACCGAGAGAAGTACATGTCTATGATAGAAGGTCTGAAACGATGATGTTTACACTATTGTCTTACCGCAAACCCTGTTATCTATAAGAGAATGCAACATGAATTCTGGAAGACCGCATATGTTTCTGATGACGGAAAGCAGATCATAGCCAAGATACAAGCAACAACAGTGGTTTTGACCGAGGAGAATTTCAGACAGGCCCTCAGACTTAAAGACATAGCTGCTGATCCCATGGCTCTGGAAAAAGAGGTGGTTACTTAGTACTTAAAGGAGATGGGTGATCACACGGTGTCTCCACCAACCATGAAGGCTCTCCTACCACCTTACTGGAGAATTTTGGCTCACTACTTGCAGAAGTGCGTTATTACCAAGAAGAGTTCAACAGATAAATTGAACTTAGTGCACACTCATGCTATGGTGTCACTAGTTAGAGGGGTTCGTTTCAACTGGTCCAGATTGATTTTTGTAGATGTCAGGGCGGTAGTGACCAGAGATAAGAAATTTGCAGCTGTTCCAAGGTTCATCCAGTTGGCTTTGGATTCTAGATATCCAGCATTGTGGAAGACCAATGATACTCATGATACTAAGCCTATGGGAATTGAGGTTTTCCCGATGATTAACCCCAAGAAGAAATTGACTAATAAGGTTCCGCTTGGTAACAAGTTTGGTGAATTCACTGAGATAGCAAGAGAGGAGGTTCCTATACAAAGAAATGCTCTCATTGAAGAAGAACACAATGTGCCTGCCTCTCAGAAGCTAGTTACTGAAATCTCAGATAGTTCGGATTGGGAAGAGTTTGATCTAGAAGACGTGCAAATTGGTGCATTGAATTTTGAAGGTGAAGATAATATTAATTATGACACATATCTTGATGACATTGATGTTGAGGATGTTGAGACTGAGACTGCCGAGAATCCATTGATAAGAAAACGGAAAGCCACGGAGGATCCTCCCCTTGGTGCTTCTGTTACAGAAAATCTGACTGAACCTTTGAAAGTTGCCACACAACACACGGAAGAAGCTCCAAATGATCCTAGAAGAAGAAGATTGGATCCAAGAGTGCCACATACTACCAGTACAAGTGCGGGTCAATCATCTTCACAACCCACAGCCCAAGTCAAAGGGAAAGCAGTAGAAACACCAGAGTACAGGTTAGAGAAGGAACTCAGGGCAGAAATTGAAGATCTGAAAGCCCAAAATGCAATTCAAAGTGAAATTATTAGAGATTTAATTGACATTCAGAAAGTCCACAATACTAAATTAGAGAATCAAAAGAAGGTGAACAGAGAGTTTGCAAGGCAACTCAGAGAGTTACATAAGCTGATCTGGCAGCTTAATTCTAACAAATCAAGCAAGACAAACCCTAGAAAAGATGATAAGGGTGATCCAGGTAATAAAGATAGTGGTTCTGGTGCCAGTGGTTCCTCACAATCACCAGCCTTTGACTTTGAAGCTGATATTCCAGAAGCATCAGGCCCTGCAATGCCTGTAGGTACCAATGAAGATAAAGATCCGATGATTCGTGATTATATGACTGTGCCTGCTTTTGAGTTTGTTGGTGGTTTGGATGCACAAACATTTGCTTATCCACCGGAAAAATACTTGATTCAGCTTGGTGAGCATTATCATGATAGAAGAGGAATTACTGCTGATGTGAAATCCTGGATGTTTGATGGTGAAAAGAATATGTTTGTGGTTAGAAGGAAGGGTCACTATCCATTAAAGTACTACAAGTGCTGGATTCAGTTTTGCTCTTGGATATACAAGGCACCCTTCTCCAACCCATCGCAAAATGAATATGCAAAGCATTTTTATAAGAAGTTGCAGCATGTTGTGCTTAGCAAGTTCAAGAAGTTTGAAGACTTTCCACATCAGAAGTCATATGTGAAGAAGTATCGTGGTGCATTTAAGGTGAATAAAAAGAAGGATGGGAAGCAAAATGAGAAGAAGAATTTTAGAAATGTGTTGTATCCTCCGACAGAAAAGACTAAAAGTATTCCTTTGCCAATGAGGCATCCTGAAGAATGCTTAGATGACTTCCAGACATGGGCATACAGTGATTATACCGGTGAAGCTAAAATAATTTGTAAGTCCACGACTATGAGTGTCGTGGAAGTTCATGATTTGATGAGGTTTTACAAGAAAGACATCTTGGTGTTGTCCAAGCATCAGATTGAGAGTTCCAAAGAGACTGAAGAATATGCAAAAAGCTACACTCGAGCAGTTGAAGAAATTATGGAAAAGGAGCTGTGGTACGATCCAGCTACTGTGTATTTGTCAAAGAAATTTAGAATGTGAAAGCAGTCTAATCTTAAAGCCTAGGGGAAGATTGTAGAGACCATATTTTTTGAGGCTTTTGCATTAGATGTCTTTTTGGCTAGTTTAATTGTAATTGGGCTAATATGTAAGTGGGTTGATATGGGCTAGGTATAGTTGGTCGTAAATAGGCCATGTGGGCCGAATTTTGTAGCTTGTTTATCAAGCATTGGCTTTCCTATATAAGGATAGCTAATTTAGATGTTTAGGGTTGCTTCTTTTTGGGTGTTCTTGTGTGTTTTTGCGATTGAATGTGTTCCAAAATTCTCAGAAGAATTTCGGCTTTCAAGTTGTTTAGCAATCGCAGTCTTGAAGTGATTCAAATCGTTTGTGTGTTATTTATTGCTTTTCTATTTGTTTTACATCGATTATATTGATTATTCTTGAATCATCACTAATCATCGGATTCCTCATGGTGATTAGTCGACTTGATATCGCGTGAGGAGAGATTTCGATCCTTACAGATGTGCTTGGTAGACTCGGCGTTATATCAGAAAGTATTCAGATGTGATATTCACTAAATACTAATGCTTGACCAAGTGGACGAAATCTTAAAACGTATCTCAAGATATTGAAAAGGTACGTGAAAAAGAAAAATAAGAAGTCACTGTTTATACATGTGTTCATTTTGCAAAGATTTAAACTTGTTTGATTTTCTTTATTTTGTCAAACGACCGGACTTTCTCT
Source organism: Deinandra increscens subsp. villosa (assembly GCA_039602395.1). Taxonomy (NCBI): domain Eukaryota; kingdom Viridiplantae; phylum Streptophyta; class Magnoliopsida; order Asterales; family Asteraceae; genus Deinandra; species Deinandra increscens. The sequence goes on from JBCNJP010000017.1 coordinate 58,792,760, forward strand.
GCGTGTCCACAAGACCGACCTGATTGTTGTTTGTTTGACGTTTTGCTTTATTTTCTTGGTGTTTCATATAACTCATCGAACTTTCTCTGCGTGTACGGGAGTACCGACCTGATTGTTGTTGGGTTATACAATTCCAACTTGTTTTTAGTTTCTTAATTTTGTTAAATCCGAGGCCTTATCTGCGTATCGAAAGATCGACCTTAAGGTAGACGATTTAACGTTCTTATTTCTTTTTGCATGGAACACAGTTGACGATATCATGAATTCAATCACTATGTGTTAAATCAAAAGTGAAGTCACAGAGTGTGATAAGCAAATGCATATCTGAGTAAGTCTGATAGTGTGGGGTACACTGGTCAAAGCAAACCTAATCAATACATTAACATATCCAGATGTTATTAGTATGATTGTGCCTGAGTTTAAGATGGACAAATTATACCAGCCCGACATGACTTGTGTGCTGAGGTAATTAAAAATTGAAGTGTAGTTCAGCATGTTTTTGTGATCTTTCTCGCAAAACACAAAAATATTGTCTGATTCTGTATTGCATCTATGTTTCATTTCTAAAAATTCCAAAAAGATTTTCGGCGTGTTTTGATGTAAAGTTTAAAAAAGCCAAAAAGATTTTGTTTCTTTTTTTGTTTTCGACCGGTTGATACACGAAACGAAACTCATTTTCAAAACTATATCTTGGATTCTCAAAGAGAAGTTTTGCGCCAAGATTAAATTAATTTTCAAACGAAAGGAAATCCGCGTTTCTGTCTTCTAAAATTGCAGGTTCTGTGTGACAAGACTCAAGCATGGTGAAAGGGAGAGTATGAAATATTTTCACAAGTGGATCTGAAATTGCAAGTTCTGTCATTGTCTATCTCTTAACTGTGTGAAACTGAATGTGTTCTCTCTCTCTAGAATCCTTGTATTCTCTCTAAGTGAATCAATAAAGCAAGCTGTTATTTACCTCGTTGTTAATCGATTGACCAAATCATGCAGTAGTAAGGTCCTTAGTAATGCCACCAACTTAAATAATATTCTCTTGAATATTTTGTTCACATAAATGAATGTTTTCATGTAAATGGTGTGTTCATGAAGTGATGCCCATGTGAGACATCTCGTAGGAATATCATGGATATTCCAACCCTTAGCATACTTGCAATGCGTCTTAGTGCACCTTAGTTCTTAACGGACCTTAGCTGGCACATGGAAGAATATCTTGATTTTAATATGACGAATATTTTATTGATTCTACCATGTGTTAGAATGCACATGCCCCCTGTATGGTGTATATAGGGCCTTTCAAAACTCGATTGGGGTAAGTCTCACCCAAAACACAATTAGGACGGGGGTTTCTATTTCTACTGGATTTCTTCAACAAAGTTTGAATGAATAATCATAAGTGCTTGTAGTCCTGCACTATCTTCATAAATAGGGTAAGATCCAATGTTTAGGATCCCGACGTCCTTACGAACTTGTTCCACCCTTAACGACATTGGTTGTTCTTAACGGTCTTGTTAACACCTAACGGCCTTGTTTAACGGCCTTGGTAAGTTTATCACACGCGGTTTTCTTTTTCTTTTGAAAATTAGTTTAATCTTGGCGCAAAACTTCTTTTCGAGAATCCAAGATGTATTTTTGAAATTTTGATTTCGTATCACATGTCGATCGGTCGAAAACAAATAAGAAACACAATCTTTTTTACTTTTTGAAACTTTTCTACTTTTTGGATTCTCAAGCACGGTGAAATGGGGAGTATTGAGTATCTTTCACAAATGGATCTTGAAGTTCAAAGATTATTCAAGAGTGATCAAGCCATGCAAGCTCTATTACTGACAAGAAATTTCAAGTTGAAGATCAAATGCAACAATGCTGAAGATTGAAGACTGAAGTTTAGTTGGCATAAATACACTACACGTTAAGGGGGAGTCTGTTAGAGCATATTCCTATGCTATAGAGTGTCTCGTGTTTTGTATCTAAGTGAGCGTTTGTGTGAGTCAAAGTTTCAACATACCTAGGGCCGTACCATACTGGTCCGCCGTACCAATTGGTACGATCGTACCAATTGGTCCGCTATATGGTACGCCAGCTTGTATGTTGCACCTATAAATAGATCGTGTTAGAATGATAGCAAAAGTATCTGAGTCATTTCTACACTTTCTGTGTGTGTTCTAGAGAGAGAAACCCGAGAGCTTTTCATTGTAATCTTGTGTGATTCAATACGAAAACTCTATTTACATTCTTGTTCATTAGATTGATTGAAACATGTGGTAGTACGATCATTCAGTGTCCTTAAACACTCAATAAACGCTAACCTGATGAAAACCTAGACATCTTGAATGGATGATTACACCTCAATCACTAGAACCAACCTCTCGACAGGAAAATCTTGTGAAGTTTTCCTCTCTTGGCTTGTAACCCCTATTACGTCTATACGAGTCAAAATTTGTTGCCAACAGTCTTGGCATGATTTCACCAACGTTATACCTCATTACGATTACAATTTCGCCTAACGGAGCAATGTAGGTGGAACGACTTTCTAAACCCGTACAATTTGTTTTATCTTCAACACACGATTCATCTGTAAACTTTTTCTTTTATTATCTTTGTGACTTGGATGGTCTTCGAGACTTGATCCATTATGGCTAATTAACCTCACTGATGACATTATCATGTACTTTACCGTCGTGCGCTCTTGTACGAAAAACATCGACAATGAACAATAGGCAGCGGTATTCCTGGAATAATTTTCACCACATCAACTGCATAACGACAGACAAACTACCAAGGACATGGTACCTATTGTTATCATTCTTTTTCCCTAGGAAGATTTCATTTGTAACCCCTGCTTTATAGCAAATGTGGATTGGTCGAATGATCGACTCAAACTTTTGAAAAACACGCATATGGAAATATTTTGATTTTCGATGAAACAAAGGCACGTTTGAATCAATCACATATGCGATGAGCTACCCGAGGATCACTAAAGAGTGACCCAAATACTCGTTATTTTTATATCTTATATATAACGCGAACTTTTGATCCACAGTAGGCCTCACGAAACGATAGCTGCAGTTCATCTCTACACTCATTTAAAGCCAGGTGCCACTATGAATTCGTCAGCGCTCGGTGTTTCGAAAACCCACTCTTATTTCACGTTTGCACTCTTACTTACTTTTGAGAACCATAGAACCTGATGTTCCTACATGATATTTACTCTACTAGACAGTATAACCGTTGACACATTTGCATTGATTCGGTTGACCCAAACCCTTTTCTCCAATTCGCGTCAGTCATACTGGATGATTTTCTTTGATGTACGTAGTTGCAACTACCCTACTCTAGCTACTGTTGATGCATATTCTGAGCGTTGTGTGAAGTATCTGAAGAAAACGATGTGAAGATCAAAGCAAGAAAAGATTGTTGCCTAGCGAACTGGATCCGAACTGGCAGTTCGGATCATGCGAAACACCTGTTAGGCTGGGTTCGGCAGGTCGTGTTAAATAGGAAGTTTGTCTTTGTTTCTTGTAACTGAGCGTGTAAGAGTCTGAGCTAAAGTGTGTGTTTCTGTGGTGTGTTCTCTATGTCAATTCTCAGTGTTCTCTGGTTGTAATTGTTCACTTTGATCAATAAAATAATCGGTTTAATTACGTTTTTCATCCAAAATAGCTAGATCGAGTAGACGATCCGATGCACACAAACTTTCAAGTGGTATCAGAGCTATCTGGTTCATTATACTGATTTGTGGTTGCTATTTTCAGAGTTTTTGAAACAAAAAGTTTTGTTTTTCGAAAAAGTGGTGTGTTTTTTACAAGTTTTTGAATTTTTCAGTTGAGTATTTCGTGAAAAATTTGTTCCTAAATAATTTCTCATCATTTGTTCTGACTTACTACTGAAAATTCCGGTCAAATCTGTCCAAATTCGAGAGGTTTGAGTGAAAATGGTTCAGTTCGGCTGATGAGCATTCTGTTAGAAATAACCATCATCCAAACTCATGGTTCGGTTCCTGTACGTCTTGTCCGAAGTCTCAGTTCAACAAGTTCGTGTAGAGTTCGTTTAAATTGTTTCAGTTCGGATAAGGTTCGGTTTCGTTTCGGATCATTTTCAATTTGAGACAAGTTCGGATAGATTATTCAGTTCGGATTAGCTCAGTCCAGCTAAGTTCGGCTAAAGGTTTCTGTTCGGTTTGTGTTAGGCTCAGGTTGGGTATTTTGAGTTGTTTTACAAAAACTGACGTAACTTGAGAACCCTTACGAGTTACGGAACCTAATACCATCCAAAACGACCGTCTCGAATAGATCTACACTTTTACTCGCCTAACGGCTAGTACCCTCTCTTTCAATACCCAAAATCCACATTTAAGACCTTCGTTTTTTAGTTTGAAGTTTTTAGAGCATCATATTTCGGAAAAGATGTCAGATTTCCAAGCATTTGCAGTCATGCAAAACGCGATGCAAACCTTGATTAACTTTGATAACGAAATTGGAACAAGATAGAAAGTTCCCAAGTTGTTGAAGTTGGAAGATTATAAGAATTGGAAGCAACGATTCTCTACTTACATACGCATGAATGATATCAATTTGTGGATTCCGATTCGAAAGATTCACATGCACCCAACTGATCAAGGGGATTTAAAAGAAATTCATACTCTTGATGCTCCTGAGAGAAAAAGCTATGAGCTTGAACAAAAAGTGTTTGGTTATCTTACCATGGCTTTACCTACCGAGTTACTACATCAATTCAGCATTTGCAAGAAATCGAAACAATTATGGGATGCGTTATCGGCAAGATGTGAAGGTAATGATGAATACAAGAAGAGTTGATGAAAGGTGTCGAATAAAGAGTTTGACAACTTTCAACATTATGACAATGAAAACATAACGGCTCTTGTATCAAGATTTTCACATCTTATCAGTGAAGTGAAATTATTGGAATTGAAAAAACCGATGAAGATTTGAAAGAAAAGATAATGGAGGCATTACCTGAAAAAATTGGAAAATTATGTCTTGTTACTCACCCATGATAAAGAATATTCTACATTGTCATTTCATGAGCTCACTGGTAAACTTCATGCACAGGAAATGGAAATGATGAATTCAAAGAAATCAACTGCTAAATTGCAAAATCCGAAGTTATACCATGGAGAGAATGCTGCTAGCATAAATGCTAAGGCTAAACCAAGTGGTCTTAGTTCTGCACCAATTACTGCTTTCAATGGAAACATGTCTGAAAAATCTGGTAATACTACTTCTAGAGGTTGTATCTTTACATTTCCAGAATCATCAAATCAAAGTGCATTTTCTGCCAAGTCAGTGTATGATTGTGAAAAATTGATTTCTACTCTCATTACATCTTCTTTTGGAATGATTATCAATGATATCAGCAATGCTCGGTTGAATGAAAAAGATCTTGATGAAATTTATGATGATCAGCTAAATGACATGGATATTGCTTGGCAATTGGCTATGTTGAGTCAAAAGTCAAAAAGATATTTCAAGAAAACTGGAAGAGACCATATAGGATCAAATGGAAAGCTGGGCTTTGATAAATTCAAGATAAAATGCTACAAATGTTCAAATCATGGACATTTTGCAAGAGAATGTCGACAGTCTCACACTTTCAAAGCTACTAATGGTTCTCAACCATCATCGAGTAATTCACATACAACAGCATTGACTGCTCAGGATGATAAACATTAGAATTGAGGAAAGTATTTTGTGATAAATCAGCTTTGATTGTCACACATGAGCAAGATGAGTATTACTCTGATTCAAGTTCGTATGAAGCTACTGAAAATGAAAATTTTGAGTCTAAGATTGAAAGTTTGACAAAAGAAAATGAGAGGTTGTAAGGAATATTGCGCTTGGAAGATTTCCGGCTGAATGCCAATTTTGTATAGTTCCGGCTGAAGGGTAAGTTGAAGCGGAATTCTCACTTCAAGCGGAACGGGCAGTTTAAGCGGAAAGAAGCATTGTTGTCCTTTAGCGAATATTCCGGGTGAACTCAATTATCCACCAGATAATGAATTCAACCGGACTTTTCCTGAGATGTCTTTTCAGCAAGTCCAATCCTGTAAAAGCTTCTCGTATGCTTCTATATCTGATTCAAGCCACTCTCCTAAAGTAGTATGTTGCTGCAAACACGCAAGATATTCCATTTATCGATGTTTATTCTTTTGGTAGCTTGTATTTGACTTTTTAGTTTACGATCTAGATTAGATCGCATGAGATCAATGGCTGTCATTGTTCTCATCAGCACTATATATAGCATAGTTAGCTCTTAGTTTACACATCATCATCGTTGTTATCATCTGTTCTTGAACAACTTGTAATAGTTTAGCATTGAGTTAATGCAAATAGTGCCGAGTATTTGATACTTTGTTGTTACTATCTTTTTGCAAATCAAGCTTTTACATTATACACAAGAACTAAATATCTCTTAAGTAAAGTGAAATATAACTTTAATTCCTGCAGGGTTATATTTGCAAGTAAAGGGCTTTATTTTAGTTTAACTCTAACTAATAACGATCCTACAAGTGGTATCAGAGCTTTGGCTCTTACTTTGAAGACTTTCTGTGCTTCAAGGTTGATACTTTACTTGCTTACTTTACAAGCTTTGCTTTCTTATCTTTCTAAAGGTTTTCAAAATGAGTGATTTCAGTTTAAGTTACCCAAATGGTTCTTCCAACAAACCACCAATGTTCACTCCTGATGACTTTGGTATCTGGAAAATCAGGATGGAAGGTTTTGTTAGGATTTTGGACCGTCGTATTTGGAAATCTTTCACTGAAGGACCCTTCTCACCCATGGTTTCATCTGCTGATGATGCAGAAGTCAAAATACCTAGGCCACTAGATAAATATGTTGAATCTGACTATACTGCTCTCGAATTTGACCATAACGCATATTGGACTCTACAGGCTGCACTTCCTAATTCCATTTTAAGTGGGTTTAAAGGATATAAAACTGCATTTGACCTGTGGAACGCCTTAAGTGAAATGTATGAAGGAACCAGTGAAGTTAAAGAAATCAAGAAAGATGTCTTAAAACAGAAGTATGAAAACTTTACTTTCAAATCTGGTGAAACAATGACAAACCAGTACTTAAGATTTGTTTCTTTGCTTGATGAACTCCAAAAGGTAGATGTAAAATTAGACCAGGTAGATGTTAACAGAAAGTTCCTACGTTCCCTGCCTTCTATGTGGACAGTTTACACAGTGAGCATCAGGGAATGCAAAAACTTGAAAAAGATGAGACTTAGTGAACTTCATGGCATACTCAGTGCCTATGAAATGGAACTAGATCTTAAACAAAACTCATCTTCTGAGTCAACTCAGCTGTTTTCATCTGCACTAGTAACTACTGATTTTAACAGTCAAAGATCTTCAAACTCATCATCACATCAGTCACCTATTGTCAGTTTCCCTAAGACACCAAGGTGTCAAGAAAGTTTTTCAAACACGTTTGAAAACTCTCACAATGCTCATGTAGCAACTGACTCTTACCAAGTCTTCATACCTGAAGATCTTGAGTGTATAGGTGCTGATGATTTGGAGGAAATGGACATAATGACTCAACTTGCCATGGTTTCTGTCAGAGCTCGAAGGTTCTACAAAAGAACTGGTAGAACCTACAAGGGAGCAAAAGGTGCTCACATAGGCCTTGAAAAAGCAAAGTGAAGTGCTACAACTGTCACCAACTTGGTCACTTTGCAAGGGAGTGCTCTCAACCAAGAAGAGGAGGACAGAATCAGAGTCATGTCCAAGGGAAAAATCATAGAGGAAGCAATTCAAACAACAACAATTCTGGAAACAACTCAGGTTCTCACCCCACCCCACCAAAGCCAACCGGAAGTCAAAACCACCAGAATGTGGTAGCTGCTATTGAAAATAAACCTCATGTGTTGAATGGGAAGATTTCATTGCTGAGTTTGAGCCTATCAACCATGCTTTGATGGCCCAACAAGACTCCACCTCAGATCAGGTAAACTCTATCCCTGAGAACAAGTGGCAAAGTACTGAAATCACAACACTGACTACATTGATGAAGTTTCAAACCTAAATGAGTTAAAGGAATGTTTTAAGAAAACTGAATCATCATACATTTCAAAATTTGAAAATTTAACCAAAGAGTATGAACAGTTAAAACAAACCAACTCAGTGCTTGAAACTCAGCTTGATGACTTGCTCTCAAAGCTTGAGAAGTCAAGAAACGAAACCAAAGATGCTAAGGCTGAGGTTGATGTTCTTGAGATCAAGCTGAAAGATGCTTTGTTTCCTTGTGATAAATTCCAAGCAGCAAACAAAAAGGCTGAGAAACTGTGGATGGGAGGGATGTATGGTAAAGCAGGTGTCGGGTATAACTGTGTTGAACCACCAATTGAATACTCACCTGTAATCAAACCAATTAATGCATTAAAATCTGAATGCAAAGTTAGTCTCATAGTTGATGACATTTCACACAGTCAAGTTCTGAAAACACTGTTGAGTCTAAGAAAACTGAAGTCACTGTTGCAAGCTCATCTGCTTCAGCTATCAAACATTTTGAAACCATCAAATGCTGTTCCTCCACCAACTGTTTATGAACCTAAAGATTCAAAAGTTGGAGGAAAGCAACCTGAGCAACCAAAGGGAAGTCAAACTCAAAGGCTTGGTCAACTAAATTTCAACCAATTAACCAAACTTGAGTATCCCAGAAAATTTGAAACCAAAGTTATTGAATGCATGTGCTGTGGTGAACAAGGTCACCTAGCTGCTGTATGTCAGTTTAACCCAATGAGTAAAGTTAAACCATTTTTGATACCAAAACCTGTTTTGCAACCAAAAGCTAACTTTCAAAAGAAAATCACAGGAAGAATTTCACCTGTGAGAAACCACACTTTGAAGCATTTTGGATCTGATTCTAACAGGGTCTTAATTGGTAATGATAGAAATGGAAGTTTCTCTGTTTTAAAGCAAAATCGTTTTCCGGCTAAAGTTCAAGCGGAACATTTTTCCGCTCGAACTCAAGTTCAACCGGAAAACAAAACTCAACCCAGATCAGCCACTGCTCCAAAGCAGAGACCACATGTACACTTTGCTGATGGGTTTGAGCATTTTGAAGCTCAAGGAAGAAGAAATCTTTCTAGAGGAAAGATTACTTCTAGAGAAAACTTTTCAAGAAACAACAAATCTAACCAATCTGAAAATGTCTTTGCTAAAAGTTCAAGTGGAAATCACTGTGCTCCACTTCAGGGGGAGAGTTCAAATCAAAATAAACATTTTCCACAAAGATTTTCAAAATCACCTGAGAGAACTAAGTTGGTCCACCAAGAAAGTGAAAAATTTAAGAAATTAACCAACAAGCAAAGGAAGTTTAAAAATATAGGGATAGAAAAATTGCTGAAAGAAAAAACACCAAAGGTGAAAGGTCTAGTCAAACAAGTACTCAATATGAGAACTTCAGTTTTGACAATGATGATCTGCTTAATGAAGCTCCAGTCTTAAATACTTTAGTACTCAAGGAGTATAAGTATAATGATGCTTATGGCAAACCCAAGACCACTCAGGCTTGGGTCCCTTATTGAAATTAATCAATTCAGATGTGTGCAGGTGCAAAATAAAGGCCAAAATAGCCTATGGGTAGTTGACAGTGGATGCACTTGCCACATGACAGGGAATAAGCACATTCTGGAAAACACAAAAAGAATCAATGGAGGACCAGTTGCCTTTGGAAGCACAAAAGGCCATATCACGGCACAAGGTGATGTGACAAATGGACTGGTAAAATTTGACAGCGTTAATTTTGTTGATACATTGAATTTCAATTTGCTTAGTGTCTCACAAATGTGTGACAAGAATTTGAATTTAATGTTTAATGAGAAAGAGGCCATAGTCCTCAAACCTGGTGTCAAAATTCCTGATGACTTAATAATGCTTAAGGCACCCAGGAGAGATGGATTATACATTTTGGATATGTCAGTTGCTACACTCTCATGTGGCACTGCTTGTTTTGTATCCAAAGCCTCAGTTGACGAATCTGATCTGTGGCATAGAAGGTTAGGTCATGTGAACTACAAAAACATGAACATAATTGTGAATCTTGGCTTGGTTAAGGGTCTTCCTAACAAGCATTTTGCATGTTCTGAAAACTGTGTGCCATGTCTCAAGGGCAAGCAACACAGAACCTCCTTTAAGCCAAAAGTTGAGTCTTCTATTTCAAAACCTCTAGAGCTTTTACACATGGATTTATTTGGTCCAACTAGAGTAATGAGTTTAGGAAAAAGGTCATACTGTTTTCTGATAATTGATGATTTTTCAAGATGTACTTGGGTATTTCTTAAAACAAAAGATGAAACTGCTGAATTGCTGAAAACTCTTGTAATTAATTTAGAAAATCAATCAAATCTCAAGGTCAAAACAATCAGGTGTGACAATGGCACAAAATTCAAAAATCATGTTCTGAATTCATTTTGTGAGGAGAAGGGAATTGTGAGACAATTCAGTGTTCCTAGAACTCCACAGCAAAACGGTGTTGCTGAAAGGAGAAATAGGACATTGATTGAAGCTCCTAGATCCATGTTAGCAGACTCCAAGCTCTCTGTGATATTTTGGGCAGAAGCAGTAAACACTGCCTGTTATGTCCAAAACAGGATCTTAATTGTCAAGGGAAAGAATAAAACACCTTATGAGCTTTGGAGAAAAAGAAAGCCAAACATTTACTTCTTTAAGCCATTTGGTTGTCCTGTCACTATCTTAATAACCATTGAATCTTTGCCCAAATTTGCTGAAAAGGCAGATGAAGGTTATTTTGTTGGGTACTCTGGTGTGTCAAAAGCATTTAGAGTATACAACAAGAGAACTAAGATTGTTGAGGAAATCATAAATGTATCCTTCAATGAAAAATCTCCCAACAATTTATAAGTCTCAACCTAGTTGGTTATTTGATATTGATGCACTAACTACTGCTTTCAACATAACTGTTGATAAGCCTGTGAGCTCTTTAGGGAAGGAACAAAATTCTCATAGGTCTGTGTCAGGACCGATTTCACATCAAGAATCCCGATCTTGAGCAAGAACGAAGGTGAGATTGAAGGAGACGGGATGTAGAGAATCAAAGATAATAAAATAACAAGAATGATAAATCAAACGATTCATTGATTATTGCTGAATGATTACAACGAACCGAATGATTACAAACTCGTCATTGGAAATCCATGGTCACATTGGGTTGAGCTCAAACCCAATGTGTGACTCTCTCTCTAGAAAATGATAGCTCACATCTCTCTAGAACATCCTTATTCATTCCTTATTCATCATCATCCATCTAATGGAGCTATCCCTTCCTATTTATAGAGAGCCCATGTGCTCACTAGCCCACTAACTAGCTAACACACATACAAATGAGCAAATACAAATAAACAACTAAAGTAGATTATTAATTAAATCAAAGTTGATTTAATTAATATGAAGCTTGACTCGCTCGAACCGATCTTCCGTTGACTTTTACGTTGACCGTTGACCCGAACGGTTGACATTTCAAGAAAACGTCTTCAGTCCAAACTTGCAAGCCTCGAGCATCACAACCCGCGTCTCTGAATCAAATCACAATGGATTCTTCAACCGAATTATTCGAGAATAGATTTGATGGCGTCAGTCACACTTATTAAAAGTTCCAACAATTCCCCCTTGACTGATGCTTTCAAATCTGTCATACTGGTGAAGAACCGCTCTGTCGTGCATCTTCGAAGAATAACTGATAAACCGGAATCTTTCTGTTGTAAAGGTTCCCCCTTTGAATAAGCTTCTTCTGTTCTTGTTGCTCCAGTTGAGATCCAAGTGCTGCAGTTCACTCGGTTCACACGGTCGGGTACAATACTAAGAATGCTGAACATCGGAGTCAAAATTGCAACAAATCGAATCAGATAAACCAATCAATCATTGAGAATGCTCCAACTTCTGATAATCGACCCGATAATCCAAATCCATTATTGTTCCCCCTTTTCTCTAGATCCCTCTGAAAACATCCGATGCGGAAGCGGAAAATCAGATGCAGAGAGTGGAACCGTTCCGCTCAGTTCCGAAGAGAAAATGGTATTACAATCCTGAAATTGGACAATCTTGCGAAAAACCGGAAGCCGGGTTTTGACAGTTGTGAATGATCCATAAATACTGAACTTGTTCCGCGTGACTGGGTTAGATGCGAAAATAATGTCAAATCAGTGAAAAACTGAGATCCCGAGCATAAACGCAAAATTTATTCATAACCGGAGTCTTCGTAATTTTGGCGAAGAAAATCGAGCTTAGAAAAATATTCCGTGAAGATATCTGAGTCAAACGGTGCAATTTGGAATGAAACTGAGAAAACCGTAAATTTTATTCAAGTAACGGCCTTTCGTTAGAGATTTAACGGAAATTTCCAATATTTAACTGAGATTCCAGTTAATTCGGTTAGATGACATCAGTGCTGCATCAGCTAAACAACTTGAAGTGAGACATAACGAAACAGTCACAAACTTAACCGAGAAGCGAAACCAGTCCGTCAGTGGTCGTTAGCTAACGTGGCTTTGACGTCAACAAAAACTAGAAACCCGGTCAAAATGTTTGCGGAATAAATCCATGAACCGACGAAAAATTTTCAAATTTCCGTTAGTGGCATTAATCCCGTTAGTCTTGTAAAAGACCGATAAGAAAAACCCATATTTAACGAAAATATTAAAAAAATTCGTTATTATAATTAAATCCCCATGATCCATGTTTAATTAAATGCACCAATCAGATTTTAGGCTTCACAATCCATAATCCGTGTGCCATTGCGCTGGCCAATCAGAATTTAGGTGAGAAAGCACATAATGAGATCCAACGGTCCAAAAAGAATGGTCATCAGCGGCTGAGGGAGCTGGATCCGAGTGATATGGCGAAAACCAATCAGAGAGAGGCAGCGTTGAGAACATTCAATGGTTCTTAAACCATGTGGGACCACGACATTCTCCATGTAGCCAATCACAGTCCAGCAGCCATAAAACCTTTAACGGCTTTCTCGTCCAAGGGGTCTCACGCGCTTATTCTGCACCAATCACAGCTCGACAACGCAAGAGAATGTCTTGCATTGACCGACAACAGGAGAGAGAAAAGGAACCCTGCATTCAATGAACACGCGACACGTGACCTGAACGTCTCCTTCTTCCCTTGAACACCGGAACCCTAATTTAGTCACCGGAAAATCGATAAACCCCGCCGGAAATACGTGAAAGTGCCATATCTCCCATATTTCTCGATGAAATTCGATGATTTAGCTCCCTGAACTCGTGTGTCGATCCTCTACACATCTATACGAACAATAACCTCTGAAATTTATTCGAACAAAAACCCAGAAGAGAGGATCAGTCGAGATCACCAAGGATACGAGGTCGCCAACACTTATTCGAGGTCGCCAAGGGCAAAAACGAGGTCGCCAAAGCCATGAGATCGCCAAAGAAAGCCCAAGTCGCCAAAGGTAACCACCAGATCGCCAAGAACTTTGTCGAAGTCGCCAAGAACAAGCTCGAGATCGCTAAGGCAATCTTTAAGCTCACCTGAGATCGCCAAGTACATCTTCATGCTCTCTTGACGTCGCCAAGAACATCTTCATCAAAACCCAGAAAATTCATGAACACTTGTGATGAACACAGCACTTCGATCCTTGAATCTGACCCGAAAATGAACGGAAACAAGTCATTCTTGACACGAATCTGTTGTAGAACATGTTATGGCCACTCACACATCCTCAAACAGCAGCAAAAATCGATTGAATCTATCTCAAAATCTGGAAATCCTCAAGAACACGAAGAACACCGTGAAACACATACTAGTGTGTGTTTTTCCAGATCTATCAAATCTGTTGCGAATCAGGCAAAACCGATGCTTCCATTGGATCCGGAACGCATTTTCCACCAAGATTCATACTTCATTTCATCCAAAAACACTGATTTTAGCACAAAAAACTCAGAATCAAACTCAAAATCTTCAAGAACACCCAAAAAACGTGAAAACTCTAACAGCTTCGTTTTTCAGCCACAGATCTCGGATTTCTTCACTGATTTGAACATATGGAGCATTAAATCATATCTAAATGAACCCAATAACAAGAATCTATCATCAGATTCATCCAGAAATCATCAATTAGCTCCAAAAATAAGAAAAAGATAGAAAAAGTCTCCAAAGTGGGTTTTCCAATCAGCACCTCATTCAAGCTCAAAATCACAGATTCGAGTGACCAGATTCACGGTGAGATGAATCTGATCGGTACCCGCTCTGATACCATTTGTCAGGACCGATTTCACATTAAGAATCCCGATCTTGAGCAAGAACGAAGGTGAGATTGAAGGAGACGGGATGTAGAGAATCAAAGATAATAAAATAACAAGAATGATAAATCAAACGATTCATTGATTATTGCTGAATGATTACAACGAACCGAATGATTACAAACTCGTCATTGGAAATCCATGGTCACATTGGGTTGAGCTCAAACCCAATGTGTGACTCTCTCTCTAGAAAATGATAGCTCACATCTCTCTAGAACATCCTTATTCATTCCTTATTCATCATCATCCATCTAATGGAGCTATCCCTTCCTATTTATAGAGAGCCCATGTGCTCACTAGCCCACTAACTAGCTAACACACATACAAATGAGCAAATACAAATAAACAACTAAAGTAAATTATTAATTAAATCAAAGTTGATTTAATTAATATGAAGCTTGACTTGCTCGAACCGATCTTCCGTTGACTTTTACGTTGACCGTTTACCCGAACGGTTGACCTTTCAAGAAAACGTCTTCGGTCCAAACTTGCAAGCCTCGAGCATCACAACCCGCGTCTCTGAATCAAATCACAATGGATTCTTCAACCGAATTATTCGAGAATAGATTTGATGGCGTCAGTCACACTTATTAAAAGTTCCAACAGTCTGCTGATGAGCATTGGAAGAGCAATCAAACTGCAAATGAGAAGCCAATCTTTTTCTCTTCCATGAGCTCTCAACCTATTTTCCCAAGAAATGACAAGAAACTGACTGGATTAATTCAAATTGAAGAAGAAATTGTTCCAGTCGAAGTTCAGGCTGAACTAGTTTCTCCGGTTCAAGTTCAACCGGAAAACCCAATTTCAGAAACTGAAGAGAATACTGAATTAGGGTCAAATGAAGCTGAAAATTCAAATGATAGCACATCAAATGAGCTTAATTTAGAGCATCTGACCTACAATTCAGACATAAATTCTCTTGAATCAGTTGGAGTTTCAGATTCTGTATCACAATCTGAAAATGTTGAGTTTGATCACAGACTTCCTCAGCTCAACATACCCTCAAATGGAAGAAGCCATGAATTTCCTATGTTTCTTGATATAAGAATCAATAGAGATCATCCAGCAGGAAATATTATTGGAGAAGCTTCAGCTCCTGTGTTCACAAGAAGTAGATCTGCTAATGCAAACATCTGTTTGCATGCTGCATTTTTGTCTCAAGAAGTACCCAAGAAGGTAGCAGATGCCTTGGATGACAAAAACTGGGTAGAGGCAATGCAGGAAGAACTATTTCAGATCAACAAACAAAAGGTTTGGGAATTGGTAGACCTGCCTGAT
Organism: Deinandra increscens subsp. villosa; assembly: GCA_039602395.1. NCBI lineage: Eukaryota > Viridiplantae > Streptophyta > Magnoliopsida > Asterales > Asteraceae > Deinandra > Deinandra increscens. The sequence goes on from JBCNJP010000017.1 coordinate 58,808,351, forward strand.
GGAGCAGAACCAATTGGAACAAAGTGGGTGTTCAGAAACAAGAAAGATGATAGGGGAATTGTCATAAAAAATAAAGCAAGACTGGTTGTGCAAGGCTATGTACAGGAAGAAGGCATTGATTATGATGAAGTATTTGCACCAGTAGCTAGGATGGAAGCAATTTGAATCTTCTTAGCCTATGCTGCATTCAAAGACTTCCAGGTGTTTCAAATGTATGTCAAAGTGCTTTCCTGTATGGCCTCTTGGAACAAGAAGTATATGTCAACCAACCTCCTGGTTTTGAAGACCCTCATCATCTAAACAAGGTGTGTAAGCTGATCAAAGCTTTATATGGTCTCAAACAAGCACCTAGAACCTGTTATGAAACTCTTTCTAACTATCTTCTAGAGAATGGCTACAAGAGAGGGGCGATTACAAAACACTTTTTGTTAAAACTGTTGGTAATGATATGTTGATGGTACAAATTTATGTTGATGATATTATTTTTGGTTCATCTAACACTGTGCTATGCAAGGAGTTTCAAACTTTGATGCAGTCCAAATTTGAGATGAGCTCCATGGGAGAACTAACCTTCTTCTTAGGACTCCAAGTGAAGCAAACTGTAGAAGGAATCTTTCTGAATCAATCAAAGTATATCCAAGACATGCTGAAGAGATTTGACATGCTAACATGCTCAAGTGCCAAAACTCCCATCTCCACTTCCCACAAGTTAACAAGTGACTTGAGTGGCAAGCCAGTAGATGTGCACATGTATAGAGCAATGATAGGCTCCCTGATGTATCTCACTGCTAGTAGACCTGATATCATGTTCAGTGTTTGCTTATGTGCTAGATATTAGTCATCACCAAAGGAGTCACATATGCTAGCTGTTAAGAGGATCTTCAAATATCTGAAGGGACAACCAAAACTGGGTTTGTGGTATCCCAAGAACTCTGACTTCTCTTTCAAAGCATTCACAGACAGTGACTATGAAGGATGTCAATTTCTGGGTGAAAGGCTTGTCTCATGGCAATGCAAGAAACAAACTTGTGTTTCCACTTCAACTATAGAGGCTGAGTATATTGCTGCCTGAAGTTGTTGCAGCCAAGTCCTTTGGATCCAAAATCAGATGCTTGACTATGGGATCACATTCATGGAAACTCCTATTCTTGCAGACAACAACAGTGCCATCTCAATCATCAACAATCCAGTGAAGCACTCCAAGACCAAACACATTGACATAAGGTATCACTTTATTAGAGATTGTGCAGAAAAGCATTTAATCAAACTATTCAAAGTTCACACTGATCATCAATTGGCAGATCTGTTTACAAAAGCCTTTGATGAGGCAAGATTTTTCTACCTCATCACAACCATTGGGATGATGAACTTTGAATAAGACTTTTCACAACTTTAATAAAAGAGAGGCATGTGCTCAAGAGCCCGTCTCTTGATACAAAAAGAAAAAGAAAATGAAAATCTCTCGTGTTAATTAGACAACATTTCAGTTCATAGTCAGTAACTGCTTTTAAAACTATGAATAATTAACACAAATTTTCAAAAAAATCATGTGTTTTGGATTTCCGGTTCAAGTTCAGATTCATCCTGAGAAAACAACTTTTGAAATTCACCGGGTGAACTTCAACCGGAAAAATGCTTTAAATGTGATGTGGAAATTTATTTTGAAAACAATTCTTCCAAGCGGAAAATTTGTCCGCTTGATGTTCAGACGGAAGAAATTTAGTTTTAAAATAAAGGAGAAAATGGGTTCCGCCTGAACTTTCGAGTCAACAAAGTCAATGTCTCATTTAATTACCTGGAAGGCACAATTTTCTAAGTAGATATACATTTATTTACCCATTAAGTTTTTAATTGTTTAAAATCCGAGGTTTCTGTAAATTTACTTTTGGATAAAGACATGCTTTAACCAGTTATACCATACAACCCATAAAGCACCTGTCCCATCAGTTATTGAACCATCTGCTTACAACCTCTCTCCTCCGCGTCAGCACCGAAAAGGTAAAAAACCCTAATTTACCGTCGTTTTCCCCATTTCTCTCAAACCCTCTCTGATAAACTTCCGATTAACCGTCAATACTCTCCAAACCTGTATCAACAATGGCCCCAAAGCAAAGGCGAGTGGCAAGAAGCCCATAGGTGATTCCAAGTTCCCTGTGGAACATAACCTGGTGGCGTACCAAGAACCACCAAGCAAAACTGACATCTACAACGGCATGATAGACTTCATCAAAAGATCTCATCTTCATCATGCGCTCAATGTTGAAGCCGAAATTTTCGAAGAAGTGATGGAAGACTTTTGGTTTCATGCTAGAGTTACCGAAGGCGAAAATGGTACTGACAAGATCGTGTCAACTGTTCAGGGGAAAGAAGTGGAAATTTTTTTTTTTGAACGGCAGTGAAAGAAGTGGAAATTGATGAAGCAAAAGTGCGAAATCTGTTGAAGTTAAGGGATGAAGGTGGATATGAAATGGTTGATCACATGTAGTATCTCCGCTTGTTCAGGATCTTGGATACGGTGGTTCCCTGCAGAGCAAAACCATCAAGAAAGGGCAGTTACCATACAAATGGAGATTCCTGGCTCATACAATTCTGGTGTACCTATCTCCAAAGAAAGGTGGATTTGGCGAGCTTGCCAGTGAACAGGCTTCCGCCTTCTATGCTGTGGTAAAAGGTGAAAACTTCAATTTTTCCAAACTCATTTTTCAAGCCCTAAAATCCAATTTCCAACCTGAATATATCTATCTGTATCCCCGATTTTTAACTTACATTCTCAAAGAAGAGTACCCCCAAATCGTCTGGCTTGGTACAATTTTGCACCAAAAACTTCTTAATGAGAAAACTTTTTCAAACCTTGCTTTAAACAAGACTGTATTTCTTAGAGGGACACTGAGGTTCAACCGGAAACTGTAGCAGCAACTGAACCCCAAGCTCAAGATGACAGAGCTATAGACCCAATAGCCTTTAATCCCACATCTGTCCCAGCTTCCTCTACTATCAAAACTTATCAATCCAAAAAGAGGAAAGCTCCCACAAACACTACCACTGCCACCTCCTCATCAAACTCACCTCCTGTCATATTCAAAAGACAGAGAAATGTGGTCACTAGGTCTCCTCCACCTAGCACCACCAACTAACCCGAAGCTTCTAACCCCGTCCAAGGTAAAAAGCCTAAACGGAAACTGGTCAAATTGGGATTTTCTCTTAGGGATGAACCTTCATTTGAGGGGGAGTCATTAGAAGCAGATGTACCTTCCCCATCTGAACATTTTTCACCCCTACAACCCTTGCCACCTAGGAGTGATAGTGCTCTTAATCATGGCTTAGATGAAGGTGTTATTAACTCACCTACCTCATTACATGAGAACATCCTGATAGGCCAGGACCCTGTAGCACTGAGCCCCCACTCCTCATCGGAGGTGAATCTCAGGAGTCAAGAAGAGATTCATGCAAAAAGGGTTGTCGCTGCCCAAGGATTCCCACAGGATCTTGGTGTCAGCAGTAACATCAATAAGACCCAATTTGCGGCAATCTTCTCTGAATCAGCACCTAGAAGTCCTTTATTGGAACCAAGGGTTGCTGAAACAGATGAAGAGAATCCCTGGGTACCACTGCTGATCAATCTAGGATTGATAGCTTGGTTTTGTCCAAGGATGCTGGTAAAAAGCCAGTTGGGGACAGTTATACACTACCTGAATTGACGAAACTGTACCTTTCTCTCCAAGCACAGGTTGATACTTTGAATGCAACTGTTGCTCATTTGGTTCAAGCTGATCCTATTCAAACTGAAGCAGGTCCTTCAAACCCTATCAGAGAAGCTGATGAAGCTGTTATTGCTGATGAAGCTGATACTGTCAAATTGGGGGAGAAGATGCCCTCTAGGCCTGCTATAACAGAAATTGAAGAAGTTCAGAGGATACCGGGTGAAGTTAGAGCCACAGCTTGTCAAAGAATTGGTGTAAACCCCTTCACTATTGAAGAAAGTTAGGTGAACATGAAATGCAGTCAACTGATTGCTATTTCCCCTTTTGAGGACCCCAACCTCACTGAGCTTATACAGTCATCTATGCTGATTGCTGGTGCTCTCCCTGAGCACATCAACATGATCACGACACTCCTCAAAGATGTCATTTTTCCGGCTGAAAGAGCCAGTGATCAAGTGGTAGGAAATATTGCCTCCACCAGCAAGGCAGCAATTGATGTTGAAGAAAGCACTGCAACTGTTGAAGTTGCTACAATGACTGAAGGAGGAGACGAAAATTTGATTAGTGAAGAAGAAGGCACAGAGGTGCTGGAGATTGCTGATAAAGAACCTGAAGTTACTCAACCTCAGGTGGTGACTGAAGGACAAAATCTTGTTCAAGCGGAAGTTCAACCGGAACTTCAACCGGAAGTTCAAGTGGAAGCTGAGCTGAGTGTTCAACCGGAAACTCAATCTGTGACCCAGGTGGAAGTTCATGGCCCTAGCAGTTCAATATTTGGGACTGATCAGCCATATGTGGTTCAACCGGAAGAGCAAGGAAGTGAAGGAGCAGAGGATATAGCAGCAACTTTGATAGCTTTAAGGAGCACTGAGCCAGTTCAAACTGAAGAACCTGTTCAAGCTGATATTGCTAAAACTATTCAACAGGTGACTCAAACTCCTGAAGCTAAGGCTATAGTGAAGATGGTAGAAGATGCCAAAAGGGTAGCAGAAGATGAGAGGCTAGCCAAAGAACTACAAGAGGAATATGATCTGTACCTGCAAAACAGTGTATTTGAGAACTTACTTGAAGAGGCAAAGACTAGGTCTTTCAACTGGAGACTAAAGGATTATGATTTGGATGCAGTGACTGAAACTGATTGGCAGAGGTTGATTTCGATTGCCTCTTATTTGCCTACCAGGCTGACAAAGAATGATGAGAATTACATACTGCTGAAGAAGGTACAAAGGGCACTTGTGGTTAGAAATGTGAAGAAAGAGGAAGAGGTAGCTCAGATGCAAGTTAGGGAACTTTGCAGCTTGATAGATTCGATCTTTTATGAGCTTAAAGGAGATATTTCTGCTGTTAATCCTAACTTGGTGATGCCTTCACCTTCAGAGCTCATCTCAGGTACAACAACTGTAAATGTTAAACCTGGATTTACTGATATTGCAGATGTACAACCTCCACCTTCTTTCACTTACAAGCCAAACCCAATGCCTACAGCAGTTGCATCTATCTTACAGTCACTTGCCATCACACCCTACAAACCTCCCTCCATCTCCAAGAAAGTTGCCACCAAACTTGCCAATCCCAGGTACTAACATATAACTTTACACTCATAGTTCCCCTCAGGAAGAAGCCTCCACCTACCATGGATTTCTCTGATATCTTCCCTCCTACTCCACCTTCAAGCCCTACACCAGAAGCTAATAGACCACCAACACAAACTTCCCTACCTCCACTCACCTTCAAAGAACCTTCTACCACCATCACCAAACCTACTGAAGCCCAAACTAGCCCTTCTTCATCATCTGACAAAGGCAAGAGACCTGTTGTGCCAGAATCTACAATTGATTCTGATGAAGAAAGGATGATAAGAAAAAGGAAAATGATGCATGCCAAGAACAAAAGAGATCAAAGGCAGAAAAGAAAAGCTCCACCCAGAAAAAGGCAGATTGTGGGCTGGATAGTGGATGAAGCTACCTTTGACTTCACTTTCAAAATGGCAAATGGCACAACTCAAGTGGTAAACGTTCACAAGGCCACTACACATCATTCTGAAGCTTCAAGAAATTCTGAGTCCCTCAAGAACTGAGCACATGTTAAGGCTTGTCATTGAGCCAACTGTGCTGGAATGTGGAGTGTTCTACAGAAGCAATTTAGATGATGACTGAGCAGAAGAAGAAAAGGAAGAGCCTGCAAGTGAAATAAAGTTTATCATTTGGGAAGAGGAGGAGAAGCTCTTTTATGTTTACAGAGCCGATGGCACCTTCACAATTCATGAGTCCATTTCTGTTCAAGAAGAATGGAGCGAAATGGATTGGGAATCTTTAAAGCATGTGAAGGTGACCAAAACAAACTCAAAAGAGCTGTCTCAGAACCTTGATGCCAACATTAGAACCACGGACAAGTAGGATAAGGAGAAGAAGATTTTTGGGTACAAGTCAATTTTTGAAGATAAACATTGGAATTTGACAATATCAGCTTAGGGGGAGATTGTAAGGAATATTGCGCTTGGAAGATTTCCAGCTGAATGCCAATTTTGTATAGTTCCGGCTGAAGTTGAAGTTGAAGCGGAATTCTCACCATAAGCGGAACATGCAGTTCAAGCGGAAAGAAACAGTTTTGTCCTTTAGCGAATATTCCGGGTGAACTCAATTATCCACCAGATAATGAGTTCAACCGGAATTTTCCTGATATGTCTTTTCAGCAAGTCCAATCCTGCAAAAGCTTCTCGTATGCTTCTATATCTGATTCAAGCCACTCTCCTAAAGTAGTATGTTGCTGCAAACAAGCAAGATATTCCAATTGTCGATGTTTATTCTTTTGGTAGCTTGTATTTGACTTTTTAGTTTACGGTCTAGATTAGATCGCATGAGATCAATTGCTGTCATTGATCTCATCAGCACTTTATATAGCATAGTTAGCTCTTAGTTTACACATCATCATCATTGTTATCATCTGTTCTTGAACAACTTGTAATAGTGTAGCTTTGAGTTAATGCAAATAGTGCCGAGTATTTGATACTTTGTTGTTACTATCTTTTTGCAAATCAAGCTTTTACATTATACACAAGAACTAGATATCTCTTAAGTAAAGTGAAATATAACTTTAATTCCGCAGGGTTATATTTGCAAGTAAAGGGCTTTGTTTTAGTTTAACTCTAACTAATAATGATCCTACAGAGGTTATTGAAAGAAAATGATTCGTTGGAAAAAGAGGTTAAGATGATTACTGAAGTTCTTCAACTGGTAAAGAAAGATTTGGAGATATCTAAAAAGAACAAGACGATGTGAAGATCAAAACAAGACAAGATTATTACCTAGAGAAATGGATCCGAACAGGCAGTTCGGATCAGGCGTACCACCAGTTCGGCTGGGGTTCGGCAGGTCGTGTATAATTAGGAAGTTTGTCTTTGTTTCTTGTAAATGAGCGTGTAAGAGTCTGAGCTAAAGTGTGTGTTTTTGTGGTGTGTTCTCTATGTCAAATCTCAGTGTTCTCTGGTTGTAATTGTTCACTTTGATCAATAAAACAATCGTTTTAATGACGTTTTATCCAAAATAGCTAGATCGAGTAGACGATCCGATGCTCACGAACTTTCAAGTGGTATCTAAAAAGAATGAAACGGATTGGGAAGAAAAGATGGCAAAGTTGGTTCATGAAAAGGATGAGTTAGTTAAAGAAATTCAGAAATGGAAAGATGAAGCAGAAGACACTGCATATGATTTTCAGAATTTGTTTGATAAATAAGAAATTAAGCTTGATTTGCTTACCAAAACTTCTGATGAGTATGCTGCTAAACTTGAGGCTTATCAAATTGATATTGGGAAGTTATTGGATGAAAAGAGAGAGTTAGTGAGTGTGAATAAAGTGCAAGCTATAAATCTTGAAATTTAGAAAAGAATCAAGATAAATGGAAGAAAGAATTGTTTGATGAGCTTGATAACCTTCGATTGCAGAAATTTGAAACTCACAAAGTTTCTAAGAGGTTGATAACTACCGAGAAGGAATTGGCTGAAGCACAACAGAAGATTTCAGTTTTGAAAATTCAAGTAATTGATTTAAATCGTCTGTTGAATAAAGTTACTAATTCACAATCTTTCACAAGCTTATTAGCCAATGATGAAATTTTGAAAAGATTTTTAACAAAACAGCTTCACCCCTTGCTAGTATCAAAGATGCGGTTAATGTTGTGAAGGAAAACGTTGAAGATTGTGCTTATTCCAAGTTTTCATCATCGAATTCAGAAAAAGAGAAGGTTGTGAAGAAGAAAAAGTATAATAAGAAGGGTAAAAAGATTGAGAAAAAGTTTGTGTATGGTTCGTCGTCGACTGAAAATGATAAATCATTTGATTCTAGTGAGAAGATTCGGTCTCAAACAGATTTTGATGAGACAATTTTCTATGAACAAAAGAATGTGCAAGAAGTCAAAGCTGAATTTTCTCGTTTGGAGAAGAATGGGCATAAGACATCAAGTTTTGAGGAAAAGATTTATGGAAAGAATGTTGGATTGGTTTTAAGATAGAGAATGATAAAGCTGAGGAGGTTCAAGCTTCAAAACCACAGAATCTGAAGAAAATGAAATTCAAGCAAGTAAAGAAGGACCTTTTTAAGGCTGAGAAAGTTCAACCCGAAAGGTTTTACAAACTTAAGGGTTCAGAACAAATATTTTCGGATCAAGAATTTCCACTTCATTGCGTTGATGCATAAAAGATTTCTGAAGTGTTTATGAAAGCTGTTGATCCAAAAAACAAGAAGAAACAAGCTGCTAAATTTCCTTCTGATGGTTCTACTTCAAAAAGACCAACTTCCAAATGGGTTCATGATCATCGTTATTAGGTATATGATACATTTTATGATCATTTTTAAGGTAGAAATGTTAGTGAATCTGTGCAGTTACATAAACGGTGGGACAAAGCTAGTTATTTGTGCTACAACTGTCGCCAAACAGGACATATGGCACGTGATTGTCCTTTTCCTACCGTTTAAGAATAAAAACAAAATATTCCAGATGTTGGTAAATCTGCCAAACATGTGTTTCTTGATGAACATGGCAAAGTTTTTCATGAATTCAACCTACTTTCTTTCAAAAACAAAAACGTTTTGTTCCAACTTTTCAAAAAGTTCAAAATGTAGGTTGTTTGTCACTATCACCTGTGATAGATTCATCAATGTTAGAACATGTTATGATGTCTAGTGCTAGGTCTAGGTGTTGTGTCTGTTGTATTGATCATTTTGTATGTTTTGTCCCTAGCGTACCAGTGGCGCACCAGATGGTACGCAGCCACGGACCATCTGGTACGCTTGTTAATTGGTACGCCGGGCAGTCTAGTATAAATACTTGCTCGTGTGTTAGAGAGTAGTTGTGAGGGTTGAAGTGCTTAGCTGTGTGTTTTCAATAGTGTATTACTCTCTTTATTCTCTTTCTCTGTAATTGAGCTTGTGATCAATCAAAGAATCATTATTTACCTCGTGTGTTCCAACTTCGATTATGATCATGCATTAGTAAGGTCTGTGTATGTGATTTACAAGTGGTATTAGAGCTAGTTTGCTCTTTTGCTGTGATCTCTGATCGGTTTTGTGTTTCTAGAGAGAGAAACAACACTTTTGGTCAAAATTTCGTCATTTCTTCTCAATTTTACGTCCATTCTATACGAATTTTGCATCCAAAATGATCCGTGAGTGTTTCCTTTGAGTTCCGTATCAAATTCACGTCCGGAAAACCAAAAACATTGAATTTCAGTCGGTGTTTGGTTGGTACGCATCTGGTCCGTATCAAGAACACTTGGAACCCCGTTGGTCCGTACAACAATCTTCATCGAGAGTTTGGTACGTGGAAAGTGGTCCGGAAGACAATCTTCTTAATTGGTCCGTGACAGTTACTAACTGGTCCGTCGGCAGTTATGCCGTACCAGTTAGGTTCACATCAGGATTTTGTACGGGAGACAGGTGGTCCGTCAGTGGTACGCATTTGTGATTCTGGTCTGAGTGTGGTACGGGAAACTATTTGGTACGCGGAGTTTATTTTTGGTACAGGAATCGATATTCGGGTACGCCTGAGCAGTTTTTGAGAAAAACAATATGGATCCGTTTCAAGCTTTTACTGAAATATGATAATGAGATAGGAACTACAAACAAAGTTCCTAAATTGATGAAATTTGAAGATTTCCATAATTGGAAAACTCGTTATGAATCGTATATCGGTGTGACGGATGTTACTATTTGGACTCCAATGCTGGATGGTTATCAAGTTCCAAAGTTTACAACTGGTGAATTTGCTGGTCAAGTATAGCCATATAACAAGATGAATCATACTGAGAAAGAATTCTTCAAGTTGGAAAAGAAATCTTATTCAAACTTATCAATGGCTTTACCAAAGGATATGTTACATTAGTTTAAAATGCATACAACATCAAAAGCGTTATGGGATGCATTGTGTCACAGATGTGAAGGCAATGCTCAATACAAGAAAAGCAAGAAAAAGGTGTTGTTCAGGAGTTTGATAATTTATGTCACGTTCCAAATGAAACCATAAATGATCTCATTTCAAGACTACCACATTTGGTTAGTGAGCTTGACATTGTTGGGGTGATGAAGGAGGTTGGAGAATTGAAGGAGAAGCTGTTAGATGCTCTACCAGCAAAATGGGAAGGTTATATCCTGCTTTTAACTCATGATAAGAGTTTTGATGAGATTTCGTATGATGATCTTACAAGGAATTTACTAGCTCAGGAATTAGATATGATGCGTGTTAAAACTCTACCAGCTCAAGTTCAGAATCCCGATGTGTATTTTGGTTAGAATGCTTCAACCATGCATGCAAAAACAAAAGCTAGCTCAAATCCACCGACTACTGCATTTTATGTGGAGAATACTTCGGGTGGTAATGCAAGTATGTCTCGGGGTTCTTCAAGTGAAAGTTATACTAATAAAGCTGCAGTGACATATCCAGTTTATTCGAATCAATCTTCTTCTGCTCCTCTATCCAATCACAGTGCATTTTCAGCTAAGACTACAAATGATTTTATGGCACTATTTTCGGAAATGGTTTCTTCATATGATGGAGTGGTAGCAGGAAAATTGACTAGTGTTGAGTTAACAGATGAAGATTATGAGCAAATCGACCCTGATGACTTAGAACTCATGGGATATCAACTGGTCAATGGCTATGCTCGTCAGAAGGGGAAAACATTTATGCAACGAACATGTCGTAAAGATTTAAATCCTGAAGGAAAGCTTGGATTCGACAAATCCAAAGTTCGTTGCTATAATTCTCAGAATTAAGGTCACTTCGCAGAGGAATGCAATAATGCAAAGAAGCAAGAAACTCAAAATTATTTCAGAAGTATGCATCTCAGAGTTCAAAAGCATCAGGAAGCAATTCTACTCCATCAAGTTCAAATGCAAATGCTTCAAATCAAGATTCTAAAGCTTTGGTTTCTCAAACTGGAGAAGGCTATGACTGGGGAGCAGATTATCCTGATGAGTCTGCATTCCTGTGTACTGAAGAAAGAGATGTGAAAATTGAAGATGATCCTGAACTTCCAGGTGAAGACTTCTTTGCTGAAGGCCAGTATGCCTTTATGGGTAACATTCAGGTTAACTCTAAACCTTGCGAACATTGCATGACCTCTGCAAATAAATTGAAAGAACTTTCTGATGAGAAAGTTATGTATTATGAGCAAAAATATATAAACAAAGGTGGGAGGCCGTTAAGGCTGAACTGAAAAGCGAACATGCTTCGACTTTGAGCACCAAAATTGAATTAAACAACAAAACTGAAGATTACATCTTTTGTGAAAAGAAGCTTAAAGGAGCTAATGCTAAGATTTCTGAGTTAAACATTGAAATTCCAGATATTAAACGACAACTTGAGAATATTAAAAACTCAACTTCCTTTGCAATTTTTCTTTGCAAAGATGAAACTCTAAAAGAGGTGTTCAAAGAATCGAAATGCAATTTAGTTCCACCCCCGATTGTACCTGGTTTGGAACCGACAGACACTGAAACCAAACCATCAATTGTGTTTGATTATTCAAAGTTCACTGAGAACTTGGTGGGAAATTTTGACAAACACAAAGGCACTTATAAAAAGAAGTCTGGCAAATGTTGATGCTCCCAAATCTAATGAGTCAAGTGATTCTGTAGGTGTGACACCCGAGAATTTCAAGGTTAACTTCCGTTAAACAAACCCGTTAGTTACGTTATAAGTGTTAACTTAAGTAACTAATGCTTAACTAGGCCGAATACGTCCACGACCTTTGGTTGATCACCGAACCGTCCATATGTGTTATGTGTTCATCATTGATTGTCTTTATGTGCAATGTGATTTAAATACATGACTTATTATTGTGAATAGCATGATTAATTGTAAATACTTGATTATGTGAAAATTGCCTAAATTTGGTAGTCAGCGAAACTACCGAGCGAAATTACAGATTCGCCCGGTAGCAGGCTAGATTGATCAATGTGTCCGAGATCAGAGCCAGTTTCGCCAGCCAGCGAAACTAGCCCCTGATATAAATAAACTTAATAAACCCTAGTAGCCTCATTTGCCTCATATCACAACAAACACACACACACTCTTTTCTCCTGTAGATTCTGGTCAGTCGAGGTTCACACCAAGTTGTCGAGATCTCAGCCTCAAACCATCATCTACCAAGCTAGGAGATCGAACCGTGAGTCCCAAAAACCTCCATTAAGTGTTTTATATGTGTTTTTCTTAAAAAAGCATGACCAAACCTTCACGATATTGCTTGATCTTCTGTATATATGCTTTAGGATGCTAGATCTGTAATAAAGTTGATAACTTTACGTGTGAAATCCATCCATATTAGAGATTTGTGCAAATTAGTTCATTTTAGGGTTTTGAACCTATTTTAGAGATTTGATGACAAAATGCATGTTAAACGTGTTAAAGTTGCTTAATTTATGTTGGTAAATGCCTATGGATGCTAGATAATGAATTGCATGTATGATCAGAAGCTGTTAGGTTGATTTTTAGGCAAATCCGTATGTTTTTCGCGACCAGCGAAACTGTGTGTTCTCTGGGCGAAACTCAGTAGCGAAATTATATCTCCTTCCAGCGACACTGACCAGCGAAACTATAGTGTCGCCGGGAACCTGACCAGACCAGCTCGAGCGAAACTATCGAGCGAAATACCTGAACGAAAGTTCAAACCAGTTTCCCTGCGAAACTAGGCTAGCGAAACTGCGTCAGCAGTTTCGGGCGAAACTAGCCTAGCGAAACTGTGTTACCGGGCATTGCCTAGCGAAAGTGCTGCCCGTGCACCTAGCGAAACTGTCTAGCGAAACTATGCTAGCGAAACTAAGGCCTGACCTAAAAACCAAACTTGTGAAATTTGCTTAAGTGTTATGCCATGACTTACATGATTATGCCATGATGAAACATGTTTGATTTCTGATTTATAAGAACCCTTATCTATGATCAACCATTGGTGTCGTGTGTCGGTATGTCGAGTCATAGTTGCAACGTGCTATGTTATGGGCCATAGTGACGTTAAGTAAAGATTAGACACGAAACTAATACTTAAGACCTAAACGTGTTCTAGGTCTTCGTTAAACAACAATATTCGGGTTACTTGAAGTGTAGCAGTGCAACCAAAGGTGAGTGTCACTAACCCGCTTACCGTGAGTCCGATGGGCCACACAGAATAACTTAACGAAAACAATGCTGATAAACTCGAGAGTGCTAGGCACCTCACCGATAAACTTAAGAACACGGGATGCTCGGCACCCACTTGATGAACTGAAGTGTTTTATGGGAACACTTGTGAATTTTGATCAAACTGCTTTTGAAACAAAACTGAAAACATTTTAATATGGCTAGTGTAGGTTAAAGTCTAAACCATATGATATCACATGTTTTCTAAGGATGCCTTATAACTTAAAAGTCCTCAACTTAATTGTGCCATTAATTTGTGAAAGCGAGGGGATGTTGGGTAGATCTACTGGAGTTTGACAAACTCCGCCCCGTGGCACGGGGAGTGCACGGAGGAACAATATCAGCCTATTTGACCGTAGTCCCGAGAGGACACGGGGGAGGCAGAAACCGCGATGACTTGGTCCGCACCGTACGGGATGGCTCGGCCCCCACAAAATAAGTCAGCTTTGGTACAAACTTCCTTAGAGCATGGAACAACGGATTAGCTACCCGCGATATCGGTTGAGTCCTTTAACTTTACGGAACTAGTACATACCCGATGACGTGGTCACGGACAAACCATTTATAAACTGAGAATTAAATACGAGTATTGCTTTTCACAAATGAATATTTTGTAAGTACATTTTGATACGAACTATGATTATGAGACTGGGCCAATGCTTGACAAGCCCACTGTGAACTCACCAACCGTTAGGTTGACACTTGCGTGGTTTAAACTTTTGCAGATCGCTAAGGAGTATCCGGAGCGGGTTGGCATGGCGCGTGAAGACCTTTATTTTAATTGAACTATTTTGGGAATTTAAAACAACATTTATGTAAGGCACGTGGTTAGTGCTAAAGACAATTAATTTTCCGCTGCGTATGGAATTAAAGACTTTGATTTCTATCTTGTGTTTGGACTAACCCTGATTCGTTTAGTATTTGTAACTATGGTTGTGGATCCTGGTCTAGTCGCGCCCCTTAACGGTATAAACTCCGTTAGTGGTATTTTGGGGGTGTGACAGATTGGTATCAGAGCCATAGGTTGCAGAGAACTGGAATCATTTTTGAAAACGATTTGGAAACTGCAACTTGAAAACCTTGGTTACAAAACAAACAAACAAATTCCCAAGGACAAAATTTTTACGTGCCAACCTGGGATACTCGCTCTGCTGTGTAAGTAAAAGCTTAGTACGTACAGATATATGTATATATATATATATATATAAGTATATATATAGACCGTGTCTAAGTAGTCTAACGGAAAGACCTTAGGAAATTTTCACACGAAATACGAAATGCGACCGCAAATACGCACACTACTCTGGGGAAAGCGACAACGAAACGATGCTACACGCTACGTCCTGATTTCTACTGCGACGACTACGCCGACGGTGACTTTATGGGAAGCCGACCTTCGACGATAGCATTTACGACGTTCTTCGACGACGCCTCAATTTGCACGTAAATTTTTCTGGACTAATAGTGGGATAACGGGAACTGGCTAATATACATATTATGGGATATGTATAAAAATATAACTGTGACTGAACACTGGCTACTTTAACTGTTCAGCAAGATGTCTGGAAGAGGAAACGGAAGAGGTGGCATAAACATGACGCCTGCACAGCTACAAGCGATGATTGCTGAACATGTGCAAGCCGCGGTGGCAGCCGTCCAAGCTGCATATGCCGCACAGGGTAACTATTATGCCGGTTAAGGCACAAAGCAATTATATCATGACCTGTTTAATTTTAAACTCCGAACTATTTATGCATCAGGAAACCAACACCACTGCACATACAAGTCTTTCATGGACTGCAAGCCGATGACGTTTTCCGGCGAAGAAGGAGCCGTAGGACTCCTCCGATGGATTGAGAAGTCCGAGAAGGTCTTCTCCATGTGTAATTGCCCAGCTGAAAGCAAGGTGAAGTTTGCTACTGGTACCTTCGAAGGAGCCGCACTCTCCTGGTGGAACGCTGAAATTCAAATGGTTGGGCTGGACGCGGCTGATAACATGCAGTGGGCAGCATTTAAGGAGCTGATCATGGAGGAATACTGTCCCCGCGACCAAGTGAAGAAGCTTGAAGGAGAATTCCTGAATTTGAAGATGTCTGGGTCTGAAGTTGAACAGTACACTGCACGATATCACGAGTATGAGGTCTTGTGCCCCTCAATGGTTGACGCTGAATTCAAACGCATCGAGCGTTATCTGGAAGGCCTCGCGCCTCAAATCAAGGGATTGGTGACTGCCAGCAACCCCGCAAACGTGCAGCAAGCCATTCGTTTGGCTCACAAACTCACTGATCAAGAGGTCGAGAAAGGTACACTACCTGCGAAAGCCACCGAGAAGACTGCTTTGAGTGGCAAGAGAAAGGCTGATGATGAAGCTCCCGAAAACTCGATGAATGTTCAGAGTGTTGGAAACAGCACTGGGAGGTCCTATAACTCCCAAGGTCAAAGCAAGAGGTCTGGGAATAACAGTGGTAACTACCGCCAGGGCGGAAATGGTCAGAGCAACTACAGGGGTAACCTGCCCTTGTGCAACAGGTGTGGAAAGCATCATGCTGGTAATTGTAGGAAAAATGTGAGCTGCGAAAGGTGTGGCAAGGGAGGCCACGAAGCTAAGGACTGTTGGGCAACTTTACCCGAGCAGCAAAACCGCCCCAGAAGGAACAACAACAATCAAGGGAACAACTATGGGAACAATCGGGGTAATGGGAACAACAACGGTCAGAACCAGAACAACAACAATGGGGGAGCCCGTGGCTGCTTTGAGTGTGGTGCTCAAGGTCACATCAAGAGAGACTGCCCTCAGCTAAGAAGACAAGGTAATGGCAATCAGGGAAATAACGGTGGGAATGGTAACGGCGGAGGTAATGGTAATGGGAATGGCAATGGAAATGGTGGAAACGGTAATGGTGGAAATGGTAGAGGTCGAGCTTTCGTCATGGGCCAGGGTGAAGCTCGCAATGATGCCAACGTGATCAATGGTAAATTTATTTTGAACGGTTTCTTTGCTACTGTTTTATTTGATTCTGGTGCTGAGAAAAGTTTTATTTCCACTAAATTTGCTAGAATAATTAATGCTAAACCGATTGCCCTAGACGCTAAATATGTGGTAGAACTAGCAAATGGTAAACTTCATGATACTACCCAGATAGTTAAGGATTGTAAGCTAGAACTAGCGGGCCATACCCTAGGAATTGACCTTATGCCTTTCCCAATTGGTAGTTTCGACGTCATAGTAGGAATGGATTGGTTATCCGAGAATCGGGCTGAAATTTTATGTAAGGAAAAAGTGGTTCGTATTCCACTCGAAGACGGCAAAGTATTAACGGTTCAAGGTGAGAAAGGTGGAACGGTCACCGGCATTATTTCATTCCTTAAAGCTCAGAAATGCCTCCGTAAGGGTCACTTCGCGATTCTTGCAAACGTCACTGACACGACACATCCCGAGCGCAAAATTGATGATTACCCGATAGTTCGCGACTTTCAAGACGTATTTCCTGAAGATCTGCCTGGTTTGCCTCCGTTTCGACAAGTTGAGTTTGGGATTGATTTAGCTCCAGGTGCCGCTCCGATCGCACGCGCACCCTACCGTTTGGCTGTAAGTGAACTCAACGAACTCTCCTCACAACTACAAGAGCTACTCGACAAGGGGTTTATTCGTCCAAGTTCGTCTCCATGGGGAGCTCCGGTACTGTTTGTTAAGAAGAAGGATGGAACGTTCCGCATGTGCATTGACTACCGAGAGCTTAACAAAGTTACGATCAAGAATCGGTATCCACTTCCTCGAATCGACGATCTCTTCGATCAACTGCAAGGTTCAAGCTACTTTTCAAAGATTGATCTACGGTCTGGATATCACCAACTTCGTGTTCGTGAAGAGGATGTTCCTAAGACTGCTTTTAGAACTCGGTATGGACACTACGAGTTCCTGGTTATGCCGTTTGGGCTAACCAATGCACCTGCCGTATTTATGGACCTGATGAATCGAGTGTGCAAGCCGTACCTCGATAAGTTTGTGATAGTCTTCATCGACGATATTTTGATCTACTCCAAGTCCAAAGAAGAACACGAGGAGCATCTGCGTCTTATCTTGGAATTGCTTCGCAAGGAACAGCTCTACGCCAAGTTTTCGAAGTGCGACTTTTGGATCCGCGAAGTCCAGTTTCTTGGACACATTGTAAATGAGGAAGGAATCCATGTAGATCCAGCCAAAGTGGAAGCAATTAAGAACTGGTCTACCCCAAGAGCGCCAACAGAGATCCGACAATTTTTAGGGCTTGCCGGATATTATCGAAGGTTTATTAAGGGTTTCTCTCAACTGGCTCAACCCTTAACGGCCTTAACGCACAAAGGAGTGCAATACAGATGGGGAGAAAAAGAAGAGCGCGCGTTCCAAACGCTTAAAGATATGTTATGTTCGGCTCCAATTCTTGCGTTACCCGATGGAATAGACGACTTTGTGGTTTACTGCGATGCATCGATTCAAGGACTCGGTTGCGTGTTGATGCAACGAGATAAAGTGATTGCCTATGGGTCCAGGCAACTAAAGGATACAGAAAAGAACTATACAACGCATGATTTGGAAATGGGAGCCGTTGTTCATGCACTCAAGATTTGGAGACATTACCTATATGGAACAAAGTGCACGATATTCACCGATCATAAAAGTCTACAGCACATCTTTGATCAGAAAGACCTCAACATGCGACAACGACGGTGGGTCGAGTTACTAAATGATTATGATTTGGCCATTAAGTATCATCCTGGAAAAGCCAACGTTGTGGCCGATGCCCTGAGCAGAAAAGAATACGAAAAGCCTCGTCGGGTACGAGCGCTTCAACTTACAATACATTCAGGATTACCGGATCGGATCCGTGACTGCCAACGAGAAGCTTTGAAAGCCGAAAACTTCGCAGCTGAAGCACTACGTGGTGTAGATGGCCATTCTGAAGTTAAGTCCGATGGACTCACATACTATAATGACAGAATCTGGGTCCCTTTGTTCGGAAATCTCCGTGAGCTCGTAATGGACGAGGCTCACAAGTCAAGATACTCGGTGCACCCCGGATCAGATAAAATGTATCAGGACTTGAAAAATCTTTATTGGTGGCCGAATATGAAAGCCGACATTGCTCGATATGTGGCTAAGTGTTTAACATGTTCAAGGGTCAAGATTGAATACCAAAAGCCTTCTGGTTTACTGCAACAACCAAAGATCCCAGAATGGAAATGGGAGGACATCTCCATGGATTTTGTAACGGGATTACCTCATCGAGCAAATCAACCGGATGCGATTTGGGTTGTCATCGATCGGTTAACCAAATCTGCACATTTCATTCCGATGAAGGAAAGTGATAATATGGATAAATTGACAAAGCTGTACATCGACAAAATTGTGAAGCTTCACGGTGTGCCTAAGACTATCATTTCTGATCGAGATCCTCGATTCACTTCCCGATTATGGCAATCAATGCAGGAAGCATTGGGAACCCGACTAGACATGAGTACAGCTTATCACCCGCAGACTGACGGTCAGACGGAACGAACGATTCAAACATTAGAAGATATGCTCCGAGCTTGCGTTCTTGACTTTGGAAAGGATTGGGAGACTCACCTTCCACTGGTGGAGTTCTCTTACAACAATAGTTATCATTCAAGTATAGGTGCTGCACCTTTTGAAGCACTGTATGGCAGGAAATGTAGATCGCCCGTGTGTTGGGCTGAAACGGGTGAGAAAGGGCTCACTGGACCGGAAGTTATCCATGATATGACCGAACGGATTATTCAAATTAGGCAACGGTTAGCTGCAGCACGTGATCGACAAAAGAGTTACGCCGACAAACGCCGAAAACCTCTGAAGTTCGAGGTGGGTGACAAGGTATTGTTGAAGGTATCTCCTTGGAAGGGAGTGATACGCTTCGGGAAGCGTGGAAAGTTAAATCCTCGCTACATCGGTCCGTTTGAAATTATTGGGGAAGTAGGCCCGGTGGCCTATCGATTGCAACTCCCTGCTGAACTCGATGGAGTTCACAACGTGTTTCACGTTTCCAATCTGAAGAAATGTCTGGCTGAAGACATCGAAATAATTCCCTTGGAGGAATTGGAAATTGACGAACATTTGAGATTTATTGAGCAACCAGTAGAAATCATGGGACGCGAGGAGAAAGCCCTCAAACGTAGCAAGATTCCGATCGTCAAGGTGCGATGGAACTCAAGACGTGGACCTGAATATACTTGGGAACGTGAGGATCAGATGAAGAAAAAGTATCCTCACCTGTTCGAGCAAACGTCCACAGAAACTCATGGTATGATTTAATTTTGGGGACCAAAATTCCTTAACGGGAGGAGGATGTGACAACCCTAAAACTTTTTGCTTTCTTTCCCCAGCGACGATAGCAACGACGACAGCTGATGCTGCGAACGCTACGACACAAGAATAATTTTCGGGACGAAAATTCCAATTTCAGGGGAATGATGTGACACCCGAGAATTTCAAGGTTAACTTCCGTTAGACAAACCCGTTAGTTACGTTATAAGTGTTAACTTAAGTAACTAATGCTTAACTAGGCCGAATACGTCCACGACCTTTGGTTGATCACCGAACCGTCCATATGTGTTATGTGTTCATCATTGATTGTCTTTATGTGCAATGTGATTTAAATACATGACTTATTATTGTGAATAGCATGATTAATTGTAAATACTTGATTATGTGAAAATTGCCTAAATTTGGTAGTCAGCGAAACTACCGAGCGAAATTACAGATTCGCCCGGTAGCAGGCTAGACTGATCAATGTGTCCGAGATCAGAGCCAGTTTCGCCAGCCAGCGAAACTGCCAGCGAAACTAGCCCCTGATATAAATAAACTTAATAAACCCTAGTAGCCTCATTTGCCTCATATCACAACAAACACACACACACTCTTTTCTCCTGGAGATTCTGGTCAGTCGAGGTTCACACCAAGTTGTCGAGATCTCAGCCTCAAACCATCATCTACCAAGCTAGGAGATCGAACCGTGAGTCCCAAAAACCTCCATTAAGTGTTTTATATGTGTTTTTCTTAAAAAAGCATGACCAAACCTTCACGATATTGCTTGATCTTCTGTATATATGCTTTAGGATGCTAGATCTGTAATAAAGTTGATAACTTTACGTGTGAAATCCATCCATATTAGAGATTTGTGCAAATTAGTTCATTTTAGGGTTTTGAACCTATTTTAGAGATTTGATGACAAAATGCATGTTAAACGTGTTAAAGTTGCTTGATTTATGTTGGTAAATGCCTATGGATGCTAGATAATGAATTGCATGTATGATCAGAAGCTGTTAGGTTGATTTTTAGGCAAATCCGTATGTTTTTCGCGACCAGCGAAACTGTGTGTTCTCTGGGCGAAACTAAGTAGCGAAATTATATCTCCTTCCAGCGACACTGACCAGCGAAACTATAGTGTCGCCGGGAACCTGACCAGACCAGCTCGAGCGAAACTATCGAGCGAAATACCTGAACGAAAGTTCAAACCAGTTTCCCTGCGAAACTAGGCTAGCGAAACTGCGTCAGCAGTTTCGGGCGAAACTAGCCTAGCGAAACTGTGTTACCGGGCATTGCCTAGCGAAAGTGCTGCCCGTGCACCTAGCGAAACTGCCTAGCGAAACTATGCTAGCGAAACTAAGGCCTGACCTAAAAACCAAACTTGTGAAATTTGCTTAAGTGTTATGCCATGACTTACATGATTATGCCATGATGAAACATGTTTGATTTCTGATTTATAAGAACCCTTATCTATGATCAACCATTGGTGTCGTGTGTCGGTATGTCGAGTCATAGTTGCAACGTGCTATGTTATGGGCCATAGTGACGTTAAGTAAAGATTAGACACGAAACTAATACTTAAGACCTAAACATGTTCTAGGTCTTCGTTAAACAACAATATTCGGGTTACTTGAAGTGTAGCAGTGCAACCAAAGGTGAGTGTCACTAACCCGCTTACCGTGAGTCCGATGGGCCACACAGAATAACTTAACGAAAACAATGCTGATAAACTCGAGAGTGCTAGGCACCTCACCGATAAACTTAAGAACACGGGATGCTCGGCACCCACTTGATGAACTGAAGTGTTTTATGGGAACACTTGTGAATTTTGATCAAACTGCTTTTGAAACAAAACTGAAAACATTTTAATATGGCTAGTGTAGGTTAAAGTCTAAACCATATGATATCACATGTTTTCTAAGGATGCCTTATAACTTAAAAGTCCTCAACTTAATTGTGCCATTAATTTGTGAAAGCGAGGGGATGTTGGGTAGATCTACTGGAGTTTGACAAACTCCGCCCCGTGGCACGGGGAGTGCACGGAGGAACAATATCAGCCTATTTGACCGTAGTCCCGAGAGGACACGGGGGAGGCAGAAACCGCGATGACTTGGTCCGCACCGTACGGGATGGCTCGGCCCCCACAAAATAAGTCAGCTTTGGTACAAACTTCCTTAGAGCATGGAACAACGGATTAGCTACCCGCGATATCGGTTGAGTCCTTTAACTTTACGGAACTAGTACATACCCGATGACGTGGTCACGGACAAACCATTTATAAACTGAGAATTAAATACGAGTATTGCTTTTCACAAATGAATATTTTGTAAGTACATTTTGATACGAACTATGATTATGAGACTGGGCCAATGCATGACAAGCCCACTGTGAACTCACCAACCGTTAGGTTGACACTTGCGTGGTTTAAACTTTTGCAGATCGCTAAGGAGTATCCGGAGCGGGTTGGCATGGCGCGTGAAGACCTTTATTTTAATTGAACTATTTTGGGAATTTAAAACAACATTTATGTAAGGCACGTGGTTAGTGCTAAAGACAATTAATTTTCCGCTGCGTATGGAATTAAAGACTTTGATTTCTATCTTGTGTTTGGACTAACCCTGATTCGTTTAGTATTTGTAACTATGGTTGTGGATCCTGGTCTAGTCGCGCCCCTTAACGGTATAAACTCCGTTAGTGGTATTTTGGGGGTGTGACAGTAGGTGACAAACCAACTGGTTCTGTCAAATTGACACCTTTGGAGCAAGCCATTAAGGTAAAAAAAATGAGAAGAAAATGAAAACTTTTGAAAAAGAAAATTTTACAAAAGGCTCAGATCTCTTTTATGAAAAAGATTTAGTAACAGCTAGCAACACAACTACACCGGATGTTAATGCAATTTCGGTTGCTCCTCCAAAGTATGTCAAGTTTAGTGGTGTTGGTTTTGGATCAGTTTATGAAAAATCCGAGGTCAATCAAAAGAAACCTCGGGTAGGTCAGAAAAAATGATAAGAAATTGAAAGGTAAAATGGAACCTGGTGAATCATCTCAGAAAATCAGCATGTATTGTCTCAAAGGTAGTTATCACATTTTTTCTGATTAGTTGTTTCCGTTATGCTGTGTTGATCCAAAACGGGTTGCTAAGGTGTTTTATGTTGATTCCAAGGAGAATGGTGTGTCTGATCATAGTAGTGGGGAAAGTGGATCATTGCTAAAACTTAGAACAAGTCCAAATGATCAGGATACTCAAAATTCAAACACTCCAAAACGATTAGAAATCTGTTTCCAAAACAAAAACTTCCACATACTCACCAAAGAGTTCTTACAACTCTGATGGTCGGTTTTCTGTTAAAATAAATGATTTTGATTACAATCCTATGGTTTTGTGATGATTATGATTTCTATGATGATTTTGGTAAATTTGAACAAAACAAAGCCCAACGGATTAAACCAAAAGGGTATGCTGATCAATGTGGAGTTGATTACTATGGTTTTTATAACCAATTTGGGTATGTTACTCCTAGGCTTAAATCTCTTCCAAAGCATAAATCTCGAAGATTTAATGCTAAAGCACCAAGGAGAGTTGTTAAGAAAAAGTCTGATGA
The DNA here is from genome assembly GCA_039602395.1 of Deinandra increscens subsp. villosa. Classification (NCBI taxonomy): domain Eukaryota; kingdom Viridiplantae; phylum Streptophyta; class Magnoliopsida; order Asterales; family Asteraceae; genus Deinandra; species Deinandra increscens. The sequence goes on from JBCNJP010000017.1 coordinate 58,831,622, forward strand.
TAACACCTCAACTGATTCAGGAAATAGTCTTCCTAGGATCTTTGTTGATCTTAGGCGGTGTTATCATTGTTATCAACAAGGTCAACTCAGAAATAGATGTCTTATTTTGGCAAAGAAACTAGCTTCCGCTGTTAGTAAAGATCAACCTGATTCCGTTTCTAAGCCAAAGGAGATAGATGAAAAGGTGGTAACAAAACAATTTTTCAAATGAGAAAAAATTTTCAAACATCAAAAATCTTTTGGAAGTTCATCTTCGGGTGACTCTGCTACTGATTCATCTATCCCAGTGTTAAGGCAAAAGTGGCTGCCTAAATTGTCCTCAAAAGCTACTGAAGACTTTTCTGAAGATATCGGTTGACCCAAAGTTGAAAGCTTGGGTCCAAATTCTCACTAATTATTTGCTAATATGTGTAGGGTGCTCGCAAGCAGCTGTCAACAACTTCTGGGTAGTTGATAGTGGAGCATCCAGTCACATGACAGGTAATATTTCTCTGCTTTCAGACGTCAAACCAATTAACGGAGGAAATGTTACCTTTGCTAGCAATAAAGGTGGAAGAATCACTAGAGAAGGAAAAATGGGTAACAAGAAGGTCACATTTGATAAAGTGCAATGTGTGAAAGAACTGCAACACAACCTGCTGAGTGTATCACAGATTTGTGATAAGCAGTATACTGCTGCTTTCACGAGTTCTGAGTGCCTAATTCTGAAACCTGGAATTCAAATCCCTGATGATTAGATTGTGATGCGTGCGCCAAGATATCGTGATAAGTATGTGTTAAACATGAATTAATCTTCGTCTGTTGTTGCTTCTACTTGTTTTATCTCAAAAGCTACTGAAAAAGATTCAATTCTGTGGCATCGCTGTATGGGGCACATCAACTACCGCAAGATGAACTACTTAATTAATCATAATCTGGTAGAAGGAGTTTCGAAGAATCGGTTTTCAATCAATGATGTGTGTGTTTCCTGTAAGAAAGGAAAACAACAGAAGAACTCTCATCCATCCAAACGACTTAATTCTATTGTAAATCCATTAGAGCTGCTTCATTTGGATCTCTTTGGTCCGATGAATGTTCGAAGTGTTGACGGGAGTTCCTATTGTTTGGTGATAACGGATGATTTTTCCCGTTTCTCATGGGTGGCGTCATTGCATTCAAAGGATGAAACTCCATAAACTATTCAGAAATTGTTGTCCAAGTTTGAATCGATGTATAAATATAAAATATGCCGTATTCGTATTGGCAATGGTAGCGAATTCAAGAATGTTAAAATGAAAACTTTCTGTGATTCTCTTGGAATTGTACAAGAATTCAGTGCGCCGTACACTCCCTCAACATAATGGGGTTGCTGAAAGAAAGAATCGAACATTGTTTGAGACGGCACGAACTATGCTGTCTGATGCACATTTACCAATCAAGTTTTGGTCTGAAGCAGTTCACACTGCATGTCATGTGCTCAATCGTGTTCTGATTGTCAAGCGATTCAACAAGAAAATTTATCAATTACTAAAGGGTCCCAGAAAGTTTTCATTTTAACATTCTTGAATTCGCTACCATTGCCAATACGAATACGGCATATTTTATATTTATACATCGATTCAAACTTGGACAACAATCCGAATCTTCATTTCTTAGAGCCATTTGGGTGTTTATGCACGGTTCTCAAGGAAGGTGGGAAGTTTGAAGCCAAAGCTGTTGACGGTATCTTTGTTGGGTATCAGTATCCAATGAAACGGGTTTATTTTCCTTCTTCTAAGATAATTGAGAATCATTTGAATGTGGATTGTCAAAGCCACACTTTTCTGACACCCAAATCGGTTGATATTCCTTCTTTTGATTACAAGACCTTATTTGATTCTTTCTCGGCTGCACACAATGTTTCTGCTGATGAGCATGCTGAAGAACTTCTAGGTGTTGCTATGGTACATGCAATACTTAATCATGGTTCATGGGTTCCAAAGCTTCCAAGTGTTTCTAATGCTGCTTCATCTAGTCAGAATGTTTCTAACTTAGAAACAATGAGTTCGTCTGATGATGATGAGAGTACGTTTCATGAAAGCTGAATCAACACCGGTTGATGATCCAATTACTCTACCATATACAAGTTCTTCAGTGCCGGTTTCTTTACCTACTGGTGATCTTTCAAGCTCAGAGGACGCAGATGCAACTTTAAATAATCTTGCAGACAATATTCAAGTTCCTGATTCGACTACGCTTTGGATTCATAACATACATCCTCAAGAGAATATAATTGGAGATCCGAATTCTGGGGTGCGCACACGACATCAATTGGCTGATTATGTTGATGCATTAATTTCTGAAATTAGGGATTCCGGTGTTCAGAATGAAGTATTTCACTCATGCTTTCTGTCTCAAGTTGAACCTAACAATGTTAATCATGCGTTGGAAGATGCTTCTTGGGTAGAAGCAATGCAGGAAGAATTGCAGCAATTTTAGAAATTATGAGTTTGGCATCTCGTGGATTTACCCGCTAATTCTAAAGAACCTTGTGGAACGAAATGGGTATTCAAATGCAAGAAGAACGATCGTGGTATCATCGTCAGAAACAAGGCTCAGTTAGTGGTTCAGGGCTTCTCTCATATTGAAGGCATTGATTTCAATGAAGTATATGCTCCTGTAGCAAGAATTGAGGCTATTAGGATCTTTCTAGCTTTCGCAGCACATCATGGTTTCAAAGTATATCAGATGGATGTTAAAAGTGCGTTTTTGAAAGGGAAAATTCGTGAAGAAGTATATGTGAAGCAACCGCCTGGTTTTTATGATCCAGAGTTTCCTGAGCGGGTGTATAAGCTAGACAAGGCTTTATATGGTCTTCATCAGGCTCCAAGGGCTTGGTATGAGACTCTTTCTACACACCTTCTGGACAATGGATTTAAATGTGGCAAGGTGGATTGTACTCTGTTTTCAAAGAAGTTTGGGAAGGATTTACTGCTGGTCCAAGTTTATGTAGATGATATTATTTTTGGAAGCACAAATGACAGCTCATGCAAGGAATTTGAGCGTGTCATGCAAATGAAGTTCGAGATGAGTTCGATGGGTGAGATGGGTTTCTTTCTGGGTCTTCAAGTTCATTAATCTGCCAAAGGCATATTTTTGCATCAAACAAAATATGTGTCCGATATTTTGGCTCGCTTTAAAATTGGAGTTGTTCGGATACCGAGTACACCTATCCAGGTTTAACGTGGTCTTGAACCAAATGAGTCTGGTGACAATGTTGATCCGACATTGTTTCGTGCAATGATAGGTTCTCTTATGTATTTAACTGCATCTCGTCCTGATATAATGTTTGTTGTGTGCTTGTGTGCTAGGTACTAGGCAACTCCCAAGGCTTCTCATATGGTAGCAGTAAAACGGATTTTTGCTTATTAGAAGGGCAATCTGGATCTTGGTATCTGGTACCCTAATGATGATAAGTTCGATTTATCAGCTTATTCTGACTCAGATTATGGCGGCTGTAAAATCAATTTCATGTCAACTACTACTGGATGTCAGTTTTTGGGGGAGAGATTAGTGTCCTTGCAATGTAAGAAACAAACTTCGGTTGCAACGTCTACTGTTGAGGCAGAGTATGTGGTTGTTCAAGTTATTGTTCACAAGTTTTGGGGATTCAATAGCAGTTACGCGACTGTGGTTTGAATTTTCTCACTACTCCCATTTTCATTGATAACTCGGCTGCTATTTCTATCACGAAAAAAGCTGTTCAACATTCAAAAACTAAACACACTAACATAAGATATCACTTTATCCGTGATTGCTATGAGAAGAAACTAATTGATTTGTAGAAAATTCACACGGATTTTCAAAGGACCGATTTATTCACTAAAGCGTTTGATAAAACTCGCTTTCAATTTTTATTGCAAATCAATGGGGTTACTCGGTTGAATGTCAAGTAAAATGGTTCAGTTGATCATTTTTTATTTTCTTTTGATGTTTTCTTTTATTTCTACTTTTTAGGGGAGATATGGAAAACTACAAAAATACAAAAATAGTGTGTTTTTTTTTTGTGTTCAAATATGAAAAAGCATAAAAAATGAAAAAATCAAAAATAAAGAAATGTGATCCAACCTCGTGAGAAATGATAGTACATTGGTGAATGTTACTGACCATGGATAAACTAGATTGAAAGGCTGTAGTTTCTTGTTTGTTTCATTGAATGTGTCAATCAATATCTGATACTTGCTAGTATGATATAAACATAACGCTTGCCAGAAATCTGTGGTGTAACATGATTCTTGTGGTTGTGAAATCTTGATATAAGATGAATAATACAAAAATACAATAAATAAGTGTTCTAGTGTATGCATGCGTTCTTTTGAAAGATTTAAACTTGTTTGATTTTCTTTATTTTGTCGAACGATCGGACTTTCTCTGCGTATCGAAAGATCGACCTGATCGTTGTTTGTTTGACGTTCTGCTTTATTTTTCTTGGTGTTTCGTATAACTCATTGGACTTTCTTTGCGTGTACGGGAGTACCAACCTGATTGTTGTTGAGTTATACAATTTCAACTTGTTTTGCTTTCTTATTTTCCTAAACAATCGGACTTTCTTTGCGTGCTCACAAGGCCGACCTGATTATTGTTTGTTTAGGGTTCTGCTTTCTTTTTGCATGAAACACTATGAACGACTTAAATCTGTAAATATTCAGTGATGAATAAGATAAAAAAACAAAAATATCATAAGTCAGATTTTCAGTTACTTGAATTTGTGGGTAAAAATATCATAAGTCAGATTTTCAATTACTTGAAAAATATATCTAATTCATATCAGAAAGCGGTAGAAATTGATTTGATTTGACTGAATTAAATATGAAAATGTTGTATTCGTGGACTACTTGGCTTGCATGCTGATTAGATTGAAATTGAAATGTGTTAAGTGCATCTCACTGGTATGATCTCATGTTGCGATCTTTCTCACAAAAACATAAATTATTGCATTTATATTTTTGTTTTGCATTTTATTTCTTTTTTTTTCAGAAAAATCAAAAAGATTCTAGGCGTGTTTTAGCATAAGTTCGAAAAATCAAAAAGATTTTAGTGTGTTTTGATATAAAGTTGCTAAAATTTAAAAAGATTTTATTTCTGCTTTGTTTTAGATCAACTGAATACAGAAACGGAAAATTTTTATTGAAGGAATCACAATCGACGTTTACATCAGCCTATCTTCATTAAAAAGTGAAAAATTGGAAAATTATGTTTTTTTTGTTCAAATTGGTAAATCAGAAAAATTTGAGGGGTTAAAGTTGAAATTAAATTTGGTATGCAATTACCAAATTGGTTCAGTGGGAGGTACGCCCCGTACCATATGGTACGCTGGGCCGAACCACCTGGGGTATAAAATGGGAATTCTGGTATGTTTTCTTCATTTACCACGACCACCTCCGAACCTCTCTGAAAAACCCTAAATCGCCTCAGATTTGTTTTCTTGATTTCTTATATGATAACGAACCTTTGCTCGACATTTTGGTTGTTGCAGGTAGGTACATCAAATGCGCATCTTCTAGTGGTCTTGAATCTGATTATAATGCTTTCATTCGTTTGATTTTTGAGTTTAGAGTTTTCGGTTTTTCGCAAACCTGAACTCAGGGCTGGTTAAGAGACTTAGAGACAATCTCAATGAGTTTTGAATACATACACTTAGTCGGTTTTTGGTCTAGGATGAAACCATGGTGATTGATTTAATTACAAATACCATTTTGAGTGTTAAAATTACAAAAGACTCTTCGGCTGAACTGTTCTTCCGCCATACCACACGGTACGCGGCGTACCAGATTTGGTACGTGACCTATTGTGGTCCGTATCTGGTTCGTTTGACCAATCTGGTACGTGGTCAACAATTATGGTCCGCCTCGTACCAGAAGTGGTCCGTCTGATCAATCTGGTCCGTGACGCGGTCCACTGTCAAACTTTTCACAAAGTTCATTGTTTGAGCGTATAAAGTCAAACTAGAGTTGGTCTTAAGCAGTTTTGATTATATCTTGTGATTTTAATGATAATTGGTGTTTGTAATTGTTTCAGAAATGGTAGCATTAAAGTCTAATGACGAGCACAATATTTGTGCATATCTCGGGGCGTCTGCAAAGTGGAGATCTCACTTCGGAGGCATATTTGATTTTCTAAGACGATCGAGATTATACTATGATGCTACACACGAGTGTACACCGTACAAAGACTTACTTACAATGTTTTGGACATCAGCTCAAGTAGATTGTTCGGTGACACCTGCTATGATTCGTGCGAGGATTTTTCAAACATATGTTATTGTAACTAAAGAAGATGTTTGGAGGGTATTAAAATTCAATGATCAACCGACATTTCCTAAAGAGTTCAACCAGATTGATATGGTTGCTTTGTTAAGAAGAGCGAAGTATGATGGCAATATCTATGCATCCTGGTTTCTCAAAGTAAATTTATGTCCTCCATACAAGTATCCGATGCACGTGATAATCAGATGTTCTGGAAACCGACTGAGGGGTCATGAGGAATTTCATATGAAGGTGTTATCTTTCTTTACGGCTTTGGTGATGAATCGGGAATTAAACTTCTCAGGTTGGATTTTTGATTACATGAAAGAGAATATCCTGTCCAAACAGAACAAAAGTGTGATGTATCCTCGATTTATGCAAATGATATTAAATGATCTTCATCCTAATCTTCCAAAGAATCCGGATGCTGAATTAGTTTTGAAGCACATGAATGTAGTGGCTGTGGAAAAGTTGCCTACTTATCAGAAAAGAAAAGGAGCAAATGTGCCTCCTCCGTTTAAAGGTTTGATTGGCCATCTGGCAAAACCTGATTATGTAGCTCCAGCTGATGGTGCTCCAAGACATTCGGATAGTAGTGATGAAGAACTAGAGTATGATGAAAATGGTAATCCTATTGAAGATGATGAAGATCAAGATGAAGATGAACCTGAAAATCAAGAACCTGTGCAGCAAAAAAATCAAGAGCAAGTCGTTCAAGAGCCTGTTATTGAACCTGAGGAAGTTAATGTTCAAGATGATAAGATGATACATGATGTTGATGTTTCTGGAAATGATGATGATGAAAGTTCTTCGGATACAGATTCTGACTCTAGTAATTATGTGGAGATTTTGCATAATACCAGAGGTGTCCAAGTAAAGAAAGGTTCTAAAGCTCATTTGGCATATTTGGCTTCACAAAATAAAGATACTTCTAAATATGAGCATTTATCATAACGATCTGCTGATTGATAAGACGTTGATGATCCATCTTATACTCCTTCAGTGAATCAACTAGACAGACAAAGGCTGCTGATAAAGGAAAAGCTCCACTGGTCGTTACAGGCAAACATGTAAAGCATATGTCAAGACCTAAAATTATGGTAAAACAAGGATCATTCCTTGCTGATGCTCGAAAAGCTGGTAGCAGTCCGCCTAGAAAGAAGCAAAAGGTTAATCCAAAGTCTTCGATTCCAAATCAACCAACCACCAAGTCTGCTAATGTACAAAGTTCAAGTACGCCACCTGTTAGAAAGCTGATTATCAAAAATTCTTTTACTTCTGCTTCTGGTTCAACCACTGCTTGTCACACCCCCAATTTCCACTAACGGGGTTTTACCGTATGGGGTGTGAACCAGACCAGGACCCGAGTCATTAGTTACATCAAACATAAGTTAAGGGTTTGAAATGTAAATATATTTCCAAACGGGAAATATCAAACCAGAGTTAAAGTTTAGCGGAAGCTTATATAAGTTATGTTGCGCAAAACAAGCTCCCGACAAGTAAATGAAGTTCAAGATAAAGGTTTTAAAAGTAAGTTCCCAAAAATAAAGTTTAACCAGCGTACGTGCCCAAAAATCCGATTCTCCTAGCGTCCTGCAAGGCATGCATAAGAGCAAGTGTCAACTAATGTTGGTGAGTTCACATAAGCACATAAGTATACTAGTATAGGTTATGCAGTACGAATACAACAGTTTTTATTCGTATATAAGCATGTAGATTAACAGTACAATCCATATCGTAGGTAGCGAGCCTAAGTTCATGTCACTAAAACTTTGCAACCGAAGTTGACCAATTAGTTGTATGAATAATTCCTTACGTGGTTTGCCTTCCCCGTGTCTACTCGATCACGGTAAGTTTAGGCTGACATTGTCCTCAGTCCGACCGCCAGTCGGGTGGTGCATCTCGTGCCCGCTGAGTGGGGTTTGTCAGACCCCAGTAGTACTACCCAATATCCCCTCGCTATTTGCTATTAAGGGTTCGATAAGTAAGGACTTTCAAAGATAAAGCATTTTACGTGAACATGTGATATATACAGGATTTCTACTTTAATCATACATAATAGTTGTTGTGTTATCACCCTAAACCAGGTGTAACGTGTTTGCGTGTGTTATCGTCCAAAACCGGACGTAACGTAAAGGTTGTGTAACTCACCTTAGGGTGGGCTGCTACAATTTAGTAAGACTTCAGGTCTTGCGTAACTACCGAGCACCTATCGATTTTACATACGTAAGTGTGTGTCCGCACATGAGTAACATAGCCTAGACGACGGTGTTAAATCAAGTAATTCCAAATACGACGTAGGTGACAATTTCAATACGCGATAAAAATCGTTTGTTCGAAAGTAGTAAAAAATGACACTTAGATCAAATACACAAAGATTTTACGAAAATCAATACGCGTATATTATTCCAAATAATAAAAGTAGAGATCCTCGGGTATATATATATATATATATATATATATATATATATATATATATATACTAGCCGTGTGCCCGCGCGTTGCGGCGGCGATAGTGTATAGCGTGTTATTCATCATTTGTTTGCGCGTTATGATGTCGCCACAATTTATATCGCGGTATTTGTTTCTATTAGTTGATGCAACCCGATGACAATTCATAATGCGATACATGCACGTTCGGCGGCGGTAACAACTTACGTGACGCTTAGTTTTTGTTACTTTATCAATACTCTCGTGAAATATATTTCATTTTACATTTGTTAGCTTTCTCATTCGTATCATCGATTTACTCTATCAATGTCATGGGTTGTATATCTCAATTAACTAATAACAAAGCACACGAATAAGGTTTGATAACTGGTAATAAATATAGTAGTTTGAAAATAAATATCCAAACACATGAAAAATAAAACATAACTCGTTAAGTAGTAATTTTGTACTGAATGTATTATGCATAAAGGTTGTTCGTGATGTGGTTACTATGGTTGCGATAACTATTCTAATAAATATAGTTTATTGTGATCTTAGGAAACAACAAAATGTAAACAAAACTTTAAAGATTTATAGACATTTCAGATCACATAATTAATATGTTTAACACCAAGTTTAACATACAATTCCAAAAGGTGAAATCATCTACGATAGCAAACTTACACAAAGTCAACTTCGATAATATATAGTCTTCCATTAGAAATAAATTAATATGGATGAATATTTGTACAGACATATACATAGAGAGATTCAATTTGAGATCAATATTGGACGAAGAATACATGTAGTGATTGTACTTGGACCCTTTTGGATAATCTTCCATTTCGTGGGTTGGACTATTTTTTTCCCAAACCTATCAAACTATCGTCCAAAGGAGTTAACTTTTAATTGTCTATATTGGATGTTTCCTATTCGGTGCGAAGTTACCTTGGTATTTGAAAAGCTGTTCACTGGCAGCTGGTGTGTAGGTTTCATGATTGCTGCCTTACTTGTGTTTGTTTTAAATTTAAAACTGTGGGCACAAAGAAAAAAAGAAACTATAAACACATAATAGCTTTAGGATAATAGGAAAGCATACATATGTCGTGCACCGATCAAAATGAGAGCTGGAAAGATGCCAACCACCTGTAACAACAACAAAAACTATATAATATAAGAATGGGCAGCAGCTGGCCTTAAATTAACATCACACATCACAAAGTTAGAGGCAAGGGTTGATTTTCATACATAAAACTTGGAAAAGAAACCTATAAAGGAACTACTATTCTTTAACGGCCATTTTATAAACTGATATGCGCAAAAACACTTAACTGTTTTATTCTACATTTTAGGGTGGGAGGTATGCTCATTTAAGGCATGCTCTAGGCATCAAATCTTGACCATTCACATGCTGCCACATGAGAGAGAAGATTTATGTAGATTTGATGATTAAAAAGAGGGTATACTTGCCTAGGGATGATTTAGTCTCTCTCGGCATGTAACGGTCCAAAAAAAGTCAAATCTCCAATGTTTCTCTCGGCATCTCTCGGCAACACAATGCCGTTGGGGGGGAATGGATATGCCGATGCCGCGGATGATTTGTTGGTCGGTATACATGCCGAGCTCGGCATCATGTATGCCGCCTCACGCCGAGTGCCAAAAACGAGCACACCGCCCACCCTTATAAACTACTCTTGATGTGAAGGATGCTGATATAGAACTCCTGTTTGTGAAACCACTTTTCTATTGGACCAAAATCTTCCTTATTACCACTGCATTTTCTAGACTATAGACTGACGCAATCAGGTACCTTAGTTATTAGATACCCACATGCATACCCTGCTAGCTGTTAATTACTTCTTCCACTCCATATACGATAAGAAACAACAGCAACACCTAATTGTAGATATTAATCCAAACATTAATATTAAAATTACATTTAGCCTTACCAAGAGGAGGAATTGAGGTAACAACATTATATAATGCACAACACACATTAGAAGCTCCTCTTGGTATAACAAAATGCTTTTACAACTACTGCACATTATTTGATTTTGCATATTTATCTGAAACTCAAATATTGTCACTATGATAACTTTAGAAACATGTATGACCATATGACATAGCAAAAAAGTAAGAGTAAAAATACCAGACAATCGGATTAGCATAAATCTGTTCAGCATTTTTCTTTGCTTCAGAGTAAGATGCTACACTTGCATTGACTACATATAATGCTCCAGTTGTGATTTATTTGGATACAAGCATCCAACGTTTCTATCAAACGGTTGTCTGTAAGCCCGATAACTACAATCATAGGAATCTCCGGCTGCTTTAATATCAGAGTTTCCACCTACAATAAACACAATTAGCTTTGTATATTATCACATGTCAAACTCAATATAATAAACACAAGCTCTAAATATGTTTTCTTAGAATTTCACACTTTCTTGTCTCATTTAGAAATGGCCTCAAAATTCTCGATCCCCTTATATACCATTATTGCATCTTGCTTCGTAAATCAATGTCCATCAACAATTTGTAAGAGCAAGAACCAAAGTGAAACAAGAACAATAAATTAAAACTTATGTATACAATTCAATCTGGACTTGGTATGTAACAAACTTAACAAACAACAAATGTCACAAATCATTCCTTTCTCTATTTCTTCTACCATCCAAACATTGCTCCGTGAAAAAACTTCAAATCATGGGTCATGACTAAGTTAAACTGCTGATATTGTATTTCTAATAAAAACAAAAACAAACATAATTGATTTTCCCGAGTGAAAGATAGCATGATAAAGAGTAGTAGATCATAGCAAAAATTCACTACAAATCTACTTTTTTCACACTTATCACTTACATTGGTCACTCTTCACTTCTATCATCATCATTTTTCCATTTAGCCTGATCTGCAGACATCTGAATCAGTATGCAAATCAGTTTTTTTATTTTCATTGACGACTGTAAGAATAAATTAATTGCCTAATGGTACTTGGGTAACGAAAAACATGTCTCTAAATAATACTGGTTTTCGATTAACCATTCAATCGAGGTGTGTGCTTGTCTCAGGGATGAAACCATAAATCAAACCCCTAAAAACGATTTCATGAGCACATGATGGAAACCAGAAATCAAAACCCTAAAAATGATTGAATCATACCTGCAAATAACACTGGATGCAGGTACCCGAGTATGATGCGTAAGGCATAGATCCTCTAACCGTGTCGCAAACCAAAATGGATACCTTAAGAAGCGAAGAATTAGGGCTCCTATGAGGGTATACTGGAAACCAATCAGGCATAAATGATAACAAAACAAACACAGTAGATAGATCTAAAACAAACCTGGAAGGAAGATGGATCCCATTATCATTCGTCGTTGTCTCCCTCGATGTAAAAGAACCTGTAAAATCGAAGAACAAATGAAGCGATTAGACGTGAATCTGAAAAAGAGGGCGTATTAGAATTTCAAATTCCGCTCTTCGTTAAGAGAGATACGTGATTTGAATTTCAAATGTGGTTCTTCAATGCTTGAGGGTTTCTTAAAAAAGGACGTCTCTTTCTCTGTAACATCAAAAGAAAACCAAGACCATTCCTAAATGTCTTTCTTCGATGGAAGGTTGCCCAAAGGGTTCTCTGAATTTCTGTGTTGTGTGGAAAGAAAAGTGATATCACCCCTCAAAGAGGAGATTGGATTCTGCAAAAGCAAAAAGGGTTCTGGGTCGCAACTTCAAAAGGTAAAAAGCAGGTCTCCGGTTTAAAGCAATCATGAATCTAGTCGCCGGTTTAAAGGGGTAGAAGCTTGTTGTGATGGTTTTCTAAGGCTTTATCAACTTGTACACAAGGCTTCACATTTTGTACGCGTCTTAATTTTAAGACGCCTTATATTACGAAAATACCATTTTGAACAATATACATTATATAGTAGTATAGATATATATATATATATATCGAGGCGTAGTCAAAAGTGTGAAAAAAATAAAACGTCAATATATATATATATTTATATGTTGTGTCAAAGTTTCAAGAGTTTAAAGAAAATCTTTAAAAAATTCGCTTGTGTATATGTGCATGAGAAATAAATCAAATATAATATATATTTCTATGTTTAAAACTGGTTCATATTAATATTAAGGAAATCATTAATTAATTTTTTTTATCTATTTAAATCCTAACGTTTTTATATAAAATAAACGTTCAACGAGAACCCTAACGGAGTCTATGGAAATTTCACAGTCAAAATTTAATAGACACTTAATAGTAGTTTTGAGTTTTGGACCAAATGTTGTTTAAAATTGTTAAAAAGAACAAAACATCAAAAATTGGGTTCACGGGACTCGAACCCGTGACCTGGAGGCTGCAGTACAACGCCCTAACCACCGGGCTAGGGCTGGGTTTTTGTTAACAGGTCGCAAGCTGTTGATGTTATTCATGCAAAGACACAGAGATCGAACATTAAAAAAAACAACAAGCGACTTGGGGCAGGGAAGGGTCGAACTGGCGACCTTTACGTTGCAGATCAATAGCCTGGCCATTCGGCCAGACCCTGAGGATTTGTTTTAAACAGCAAGTTAAATATTTAAACAGTTGCAGTATGTTGTCATCTTCTTCATTCGTTAACCCTAAAACCCCGACCACCATAGAAGCTTAAGAAAATTTTACAGAGGCTTAAGAACAATTGAACCACGCAACAACGATGCTATAAATCAAATTCGAGGGAGTTGAAGATTACCTCTTATGCGAAAAGAATACCGGAACACGAGAATGACGATAAGTTATTCGAACCGAACCCGACACCGACGACGAACTGTGATCCCTTCACGCTCCTGCAATCACGCAGATACTACTGTTGATGTTGCGGTGATCGATGACGAAGGAGCAGGGCGGTCGAGTGGTGGCCGTACGGTGGAACTTGGCCGGAATTCTTCTCCGGTAAAGTTTTTTTTCTTCTTTTGCGGTGACCAAAACGAGAGCAACAAGAATGATTTTGTTTTTGAGGTGCATGGAATTCAAATGATGAGATGTTGGTAATAATCAAATTCATTGCAGCCATAACTCCCAATTCAATTGCAATGAATCAAGTTTGATGGGATTTCCGTTACCGAACGAGATCGTTGTCGTGCAAGAAAGAACCGACGGGTCTTAAATTCTCATTAAAAATCAAGTTTGTTGAAATGACAAACTTAGTCCCTCTCTAATTTATAAAATAAATTATAGAGTTTAGGAAATTACACTACAAGTCCTTCCAGTTCTTGCTTACTTAAAAGAGGTTTAGGAAAATGTCAAGAATTACCCCCTCGGAGTCACAAGTCATTAACTAATCCTAACGGAGTGAACCGGGAATAAATTTAACCGTGTAAATACGAGAATTTGACCGCATAAAAATCAACATATTTTATATTTAAGGCGCAAACCCTCATTGACACACGAAAAATCGTAAATACAAATTTACATTTACGGAAGTGATTCGCATAAAATCATAGATATATTCGTCACATAAAATGACGAGGTGTTCGCATGAAATCATAAGATATGATTTACATAGAATCATAAAATATAATTATTCAAGTTAGTTAACCGGCTTCCAGACTTATGTGCAAAGTTCGTGTAACTACTCTAGTTAACTGAAGTAACGGACGTTATCAAAATATAACACAAGTTATTAACGGGATTAACCTGGGAAATTACCGGTTGTCACATCATCCCCTTGTTAAGGAATTTTAATCCCGAAAATTGCCTTAATTCGTTACGGTTTCTGTGGAAGGAAAAGAAATTTTTAGGGTTGCTACATCATCCCCTTGTTAAGGAAATTTTGTCCCAAAATTTAATTCATACCTTAATTAGATGTTGAGGCCTGATCAAATAAGTGAGGATATTTCTTCCTCATCTGATCTTCTCGTTCCCACGTGAACTCCGGTCCACGCTTAGATTGCCATCTCACTTTGACGATGGGAATTTTACTTCGTTTCAATGTTTTCTCCTCACGTCCCATGATTTCCACGGGTTGTTCGATAAATCACAGATTTTCATCGATTTGTAGTTCCTCTAACGGAACTATGAGAGTGTCATCAGCTAAACACTTCCTCAAGTTCGAAACGTGAAACACGTTGTGTACTCCATCCAATTCAGGAGGTAGATTTAAACGGTAAGCCACCGGACCAATGGTTTTGGTGATCTCGAATGGTCCTACATAGCGGGGATTTAACTTCCCGCGCTTGTCAAAGCGTACGACGCCTTCCCAAGGCGAAACTTTTAGTAGTACTTTGTCGCCGACTTCAAATTCTAACGGCCTTCGGCGTTTATTTGCATAACTCTTTTGTTTATCTCTTGCCGCTTTCATGCGGTTTCTGATTTGCATGATTCTCTCCGTGGTCTCGTGTACTAATTCAGGTCCAGTGAGTTGACTCTCACCGACCTCAGCCCAACAGACCGGCGATCTGCACTTTCGTCCGTACAGAGCCTCAAATGGAGCGGCTCCAATACTGGTATGGTAGCTGTTGTTATAGGAGAATTCTACCAACGGTAAATGTGTTTCCTAATTTTTCCCAAAGTCGAGCACACATGCTCTAAGCATATCCTCGAGAGTTTGGATGGTACGTTCAGTCTGTCCATCTGTTTGAGGATGATATGCGGTACTCATATCTAAGCGAGTGCCCATCGCTACTTGTAAGGATCTCTAAAAATTTGAAGCAAACCTAGGGTCTCGGTCGGAGATAATAGACAAAGGCACCCCGTGAAGCTTAACAATCTCCTTGAGATAAATCTTTAAAAGTTTGTCTGTCTTGTCATTTTCCTTGATAGCTAGGAAATGAGCGGATTTTTTTAACCGTTCAACGATAACCCAAATCATATGGTTACCGCCAGAAGTACGGGGCAATCCCGTGATGAAATCCATCGATATTTCTTCCCATTTCCATTCAGGAATTTTAGGTTGTTGCAGTAATCCTGCTGGCTTTTGATGTTCCGTTTTGACCATTGCGCACGCCAAGCACTTGCTAACATATCTAGCGATGTCAGCTTTCATATTGGGCCACTAATATTACCCTTTTAAGTCTTCATACATTTTGTCTGAACCTGGATGGATCGAATAACGGGATTTATGGGCCTCGTCCATCACTAGTTCTCTAAGGTTTCCATGGAGAGGTATCCATATACGATCCTTATAGTAACGAAGTCCATCGGACTTAACTTCAGAAGTTCCATCGACGTCACGTAATGATTCAGATCCAAAATTTTCGTCCTTTAGGGCCTCTTTCTGAGCATCCCGGAGTCTATCTGGTAGACCCGTATGGATCGTTAATTGGAGAGCTCGAACCCTTCTAGGTTTAACATGTTCCTTTCTACTCAAGGCATCGGCCACAACGTTCGCCTTGCCTGAATGATACTTTATTACTAGATCGTAGTCGTTTAGCAATTCGACCCACCTACGTTGCCTCATGTTGAGTTCTTTATGTTCAAATATATGTTGGAGGCTCTTGTGATCAGTGAATATCGTACACTTGGTACCATATAAGTAGTGCCTCCAAAATTTCAAGGCAAAAACAACTGCGCCTATCTCTAGGTCGTGAGTTGTGTAATTCTTCTCGTGAGACTTTAATTGCTTTGACCCATATGCGATGACTTTACCTCTTTGCATTAAAACACATCCGAGTCCCTGGATTGACGCGTAACAATAGACCTCGAAGTCGTCAATCAGATCATGTAAAGATAATATAGGTGCAGTACAAAGTTTCTCTTTCAAAGCTTGGAAGACTGCCTCTTCCTTGTCACCCCATCTGTATTGAACCCCTTTGTGCGTAAGAGCAGTCAATGGGTGAGCTAACTGAGAAAATCCCTTTATAAAACAACGGTAGTAACCCGCTAAACCTAGGAATTGGTGAATTTCCGTCGGAGCTCTAGGGGTAGGCCAACTTTTAATGGCCTCGATCTTAGCTGGGTCAACGTGAATACCTTGCTCGTTGACGATGTGACCCAGAAATTGAACCTCTCGGATCCAGAAATCGCACTTAGACAATTTTGCGTAGAGTTGTTCTTTCTTTTACAATTCTAAGATTAACCGTAGATGTTCCTCGTGTTCTTCTTTCGTCTTGGAGTAGATGAGGATGTCGTCGATAAATACTATGACGAACTTATCCAGATAGGGCTTGCACACACGGTTCATGAGATCCATGAACACAGCTGGTGCATTTGTCAGCCCAAAAGGCATGACCAAAAATTCATAATGACCGTAGCGTGTTCTGAAGGCTGTCTTTTCGATGTCCTCCTCACGGACTCGAAGCTGATGGTAACCAGACCTTAAATCAATCTTGGAATAGTAATTGGATCCTTGAAGCTGGTCAAAAAGATCATCTATTCGTGGAAGAGGGTATCGATTCTTGATAGTGACCTTGTTGAGTTTGCGGTAATCAATGCACATCCTAAATGTGCCATTCTTCTTCTTGACGAATAATACTGGTGCTCACCATGGTCACGAGCTAGGTCTAATAAAACCTTTATCAAACAGTTCTTGCAGTTGGGTAGATAGCTCATTCACCGCTAGACGATATGGTGCACGCGCGATCGGAGCTGCTCCCGGAGTGAGGTCCATCCCAAATTCTACTTGTCGATGCGGAGGAATGCCACATAATTCCTCAGGAAACACCTCTGAGTAATCACGTACTATCGGAAAGTCTTCAATTTTTCTCTCCACCCTGGTTTGGTCCGTAACTGTGGCCAGGATTGCCATGTGTCCTTTCCGAAGACACTTCTGCACTTTAAGGTATGATATGATTCCGGAGACAGCACCTCCCTTTTCGCCCTAAATTGAGAGTACTTCTCCTCCTGCTACGGGTATTCGTATGACTTTTTCTTGACAAACGATTTCCACCTGATGTTTGGATAGCCAATCCATACCCACTATGACGTCGAAACTACCGATGGTAAAAGGCATAAGATCTATACTTAGTTTATGACTAGATAGTTAATGTGCAGTTTTCAACTAAGTGAGTGGTGTCAAGAAGCTTACCATTTGCTAATTCAACCGTATACCTAGCTTTTAGTGGAGTTTGGGTAGCCTTAATCAACTTACAGAACTTAGTCGAGATAAAGCTTTTCTCAGCACCAGTATCAAATAAGACATTTGCGAAGTAGTTGTTTAGAAGAAACTTACCACTAATGACATTGGCATCGTTTCTTGCTTCACCAGAACCCATAACGAAAGCTCGCCCTTTGGCGCCATCTCCACCATTCCTACCACCATCACCATCGTTGTTATTGTTGTTACGGTGGTTGTTTTTGTTGCCAACATTGTTGTTATTGTTCCTTCGAAGCTGTGGACAGTCCGTCTTTAAGTGCCCTGGTTTTCCACATTCATAACACCCCCTCGGGCCTTCATTATTCTGCCGCTGGTTACGATTCTGATTCTGATTCTGATTAGGACGATTTTGTAGTTCTCCCCAACAGTTCTTAGCCTCGTGGGCCCCCTTACCATAACGCTCACAGGTGAGTTTCTTGCATGCTCCATTGTGGTGTTGGTTGCACCGATTACAGAACGGTGCTCGTCCTTTGTACCCATTGTTATTCTAATTTCTACCACCTTGGCGGTTTTGATTACCGCCCCCGCTGTTGGTGTTACCGCTGTTAAAGTCACCCTTGGAATTGTTGTATCTCTTGTTTTGGCTGTGAGAGTTAGAGGATATCCCATTGTTGTTGCCACTACCTTTGTTGTTGTTATTACTAGACTCGTCATCTCTCTTTCTTTTCCCGTCTAGGGCAGTTTTGGCGACCTTTCTGGGTGGCAACGTTCCTTGCTCTATGGCCTGGTCAGTCAGCTTATGGGCCAACCTGATAGCATTTTGCACATTTGCAGGGTTTGAGGCAGTAACCATCCCCTTGATCTGTGGAGCTAACCCATCCACGTACCTTTCAATCCTTTTGAAGTCAGCATAAACCATCGTAGGACACAACACCGCGTACTCATGGTAGCGAGCGGTGTACTCTTCAACCTCGAAACTTACCATTTTCAAGTTCTGGAACTCACCTTCCAACCTTTTAACCTGGTCGCGAGGACAATACTCCTCCATCATGGCATCCTTAAATTCCTGCCAAGTTATAGCATTCGCTGCGTCGAGCCCTAGCATTTGGATTTGTGCGTTCCACCAAGTGAGGGTAGCTCCCTCGAGTGTAGCAGTTGCGAAATTGACCCGATTCACAACTGGGCAGTTACACATTGAGAACACCTTTTCTGACTTCTCGAGCCATCGCAATAGACCCACGACTCCCTCATCACCCTTGAACATGAGCGGCTTACAATCCATGTAAGTTTTGAAGGTGCAATGAGCTGGGCCTGGATTCGTTTCATGAAATTATTTCAGAGAATAATTTTAGAGGATGAGAAGAAAACGTAGTCAATTTTTCGTCTGTTTTACTTACCACCATTTGTTGTTTGGCTGATTTTGGGCCGCTGCTAGAGCTGTTGCAACTCCTTGGTCAATCAGATTTTGGATCTGTGCTGCGGTGAGGTGTTCAGCCATGGTTCTGTTTTCCATACGAACATTTCAATGATTAATATACCCAATATTAATTTCATTAAACACTAAACAATTATTCATGCATCGATCCATCACACGACATATTTTTTTTTAGAAACACATTGATAAAATAAAAATGTAATATCCATTACAAAATTTGAAATCCAACCATAAGGTATCTCAGTATTTGAAACATTCAAAATAAAATGAACACCCAGTCAAATTTATTTCAAAGTAACAAAATAGAAGAAAATGAGACATATTAGATCATATATCAATGACTTCGGGTCCCTCGACCTCTTCTTCTTCAGCGTTGTCTCCATTCTCTTCGAGGGGATCTTCCTCTACTGGATCAGCTGCAGGGGCTGCCTGTCCTGAAGAGTAGCCACTTGCCCGGTCAGGTCCTCGACCAGGTCTTCTAACACAGCAATCCTTGGTAAGGCAGTCTGTAGCATGTTGGCTAAATTGGCCGAGTTGGGTCTTGCCTCCAAGGTATCCACTCTATCCTCGAGTTTAATCACCCCATGGGCTAAGTTGTTGTGTGCTGTGGTTTTCACCTCGAGATCATCCTTGTTCCTTGAGTTTCAGTTTGTGTTCTTCATCCTTCGGTTCGCAGTGATCTAACCTCACTACGCAACTCGTCTATCACTACCATCATTGCAACAGTGATCTGTGGGTGGCAGAAGGGAAGATCGGGTAGTCTACCCTCGTCCGTGGGGACTCCAAATTCGCCTATAAGACTGGCCACCATGGGCCTAAACCACCGCCAATCGGACGCGTTGTCCGGGTCTCGAAAATAATGTGACTCTGCCTCATAATCCGCTTGAGTATAGTCAAGACGTTGCCTCCTGCGGGACGGTTGACGTAACAAGGATCCTTGTTCGTTCATGGGTGCCTTTCCACGTGTATGATCGGATGGTGACATATTGCCTGAACCCAGACAGACACAAACAAAGAAAAGATAACCTAATGTGAGTAATCGATTTTTGGCACGCGAAAAGAAAACGTTTTTGGGAATTGTTTTAACTAATGTTCAAAAATAGTTACAGTTTAGAATTTCTGAAAATTCTAGTTCTCTGAAACCTGGCTCTGATACCAATCTGTCACACCCCCAATTTCCACTAACGAGGTTTTACCGTATGGGGTGTGAACCAGACCAGGACCCGAGTCATTAGTTACATCAAACATAAGTTAAGGGTTCGAAATGTAAATATATTTCCAAACGGGAAATTTCAAACCAGATTTAAAGTTTAGCGGAAGCTTATAAAAGTTATGTTGCGCAAAACAAGCGCCCGACAAGTAAATAAAGTTCAAGATAAAGGTTTTAAAAGCAAGTTCCCAAAAATAAAGTTTAACCAGCGTACGTGCCCAAAAATCCGACTCTCCTAGCGTCCTGCAAGGCATGCATAAGAGCAAGTGTCAACTAATGTTGGTAAGTTCACATAAGCACATAAGTATACTAGTATACGTGATGCAGTACGAATACAACAGTTTTTATTCGTATATAAGCATGTAGATTAACAGTACAATCCATATCATAGGTAGCGAGCCTAAGTTCATGCCACTAAAACGTTCGCAACTGAAGCTGACCAATTAGTTATAGGAATAATTCCTTACGTGGTTTGCCTTCCCCGTGTCTACTCGATCACGGTAAGTTTAGGCTGACATTGTCCTCAGTCCGACCGCCAGTCGGGTGGTGCATCTCGTGCCCGCTGAGTGGGGTTTGTCAGACCCCAGTAGTACTACCCAATATCCCCTCGCTATTTGCTATTAACGGTTCGATAAGTAAGGACTTTCAAAGATAAAGCATTTTACGTGAACATGTGATATATACACGATTTCTACTTTAATCATACATAATAGTTGTTGTGTTATCACCCTAAACCAGGTGTAACGTGTTTGCGTGTGTTATCGTCCAAAACCGGACGTAACGTAAAGGTTGTGTAACTCACCTTAGGGTGCGCTGCTACAATTTAGTAAGACTTCAGGTCTTGTGTAACTACCGAGCACCTATCGATTTTACATACGTAAGTGTGTGTCCGCACATGAGTAACATAGCCTAGACGACGGTGTTAAATCAAGTAATTCCAAATACGACGTAGGTGACAATTTCAATACGCGATAAAAATCGTTTGTTCGAAATTAGTCAAAAATGACACTTAGATCAAAGACACAAAGATTTTACGAAAATCAATACGCGTATATTATTCCAAATAATAAAAGTAGTCAAAAATGACAATTAGCGTTTTTGCTTGATGTATTTTACCCTAAACCTATATATATATATATATATATATATATATATATATATATATATATATAGAGGGTAAGGATCATGTAAAAACCACATCTTTTTGCGAAACCTAAAAACTAATACTAAAACCTTCATAACTTTTTTCATACGATCATATTTATAAAAAAAAAATTGCACCAAAAACTTTAAAATTATGAGTTCTTTAATTCTGGAAAAAAATTTTAAAAAACATTAACGTCTCGTCGATTTTTTATTAGTGCACATGTGCACTATTAATAAAACTCATACATATAGTATGCGTTAATGTTTTTTTTTTTTAGAAAAATCGCATCAAATACGTTATAATTTTGTTAGTTTTTCGTGGTTTTTTATTAGTGCATATGTGCACTAATAATAAAGCACTTTATACGTGTCCTATACATTAATATTTTAAAAGAGAAATTGCACCATAAATCTTATAATTGTGTTATCTTTAACTCTGAAAATATATTTAACGTTTTAAAATTTTTTAAATTTTATGCTACACATGTGCACTATAACTAATAGTTATAGTGCATATGTAGAATTATCATTAGTTCTATGAATATTTTAGTTTTTTTAAATGTTTTTAACCTAAACAATATGTTTTCGCATGACAATTCTCATTTGTGTAGTACTAATGAAAATGGTGCACATGTGCACTAATAATACACATGTGCACTAATTTATTTTTCGAAATATCAATTTCTTTTACAGAATCAAAGACAATAGAATTTTAAGATTTTGGTGTAAGTTTCATAGAAAAATATTAACATATGTGAAAGTTATAAAGGTTTTAGTGTTAGTTTTTAGGTTTTCGCAAAAAAAAGAGTTTTCGCAGGATCCTTACCCTATATATATATATATATATATATATATATATATATATATATATATATGTAAGGAAATGATTTTCTGAGTCAACCGGATCAAGACGAAGATTTCCGGTTGAAGATATGTTCAAGCGGAAGAACGCTCAAGCGGAAGCTTTTGTCAACCGGAAGCTCAACCGGAAGAACATTTCCGGGTGAACTCTTTTATCCAACAGAATAAAGAGTTCAACCGGAAAAGTACTGGAATATTACTTTTGCAGAATTCAGACCTGCAACAACTTTCATTCTTCCAAAGTCACATCCTAGCCGTCTCCTACTTATAGATAAATGCATTTTGCACATTTCCTCTTTTGTATGTTTACTAATGTTCTTTTAGTAAGTTTATTGTTTGACTTTTATATACGGTTAGATTAGCCCGTATGAGATCAACGGCTGTAGTTGATCTCCTTAGTACTATTTATAGTTGTTAGCTAGTTCAATCACAAGTACCAGATTGTAACCCATTTCAGTGCTTACACTTGTAACAGTTTGAACTTGAGTTAATGCAAATAGTACCGAGAAATTTATTATCTTGTGTTCACTAGTTTATGCAATCAATACATTCAAACTACAAGTATAAGTAAAACAAAGCTTAAGTAAAAACAAGTATGATACAACTTCATTCCGCATGGTTGTGATCTGCATGTAAAGAGTTCTTGTTCTTGATTATTTCTCTGAGTAATCAACGGTCCTACAAGTGGTATCAGAGCTTTGGCTCTACACTTTGAATACTTCTAGTGCTTCAAAGTTGATACTTTACTTGCTCACTTGAGTTTTTACAAGCTTTTTTCTGTTTTACAAACTGTTTTTCACAATGACTGACTTAACTCTTGGTTCACTAAATGGTAGCTCTAACAAACCACCAATTTTCACTCCTGATGACTTTGATACTTGGAAACTCAGGATGGAAGGTTTTGTTAGAAGCCTAGACAGACGCATTTGGAAGAGGTTGACTGTAGGTCCTTATAGTCCAACTGTTCAATCTGCTGATGATGCCGAAGTGCAAATACCAAAACCACTAGACAAATATGTTGAAGCTGATTATAATGAGCTTGAATATGATCACAAGGCCTACTGGACACTCCAGGCTACATTACCCAACTCTATACTGGTAGGGTTTAAAGGGTATAAGACAGCAAATGGCTTGTGGAATGCTCTCAGTGAAATGTATGAAGGGTCTAGTGAGGTTAAGGAAAACAAAAAGGATGTTTTGAAACAAAGATATGAAAACTTCACTTACAAAACTGGTGAATCTATGACCAATCAGTATCTTAGATTTGTTTCACTTCTTGATGAATTGCAAAAGGTAGAAGTAACAATAGAACAGGCTGATGCTAACAGGAAGTTCCTAAGATCCTTACCTCCAATGTGGACTGTTTACACAGTAAGCATTAGGGAGTGCAAGGACCTCAAAAAGCTTAAACTAAGTGAACTCCATGGAGTCCTTAGTGCTTATGAAATGGAGCTTAATCTTAAGCAAAACAACTTTCCTGAGGCATCACCACAGTTGCAAACCACTGCTTTGGTTACAACTGATTTTCAACAGATCTCAAATTCTTCTCAATATCACTCACCCTCAGTCAGTTTCAATGAGCCAACTAGATGCTCAGAGAGTTCTTCAACATTGTTTGACAACTCCCACTCTGCCTATGTGGCAACTGACTCATCTCAAGGATTCACACGTGAAGACTTGGAATGCATAGGGGCAGATGATCTGGAGGAAATGGACATTTTAACTCAATTAGCTATGGTTTCTGTAAGAGCCCAAAGGTTTTATAAGAGAACAGGAAGAAATTATAAAGGGTCAAAGGGATCACCAATTGGGTTGGATAAATCTAAAGCTAAATGTTATAATTGTCATCAACTTGGTCATTTTGCTAGGGAATGCAAGCAGCCAAGGAGAGATGGACAGAATAACAACAACAATGTTCAACAGAGATCAAATCATGGAAGCAACAACAGCAGCAGTCAACAGAACCACCGCCACCGATTCCTCCTCTCTTCTCGGTTTTTCGAGCCTCACTCATTGTGAGTGTTCCAAACCCATTTCTCCTATGTTTACTTACATGTTTAACCACCCAATGGAACCCTCAAGTCTTGACAACTAAACCAAATCAAGCAAGAATGCTTGTAGTTTGTTTGATCAACTAACAAAACTCTTCTCTTTACCTCCTTTCTTCCAAGATCAAACACCCTTTTTGGTGTCTTTGAGACTTAAAATAGCCAAAGGGTGTGGTGAAACACATTTGTGAAATCAAATTGAAAGTAACTAGTGTGCACCATGATTCTTGTGATTATGAAATCAAAAATTTCATAGTTAGTTGATTTAACAAAACTCAAGCCTCTTCATGTTAATAAAGAAAATCATAAGAGGTAACTAACTAAGATGATAAAATGATAAAATGCTTGTATGGTTAATTTGTCCTAACACAAATGTGTTAGTGATTGTTATTTAAATTTTGTCCTAACACCAATGTGTTAGTGATTGTTATTTAATTTTTCTCCTAACACCAATGTGTTAGTGATTGTTATTTAATTATTGTCCTAACACAAATGTGTTACTGATTGCATTTATATTTATTTTGTCCTAACACAAAATGTGTTAGTAGATTTCCTTTAATTTAATTACTTGGTCCTAACACAAAGTGTTAGTAGATATGAACTCATAATCATGTTATAAAAATACTAAGTAAATGAAAGGATATGATAAACATGTTAATGGACTTGCTTAAAAACTAGATTAAAAACCATGGTAATTTTTACATATTTTGTCATGACAAATAAAAGAGACAAAAAGAATATTTCTTGATTTAGTAAAAATATAACACACTAAATGTGTTATAAAAATTCCAAGACAAAAGGAATTTACTAGATTTTCTTACTAAAAATGGAAAGAATGATATTTACGTCAAATGATTAGTTGACATAAATTCTTGGATTTATTACAAGTTTTTAAACAATTAAAAACATGATATAAAAGTGGAAGTTTCTATAAAAAGGCATTTGTAGAAATAAATATGTTTTATAAAAGACTTTTATAAAAATAATCAAGCAATTAATTATTTTTATAAACCTTTATTTTTACTTTGATGAATCAAAGTAATCAAAACGGAATTACGTTGCGTAGTAATAAATCCGGGACCATACGGCGATATACGCGAAAACGTAAACGTTAGAAATTTTGAACCAAACCACTTATCATTGTTCTATTAAAACAATCCAAAAGTTTATAATAAATAAACTTTTATAAATCCAAGCGTCGCAAATTAATATTTTTAGAACAATGATTATTTCATACAAAAGAAATATTAAACGATTTCGAAATATTAAATGATTAAATGTCAAACGATTCATGTTTTAAAATGAAATGAATAATTATTCTTGACGATTAATTATTCACAAAAGGATATAAACTATGTTTTATTCACCAAGTATTGTTAATCATAAATTATTTAAAGATAAATTATAACTTGCATGATTAACAAATCAAACACATAATTATTTAATAAAAAAAATAATTATACGAACTTGTAAAAATAATAATAAACATTATTATTTTTAAATTCAATATTCAGGACTTGATTGAACTAATTAATTGTTTAATCTTTTATTATATTTATTGAACATAAATATAAAACATCACAAAAGTATTTATTTAATAAATACAAGCTAACGTGTTTTCAAACGAATACAAACATGATTAAAACGTCAAGACTTGACCGGTATCACTTGGGTGACTTATGCTACTCAAATGATTATAGACCCGATGCATATGCTTATTTAATTATTTAGGACGTTACGTGCTACCATTCATACACTGCTTATTTACCGCTTATCTGTTGAATCTGTGAGTTTCACGGCCCCTTTTCTGTTAACTGTTTTATACTTTGGGGGGAGAAATCATGAAAATGCTTTTACTTAATATTATGGTTTATCTGTTAGCCGTATGACTACTTGTTCTCTTACTGATTGCCCAATTTGGTACATTATCGTTATAAACATTTGTACAACCGTATCCCACCATTAATTGATTTCAATTAGTTCTGTACAAAATGATAGCTAGTGAATAGATCTATTTGGGTTGACAACCCTACCCTAACTGGTAGCTCCAGTTCTGACTCCGGATTGTCTGGGGGTACACGTCAGTTATTCTGCTATGTTTAACATCTCTGGGCAAGAGATGCTATGGGTGGGTAAACCGTTACTATTTGAAATCAAGGTTCAGGTGAGTTCATACATCCACAATGGTAAACCAATGTAATATTTAAGTATACTGAAACTGTTTTACCAACTTTAAACGTAGAGTCATAAACCTGTGAACCTCACCAACTTTATGTTGACCTTTTAAACTCGTGATTTCTTAGGTAATTAATGCAACCTTCGGAGGACATGCAAATGGGGCTTAATCATGCTATCGGACCTGCACTTGGAGTCATAGTCCCAACCTATCAAAATAAACCGTTTTATGTTTTAACGTTAATTTAGACTTTATGTTTTCCAAATGTAAGACATTATCATTTCCACTATTTTTTCGCTTCAATTGAAATGACGTAATGTTTTATGAAGTTTAAATTTATTAGATGTTGTTCTATGTATCATCGACTATGATTCCATTCTCGCTCACACCCGATACCGTTGACCGGGGTGTGACAGATTGGTATCAGATCCGTGGTTATAGCGAACCAAGATAAACAAACAAACAAAACGAAAACCAAACCTGGACTATAACCCACTCCTAAGCTACCATTTGCATGAAAGACCTCATCTTCAACATGTTTACTTCTGCTAGATTATATGTTACTTATACATTGATTCCTATGCCGTTATGATGTTACTGACACATGTTTCATGTGGGAATATTTATCGCAGAGATGGCTTCCAGAGAAGTCATTTGCATTGCCGATTCCGACGGGAAGCAAAGTGTGGAGGACTACACTCCATCACCCGATAACCCAACACCTGAGGACTACACGCCCTCACCAGAGGACCACATACCTTCGAGCCCCGAGTTAGAGGCGGCTACTGTGGGTACTATCCGCCGATCCATCATACCTTCCAGTTTTCTGAGGCCACTTAGGCCATTGACCTCAGATAACACACCAGACCACCCTGCTCCCACCGCCACTGCTGGCGGTGAGGGCCCCATTGGTGCTTCAAGCACCACCGACCCCTTTGCAGGCCGTGATCGGTCTGTAAAGACCTATGTCGCCGCACCTGGTGGCAGTAGATGAGGATACACCCCGGGACGGGCGCCTGGCCCATCCCGGAACCGTGAGGCTGGTGCTACCCTCGAGGAGCCTGCGCCCAAGAGGCGTTATGTATTCGAGCTACCTCACTTAGCTTGGATGCAGGACCAGGTACATGCCTAGAGGATCGAGGAGGAGATCCCGAGCAGCTATGCACGGGGCGAGTCCTCTCTTCCCGATCCCTCCCACCGTGTCCCGATGGGCATCTCACCCTTCACCGGGGAGCCCATACCTAACACACTACCTCTCTTGGTAGCCCGCCGGAGGCGTATCGAGACGGACCTAGGTGAGCTTGATGCTGACGCCGCCCAGCTTCCGACCACTGAGGAGGTTAGGATCCTTAGGGATCGGATATCCATGCTGGTGAGACGCATGTGCGCCACTGATAGCGCCATGGACACCCTTCATGCACACATGACTAGGGTTAGCATGGCCAGCACTGACCTGCTTCTCTCGCACGAGAGTCTTTAGAGGAGAGTCACCGCACTGGAGCTTGTATCTGGACGACTCCTCTCCACCCTCCTTGCCATGACCCAGGTCCCGACCTTCTTTGTCATGCCCCCAGGTCCACCACCACCACCACCTTTTTAGGTAGATTTGACCTAGTCTTTTGATTGCCATTTTATAAATGAAACATGTTATCTTTTGACTATGATCGGGACTGCGAGCCCATGATGAAAAACTTGTTTATTTTGAATATGCTTTATATGTAATATGGTGGATAAACATTGGATGTATTATGATTATGATTAATGTTATATCTTCTTGTGGTTATGGAGTTATTATTATCTTGTTATGGTTGTGTTGTTTATATTTATGATTACTATGACACGTTATGTTATTTCATCCTTTCTATCTTACGTTTCTTGGTTGAGTTTGTGTCACACCCCAACCGACGGCGGAAGATGTCGGGGCGCGATGATTGTCCAGATGCACATGACAACTAAATCAAGTTGTAATACTTAAACATGCCCTTTTTCATTAATCAACTAAAGATATTGTACAATAAAGTTAAACATACAAAATACATATTAACTGATTTAAAGTCTTTAATCTAGGTCCAGCAATCCTAGCGTGATCACAACATAGCTCATGTATCGGTTCCTGCAACATGTATAAAATCAAGTGTCAACTACAAAAGTAGTTGGTGAGCAATCCTGGTTTAAGTATATATATATATTTTTACTGAAAAACATGCGAAGTGTCATATGTTAGAATAATGGGAAACATAACATATCAGTATAATTGGCAAATAGAAAACCTATTGAAAACCTGTTGAAATCCCTTGAAATCCACCTATTGACAATTCCTACCACACATTATATAACACATAATTCATTCACAGAGCACATACGCATTTGCAATTGAGAACCATTGGAAAGCTTTTCGATATAAGATACATGTTACACCCCGAAGTGAAAAATGAGAAAAGAGGCAGAGATTACTCACAATTCAGATTACCAGTTAAAGGAATCACCCTACTAATGATAATAAGAATTGAATATTGCATCACATACCAGTATTTAAAAAGGGGGTTTAGAATTACTCACCTGACGAGTTAATTGGAAACGAGAGATGGAACAAATTGCGAGAGATAACAAGCTGAAGATTATCCTAATGAAATGAACATGCTAAATGAATATAGGAACGCATGATGAATGAGGAATTAAAGGAGTTTAGGTTTTTGTGTGATAAAAAGACCATTTTACCCTTTTATTGGTAATTTATTTAATAATTAATTCATTTATCATTTTTGAGCTCATATACACTTATTATATGTATAAATATGTTCTAATACCAAAAGTCAAGTTTCAATACTTTCTGGTTTATTTGATATTTAATAATCATATTCAAAACCCTAATTTTGAAATAATTATCAAATAAATAGTAAAATATTTTATAAAATTAAATAAAATTAGTGATTTTACTTAGAATATTATTTTATAACATATCTTAAAAGATTAACCCAAAAATTAACTTGTTTGTTGGGTTTTTGCAAAACAACGTCATAAAAACCCTAATTTTGATGTATTTATTAAATAAATATCAAAACAATTTATAAAATTGTAAAAACTTAGGGCTTTATTCATTATGATATATTATAATATTCCTCAAAATAGTAAACCTTAATTCAATACCGTTTACTCAATTTGGGCAGAACAACGACCCGAAAACCCTAATTTTGGCACATTTTTATATAAAATACCAAACGTTTAGATATCATGAAATTGACTTAGGGGTTCTTTAATATATGTTATAACATCATACCCTTCAAAAACTCAGACCCTAACTCCTTCCCGATTACCCAGAATTGAAGAAACATGTTAAGAACCCTAATTTTAAGCATAGTTTTAAATCTCTAATCTAGACATGGAATTAACTGAAATTAGCATGGGGCTATTGTAGAGCATACCTAATAAGAGTGGACTGCAGAAACTGAGCTTCAAAAACCTCCTGGATTGATTGAATTTGAGAGAGGAAGATTCGGTGACGAACTAGGGTTTTTAGGATGAAGATTTGATGAATTGGTGATGAATTTGGAGTGTTAAGGGCTGTATTTATAGTGTTATGGTGCGCAACTGAGAGTAGACAACACATATGGTGACTAATCAACTAAAAATGACGCGTAGACGGAGTAAATTGGGCTGCAAGCAATGAGAACGTGGCTGAAAAATGGCCAAAATACGTTCTGGTGCAGATACGGTCTTCGCGTATCGCGCGGACCAGTATATATCCCCTCGCGATACGCGAGGGGGGGGGGTGGCCAGAATTGATTTTATTTATTTATTTTTTTCTTTTTACTCGTTCTCCCTCGATTTAACTCGATAGCGTCTAAAATTTTACGAGCAACTTATAATGACCTTATAAAACATTAAGGAACATCAAAATATGATTTTTGAAATTTACGTGATTCCCGGTTATTAACGGAATCGCACGAAAAACGGTAAATTCATTTAATTGCGTTTTAATTAACAAAATTGCTTTAAAATTTATCCAATTGATTTTTAAGGTTATAAAATGATTGTAGGATATTTTAAAATATATATTTTGAGATAGAAACCCCGAGATTCCCGGTAAACAATAAATCGAATATCGAAATCGCGTAAAAGCACAAAATTGCTTTATTTTTGTTTTAATCAAATCGTTTAACCTAAAATTTTCCAAATTTATTACTTTGCTTTAAAAAATGATTATCGAGTATCCCGAACATGATTTAATTGTATATTTTAGACAAATTCTTTTGATGATCATTAAATCGAAATTCCATTTGTGTGACAAGTTCAGATTCGGGTCGGGTTCTGTAATTGGGTCGGACACAGGTGTTACAGTCTCCCCTACTTTAGGAAATTTCGTCCCGAAATTAGAAGAGATATTTGAGCTAAGAGGAAGAATATATTGATGGTGATAGGGAATTTGATACAAACAAACAACCAATGGTCAGTTCTAAGTTCGATTCCTAATTCATTTTTAAAGTACCTTTGATGCTTATATATAGGGTGTACCGCAGCTAACCCACCACATCTGTAATACTTTAAGAATGCGCTAGTCATCTTACGAAGAACTACCATTTCCATATAATAACGAATGATTTTAAGATCGTGATAGAGATTGAATAACATCAGATATAATGGATCGTAAGATGATTAGATTCTAAAGCTAAGATTATGATTATACGAGCAACTGAATAAACAGATTATGGATTTGATTTATCGCCGTCTCCCCTACTTCAGGGAAAAGACCGGTGGAATATGAAGAGAGTGGTGGGGGTAACATGATTGACTTTTAAATTGTTGAAACTAATATTTTGACATTAAGTCAAGAATATCATTCCACACAATAAAATGGGATCACAGATTTCTTAACAAGAGATCACTTCGGGTATTGGTGAGCTAGATGGGTAGCGAGCCACATCCAAATCACCCACGAGATGTGAGGTCTAGTTAATAGTCTGGATTAATAATTGGCTAAAACCCAAAATTAACGCCTATGACCAAAAACCAAATGTACGCTAAGCCGGCATCACATACAATTGTTCAGGTGTAGTACGCATAAGTTTTGGACTGGCCAGTGTGAACATAACATGAATTTGGAATTAGAGACGTTTCATTACTTACCGTAATTTCATTGTCACTAAAGATGATAACGATGTAAAAGGAATTTTTAAGAGGAATACTTGATTAATCCATTTGAAGAAAAGATGGTGATACAATACAAAATTATTATTTAAATGAATCACCATTCAAATGATAATACGAATTGACCACTTGACATTGAATTTGCAAATCATTTATTTGAATGAATCACCATTCGTATGATAATGCAAATTAGATATCACAATCTTTTCTAGATTAGGATCAAGTAAGGGAATCAGATTAAACCATACTTTGAGAAAGTTCAGGAATCACTAACGGATAATCATTCCGTATAGGGATAACGTTAATAACGAGAATTGATCTTGGAGGAACAAGTTATTCTTTGAAGAAATTCATAATATAAGGGTTTCGTTTTTCCGATGATGAGTCCATTGGACTGGTGATGTACATCCGAGATGTATCATCTTTAATGAATGGTTGTTCCTCAAAGTGGGGAACTAGATCGAATGAATCTTGATAAAGTGATAATGCAACATGTATTCTTTGCATAAGTAATTGGATTCTGAGAAATGATAAGATCGAGAAAGATAAAAGTTTTATTTCATCATGATAAACATACATCGCTACAACAAAATCGATAACGGTTTCTAGTCCTTGCTAAGCTTGAATTGAGTACGTCAAACATCGTTCAGGTTGAAATTCAGGTATGGACTCCATGGTTTGCATTGTTGACTGGAGGGTTGGGAATATTTGCAAAAGTGAGCAGAGGACAAGTATTTCTGAAGTGTCCAGGTTGACCACAATTATAACAGGCACGAAAAGGAACAACAGCGGTCTGAGCAGGTGCTGAAGCCACAGGTTGAATTATTTGAGGTTGAGCTCTTGGAGGTAGACGACATGCTTTTTGAAAATGACCATATCGATTACAATTATAGCATATACGGCAAGGTGAGTTTACGGGATGATGATGTTGGCAGGTATTACACAAAGGGTAAGGACCATTATATGGTTTCTTAACTGGTGGAGCAATGGGAGCAAACTGAGATATGGGAATAGCGGGAATGGCAGTGGTGGATACGACAAAGTTCATAGCCTTCCTCTTTTTGTTGTTCGTGTTGGCAGACGAAGATTCAACATGAACTTCTTTGTCAACTCCCGTCTTTTTGGTTTTAACTTCCTTCTTGTGTCCTTTCCGGGTCAAATTGCCTTTTCTAACATGATTATCAGTCAACCTTTTTCCGAGACGCATAGCATCGTCGAGTGTTGCGGAATTGCTTCCCCATACAGCGTCTTGGATGAGCATAGGCAAACCACCGATGTATTTTTCAATGCACCGTTGTGTTGAGAGGACCGAATCAGGTAACAGGAGCTTCAGTTCTTGGAAACGATCGATATAGGCTTGGCTTTCTCCACTTTCTTGTTCCAGATCGTGAAATTCATCTTCTAAATTCTTCATCTCACTACGCGGGCAGTACTCTTCTTTCATTATATCCTTGAGTTGATTCCAAGGCAAAGCTAGAGCGTTTTCAGAACCACGAAGTCGTTTCTCGCCATTCCACCAGGTAAGTGCTTTCTTGGTTAAGAGAACTGGTAGCATGACGGACTTTTAAATTCTCGGGACAATCACTGTTGGTGAAGGTGTTCTCCATACCCTCGAACCACTGGAGTAGACCAGTAGGCCCTTCAGATCCAGTGAACTTGGGAGGGTTACAGGAGTTGAAGTGTTTAAAGGAACAAGTGGTGGCAACACCATGATGGGTAGGATTAGCGGTTAGGTTTTGTTGAAGTTGCAGCACCATGTTTGGGATGACCTTTGCCATTTGTTTGGCAATTAGCGAGGCCATCTTACGGTTTGAGTTGTTATTGCGTTGCCCGTTGAAGTGAATCGACATTCTAAAGAGAAGGAATGTTCGTGAGATAATAGATAAGGCATGGTTGATAATTGATTTTGGATTATAAAGGAAATATTTCATAAAACATATGAATTTCAGAAATCATGAGGTTTTAAACAAGGGATAGAGAAGAAATCATGTTGTTTTAGTATAACATAATGGAATGGCTTTCGTTCCTCGATTGAGAAACTACAACCCGTGACTAATCAGAGTTATTTGGGATTCATAGCAGTAATTGACATGCTTTGGCCTAATAGGTTCCAACACTCTCACCAAAGACTTCTAGGTAGGCATCCCGGTCCACACGGTTGATCAGGTTATATACGCAATGCCTGCCTAGATAGACCTCCAGCTACCGGTGCCTTCCCCCTTCCAGTTACTACATGTCTACTGCTAGGAACCTAACTCTGACGGAATTTTCAAAATCAGAATTTTCAAAATCCTAAAATGGCACGTAAGGCACCATTACTAAGGATAGAGGCTAGGAAGCCAGAAGGGATTAATGTATATGTGTGTGTCAAGTGTTAAGGCAACGGTGAGAATTAAGAGAGGCAAGTTTAAGCAGCATCTATAGACATAATATAATAATAGGCATGCAGACATGAGTTAATCATGTAGGACACCTAAGGCATATAGTCTAGGTCATCCGGTTCTAATAACCTAAATCCCTATAGCCAAGGCTCTGATACCAATCTGTCACACCCCAACCGACGGCGGAAGATGTCGGGGCGCGATGATTGTCCAGATGCACATGACAACTAAATCAAGTTGTAATACTTAAACATGCCCTTTTTCATTAATCAACTAAAGATATTGTACAATAAAGTTAAACATACAAAATACATATTAACTGATTTAAAGTCTTTAATCTAGGTCCAGCAATCCTAGCGTGATCACAACATAGCTCATGTATCGGTTCCTGCAACATGTATAAAATCAAGTGTCAACTACAAAAGTAGTTGGTGAGCAATCCTGGTTTAAGTATATATATATATTTTTACTGAAAAACATGCGAAGTGTCATATGTCAGAATAATGGGAAACATAACATATCAGTATAATTGGCAAATAGAAAACCTATTGAAAACCTGTTGAAATCCCTTGAAATCCACCTATTGACAATTCCTACCACACATTATATAACACATAATTCATTCACAGAGCACATACGCATTTGCAATTGAGAACCATTGGAAAGCTTTTCGATATAAGATACATGTTACACCCCGAAGTGAAAAATGAGAAAAGAGGCAGAGATTACTCACAATTCAGATTACCAGTTAAAGGAATCACCCTACTAATGATAATAAGAATTGAATATTGCATCACATACCAGTATTTAAAAAAGGGGGTTTAGAATTACTCACCTGACGAGTTAATTGGAAACGAGAGATGGAACAAATTGCGAGAGATAACAAGCTGAAGATTATCCTAATGAAATGAACATGCTAAATGAATATAGGAACGCATGATGAATGAGGAATTAAAGGAGTTTAGGTTTTTGTGTGATAAAAAGACCATTTTACCCTTTTATTGGTAATTTATTTAATAATTAATTCATTTATCATTTTTGAGCTCATATACACTTATTATATGTATAAATATGTTCTAATACCAAAAGTCAAGTTTCAATACTTTCTGGTTTATTTGATATTTAATAATCATATTCAAAACCCTAATTTTGAAATAATTATCAAATAAATAGTAAAATATTTTATAAAATTAAATAAAATTAGTGATTTTACTTAGAATATTATTTTATAACATATCTTAAAAGATTAACCCAAAAATTAACTTGTTTGTTGGGTTTTTGCAAAACAACGTCATAAAAACCCTAATTTTGATGTATTTATTAAATAAATATCAAAACAATTTATAAAATTGTAAAAACTTAGGGCTTTATTCATTATGATATATTATAATATTCCTCAAAATAGTAAACCTTAATTCAATACCGTTTACTCAATTTGGGCAGAACAACGACCCGAAAACCCTAATTTTGGCACATTTTTATATAAAATACCAAACGTTTAGATATCATGAAATTGACTTAGGGGTTCTTTAATATATGTTATAACATCATACCCTTCAAAAACTCAGACCCTAACTCCTTCCCGATTACCCAGAATTGAAGAAACATGTTAAGAACCCTAATTTTAAGCATAGTTTTATATCTCTAATCTAGACATGGAATTAACTGAAATTAGCATGGGGCTATTGTAGAGCATACCTAATAAGAGTGGACTGCAGAAACTGAGCTTCAAAAACCTCCTGGATTGATTGAATTTGAGAGAGGAAGATTCGGTGACGAACTAGGGTTTTTAGGATGAAGATTTGATGAATTGGTGATGAATTTGGAGTGTTAAGGGCTGTATTTATAGTGTTATGGTGCGCAACTGAGAGTAGACAACACATATGGTGACTAATCAACTAAAAATGACGCGTAGACGGAGTAAATTGGGCTGCAAGCAATGAGAACGTGGCTGAAAAATGGCCAAAATACGTTCTGGTGCAGATACGGTCTTCGCGTATCGCGCGGACCAGTATATATCCCCTCGCGATACGCGAGGGGGGGGGGGGGTGGCCAGAATTGATTTTATTTATTTATTTTTTTCTTTTTACTCGTTCTCCCTCGATTTAACTCGATAGCGTCTAAAATTTTACGAGCAACTTATAATGACCTTATAAAACATTAAGGAACATCAAAATATGATTTTTGAAATTTACGTGATTCCCGGTTATTAACGGAATCGCACGAAAAACGGTAAATTCATTTAATTGCGTTTTAATTAACAAAATTGCTTTAAAATTTATCCAATTGATTTTTAAGGTTATAAAATGATTGTAGGATATTTTAAAATATATATTTTGAGATAGAAACCCCGAGATTCCCGGTAAACAATAAATCGAATATCGAAATCGCGTAAAAGCACAAAATTGCTTTATTTTTGTTTTAATCAAATCGTTTAACCTAAAATTTTCCAAATTTATTACTTTGCTTTAAAAAATGATTATCGAGTATCCCGAACATGATTTAATTGTATATTTTAGACAAATTCTTTTGATGATCATTAAATCGAAATTCCGATTTGTGTGACAAGTTCAGATTCGGGTCGGGTTCTGTAATTGGGTCGGACACAGGTGTTACAGTTTGCGTGTAACATGTTATGGCAATTGATGTATGTCGTGGCAGTTATTCTCGAGCATGTAATAACACCATTTACATATTATCTAAAATTTCTTTATGTTGACAATTGTAACTTAAAGCGAAATCATGCCGCCACGATGCCGAACCACCAGAAACACTTCACCTCCTCCTGCTATGACCGCTGCTGAAATTGAGGAGATGATTGCTCATCGAGTCACTGAAACTATAGCTGCTGCTGAAACCCAACGTCAAAACGACGATGGGGCACGCGGTAAGGACGAACTGACCAATGTTAGAAAACCTTAGACTACAATTCTAAAAATTGTATTCAAACGTTTCAACCTAACAAATGCAGGCCCATGTGAATGTTCATACAAAGACTTTATGAACTGCAAGCCCTCGAATTTCAAGGGTTCTGAAGGCGCTGTTGGTTTAGTTCGCTGGTTTAAGAAAATGGAGTCTGTCTTCCGCATAAGCAACTGCCCTGAGCAGTACATGGTCAAGTATTTCACATGCGCACTGACTGATAGCGCTCTGACTTGGTGGAACTCCCATGCTGATGCTATGGGAACTGATTTGGCTTACGCCATGACATGGGACGAACTCAAACAACTGCTTCGCGAAGAGTACTTTCCTAGAGAAGAACTTTAGAAACTCGAAGCTGAGTTCTGGAACCTATCCATGAATGGAGCCGATGTTGCTGGCTATACCAAAAGGTTCTGTGAGCTCGCTCACCTCTGTCCGACCATGATCACCCCACAGTACAAGAAAATTGAACGGTACATCTGGGGACTTGCACCTCATATCCAAGGGAATGTCCTTTACTCAAATCCTCAGACTTTTCAAGATGCTGTGCACCTGGCTCACAACCTTGTTTACCAAGCTAACTGTCAAGGTGTGAGCCTTGGCAAGAAACAGTCTGAGAATAAAACCCCTGATGCGAGTACCACTCCCTCCTCAAGCAAGAAGCCTGACAACAAGAGAAAACGATGATTATGGAAGAATCGTGATGAGAAGACCTCTACCAAGGAAGCTGAACCAGTGAAAGTCTACGCTGCTACTACCCCTGCTCATGTTGTCCGAAAGACCGGATACACCGGTGGAGCACCCTTGTGCAACAAATGCAACCTCCACCACACTCTCGATTGTGGAAACGTCTTCTGCAACATTTGCAAGACGAAAGGGCATGTAGCACGGCGATTGTCCGAAGCGCACCTGTTACGGTTGCGGAGCTACCAGACACTTCAAGAAAGACTGCCCGAAGGCAAGGAACCAGGACCCTAATCAGGCTAGAGGAAGAGCCTTTATGATCAATGCCGGAGACGCTCGCCGTGACCCTAACACGGTGACGGGTACGTTTCTACTATATAATCATTTCTCTTTTGTTTTATTCGATACTGGTGCCGATAGAAGCTTCGTGTCTACCGAATTTGGCCAATTACTTGAAATTACTCCTGTTGCCTTAGACACTAAGTTCACAGTAGAATTAGCAAACGGAGAATTAGTAGAAACTGGTATAATCTATCAAAATTGCTCAATAGAGCTCTCTGATCATTCCTTCAGCATTGATTTAATGCCCGTTGAATTAGGAAGTTTTGATGTAATCATTGGCATGGACTGGTTATCAAAGAACCATGCGGAAATTGTGTGCCATGAGAAAATAGTTAGAATTCCCCTCGCAGATGGTAACACTCTAAACGTGCAAGGCGAAAAGAGTGGAACCAAACTAAATCTCATATCTAGTATGAAGGCACGAAATTTCCTCCGTAAAGGATGTCATGCCATCCTAGCACATGTAACTGAGAAGAAACCGAAGGAGAAACGTATGGAAGATGTTCCCGTTGTTTGCGAATACCCGGAAGTCTTTCCGAAGACTTGCCAGGCTTACCTCCCACGCGACAGGTAGAGTTTCGCATTGACATGGCACCTGGTGCCACCCCCGTAGCCAGATCTCCGTACCATCTGGCACCATCGTAAATGCAAGAGTTATCTAGTCAGTTACAAGAATTTCTAGATAAAGGCTTTATCCGTCCAAGCCACTCTCCATGGGGAGCACCCGTGTTATTTGTTAAGAAGAAACATGGAACATTCCGGATGTGCATTGACTACAGAGAATTAAACAAGTTGACCGTGAAGAACCGTTGACCGCTTCCTAGAATCAACGACCTATTTGATCAACTTCAAGGAAAGCTTCTACTCCAAGATCGATCTGAGATCAGGATACCATCAACTCAGAGTTAGAGACGAAGATGTTTCGAAGACAGCATTCAGAACACGCTATGGCCATTATGAATTCCTCGTAATGCCTTTTGGTTTGACCAACACACTAGCTGTGTTCATGGATTTAATGAACCGCGTATGCAAACCTTATCTGGATAAAATTTTTATCGTGTTCATTGACGACATCCTTATCTACTCCCGTAGTAAGGAAGAACACGAACAACATCTAAGACTTATCCTGGAGTTGTTGAAGAAGGAAGAACTTTACGCGAAATTCTCTAAATGTGACTTCTGGATTCGTGAAGTACACTTTCTGGGTCATGTGATCAACGATTGAGGTATTCACGTGGATCCCACAAAAATTGAAGCAATCAAGGATTAGAGTATGCCTACGACTCCAACCGAGATTCGACAATTCTTAGGTCTCGCTGGCTATTACCACCGATTCATTGAGAACTTCTCAAAGATAGCCCAGCCACTGACCGCTCTGACCGAAAAAGATAAGAAGTTCATATGGGATGCCAAGACCGAAGCAATATTCCAGATGTTGAAGAAAAAAAATTTGTGATGCACCAATTATATCACTGCCC
The DNA here is from genome assembly GCA_039602395.1 of Deinandra increscens subsp. villosa. Classification (NCBI taxonomy): domain Eukaryota; kingdom Viridiplantae; phylum Streptophyta; class Magnoliopsida; order Asterales; family Asteraceae; genus Deinandra; species Deinandra increscens. The sequence goes on from JBCNJP010000017.1 coordinate 58,871,157, forward strand.
TATGGAATCGAAGACTTCGTTGTATACTGCGATGCTTCACATCAAGGTTTAGGTTGTGTACTAAGGCAACGAGAGAAGGTCATCTCCTACGCATCACGACAACTGAAGATTCACGAGAAGAATTATACGACCCATGATTTGGAACTCGGAGCCATTGTCTTTGCTCTCAAAATCTGGAGGCACTATCTCTATGGTACCCAATGTACCATATTCACTGATCACAAAAGCCTCTAGCACATCTTCAATCAAAAGGAATTGAATATGAGACAAAGCCGATGGGTGGAACTGCTAAATGATTACGAATGCGAGATTCGTTATCACCCGGGCAAGGCTAACATTGTAGTTGACGCCTTGAGCAGGAAAGAGCGCGTTAAACCACTTCGTGTTCGAGCATTAAGTATGACCATATGCTCGAATCACATTTCGCAAGTGCGTGACGCTCAGATTGAAGCCCTCAAACCGGAAAACCTAACTGAAGAAGGTTTACGTGGAATGGAGAAGCAACTGGATGAGAAGCCTGATGGAACCAAGAACTTCATGGACAGACTATGGGTACCTGTCTATGGAGGGTTAAGGCAATTAGTATTCGATGAGGCTCACAAGTCGAGATATTCCATTCATCCCGGATCAGATAAGATGTACCACGGTCTGAAGAAACAATTTTGGTGGCCCAACATGAAAGCCGATATAGCCACCTATGTCGGCAAATGCTTGACATGTTCAAAGGTCAGAGCCGAATACTAGAAACCTTCTGGATTGTTGACTCAGCCGGTGATTCCGGAATGGAAATGGGAATAAATATCCATGGATTTTATCACGAAATTGCCTAAGTCTAGATCTGGATATGACGCTATCTGGGTGATAGTAGATCGATTGACAAAATCTGCGCACTTCCAACCAGTCAAAGAGAAGGATAACATGGATATATAGACGAGCCAAACTTTACATTAAGGAAGTCGTCTCACGACATGGTGTGCCTATATCTATCACATCTGATCGTGATAGCCGTTTCACCGCAAACTATTAGAGATCTCT